>CM027119.1:45787665-46104861 GCA_015476505.1 Urochloa ruziziensis
TCAGCATTACATTTTTGTTGTTCGATTAACGATGAACCAAATCTTGCTACATGATTCTTAATTTCAGGATGATACAGACAAACTACGTTAGTCCCTTTATCCTGACGAACATTCTTTTACCGTTGCTGAAGAACAGCTCAGTGCCTTCTCGAGTGGTTAATGTAACATCTTTCACACACAGATGTGGTATGTGCTAAGTTTAATTATTTGTGGTCAAGTTTATTTTTAAGTTCAACTGAAGCACAATACTATCCAAAGATAGCTGTGTTATACAGTTGTCCATATTATGTTTCATTTTATCCATTTTTCCCTGTTGCTATGCCAGTGCTTCCTGTATATGGTTGTGTCATGGTTCAAATCTTGCTGTCTGCATAACTAGCTCTGCTATTTCAAAATTGTTATACTCCCTCCGATTCGTTTTAGTTGACGTTTCGGACAGCTTTACGAAAATCAAGGATCACATGCTATTCTCCTTTTGCCCCTGCGAAACAACGGCATGCTTCGTCCCGCCCGCCGCTCATGCTATGCGGCTGCCGCCGGGGGGCAAAAACGATAGGCCGCTTTTTCCTTCAACTGCGGTGACAAATATTTTGACTCCTTTCGTTTTGAACTACCGCCGACAAATAAAACGATATGGAGGGAGTATATTTGTACCATCTGCTCTCCATGGCATCTCCTCTTCCAGTAACTCATGCATGGAGCTCAATGAAAATGGAAAACTTAGTTTGCATGTCAGATAGATCACTCTAAGAGCAAGGTACATAGTTTGATAAAAATGTACAATTTTTGCCTATGCAGTGTCAGGTATTGATGTTTCTGAGGATGCATTGAGAGGAATGAAATTTGGCCGGTGCTCAGGAGGGGAAAACTATCCCTTAGCTTGTGCTTATGAGTACACCAAGCGTGAGTCTTGCTTAATGTTCTAGTATGCTTCATGTAGCTGTATCCTAACTTTTTAATTCTCTTTTATTATTGCAGTTTGTTTACTGATGTTCTCATATGAGCTTCATCGACATATTCACATGTCATCTGCTGTCTCTGTCATGTATGTATTTTCGATTATCTGTCATGCTTTTCCTTGTACCTTTCTCCATGCCATAAAACCACATCCTTGCCTATTGAAGGAATAGGGGCCAATTTATTTTATGTTGAAACTTTGGAGGATAATTGTTTGTTCTAAAGACCATAATAAGTATCAGGATGGAGTATTGTTACCCATTAGACGTTTTGTTTACCATAATGTTATGTTCTGTTAAACGCAGTGGAAAACCTTACTGAAACATATCTGTCTCATATAACTTAAGCTTTAGCAAACTTCTCATCCATGACTCCCAGCTTGTTATCTAACATGCTTCTATTTGCACATATGACTTGCTACATATCTTGTTGCTAGTGCTGCTGATCCTGGTATTGTGGAAACAAAGATCATGCGAGAGCTTCCGCAGTGCCTTTCGTGTTTCGCATTCTTGGCACTGCGCTTCCTGAAACTCCTGCAAGACCCTGATACAGGGGTTGGTTCCATCCTTGATGCTGCTCTGGCGCCACCTGTAAGCTTGTCATTCTACCCTGCAGAGGTTTCATCATATCGTTTCGGGTAACAAATGATGCACTTGCATTCTCTAGACTTTGAATTGACAATTCCACGCTGATGTTTTCAGGAAGAATCTGGGAAGTGTTTCTTTGGAGGGAAAGGAAGAACGATCAGATCCTCCCAGCTGTCATACGACACGGAAGTAGCAAAGAAGCTGTGGGCAGAATCGACAGCAGTGTTCAAAGAGCTGCAGCTTAGAGAATGCGATTTCAGGAACAGTTAAAAGGAATACGGCGTCATTTTTGTATATGGTCCAATTTTTGGCCCCTTCTTGTAGTGTAATGAAATTTTGGTCTTGCGTACATGAGGCAGCCAGCGTCAGGAAGGCCTTGTTCTGTACTAAGTATCACCATTTACTAGGCCTGGGCATTCGGTTTTAACCGACAAATCGGTTCGGTATTTTCGGTGTCGAGAAACTTCGGTTTTGGGAGATTAAGAACCGATCGGTGCTTAGCAAAATCAAAAACCGACCAATTCGGTGTCGGTATTCTCGGTTCGGTGTTCGGTATTAACCGAAGTTCATGTCGTCGGTGTACCTGACGCTTGCTGGCTAACAGCTCGTCGTGCGCGACCAGGGACGCTCGCGTGCTAGGTGGGTCGCCTCGCTATCTTGCTTCTCCCGCCAAGTCACGCCCGACACCGCCGTCGGCCCTCCGCCGTCCTCGAGGTTGAGCTCGAGCGTCGTGCCGCCGCCGATGTCCTCGACGCTGAGCTCGAGCGCCACTCAGTCGCCGTCGCCGTCAAGACGAAGTACCACGCAGCCTCCATCCTTGTTGGTCTGAGCACGGTCGAGTCTCCGCCGTCGCCGCGACGAAGCACCAGCCGCCGCCGCCGCCGATGCCCTGTCCAGATGCGGGACTAAGGTAAGGGCTAGGGATCGGAAGGGATAAGAGCATCTCCAACAGAGTTGCTAAAATTGGATTGGTAAATTTTGTTTTAGGTATAGGAGAGAGAAGATTTAGGTAATGGTTTTGTGTGTCTCTCCAACAGATTTGGTAAAACTGGATACCTATAAAGCGTTTTGGAAATACAATAAAGTTATAGGGTCTCTTTCTAAAAACTCCATGACACAGGAAAAGTACTAAAAATTACAAGAAGTTAGGAGGGGCATTTTGTCAAAATCACCTTCTTCTTATCTCTTCCCTGCCAGGCCTCATCCCCCATTCTCCTCCTCTGCTCCACTCCCTGTGGCGTGAGCTCGTCGGAGCTGCTTGCCCGTCCTCGGCAACGCCGCGCCGCTCCTCTCCTCCTCCACCTGCGCCGCTCCTTCCCTCGGCGGTGCTCCACCCGCGCCGCTCCTCTGCCCCCTCCGCCTCCTCTTCCACCCGCGCCGCGCCGTCACTCCTCCGCCCTTCACCTGCGCCACCGCTACTCCCCGACCACCTCTTCCTCCCCTTCCAGGCTCCGGTGAATGGGTCATCCCCGCGCCGCGGTCGAGTGCCGGCGGCCACTCTCCCACGCCGGGTAGGCCACGCGCGGCGGAGCTCTCCCACCTGGGGATGAGGTTGGGGCGGCGGTGCAGGCCCCACATCTTCTCTTTCCTTCGCAGTTGGCCGGAGGCGAGCAGCAGGCCGGCGGCGCGGGAGCGAAGGCGACGCGGAAAGGTCCGACCCGGGGCAGTTGGCCTTCCCGCGCGTGCACAGAGAAGATAGCAATCCAACTACCAATCCAGAGTTGGTTTGCTATATTTACCAATCCAGGAGAGAGTTTTAGCAAATTTGCTAAAAATTTTAGGTATAGCAATCCATATAGCAAATCTGTTGGAGCAGTTTTTGGGTAGATTTTAGCAATTCTGGCAGTTTTTAGTATAACAATCGATTATACCAATTCTCTTGGAGATGCTCTAAGAAACGAGAGACCGAGGCTGCTAGCTGCTGGGTCGTGTGATTTGCCTAGGTGCTAGGTGGGCTGGCTGTGGTTTTGTTGGGCCACTATGTCTATGTTGGGCCGATGTGTTTGGAGGGGAGCGAGCCAGGTTGCTAAAGTTCGGTAGGGGCTCGGTTCTTCGGTGCTGCAGGCTGAAAAACTGACACCGAAGCCGAAGACCGAAGTTCACAAAATCAGAAACCCAAGCCGACACTGAATACCGAAAAAACCGACATTTCGGTTCCGTTCGTCTCGGTTCGGTTGTCGGTTTCCGGTTTAAAAGTGTCCACCCTGACCATTTAGTACCGGCTGGGGTCATGTGTGGCATGCCACCAAGCTGGTACTAAATGGCCGCCGGAGGGAGGGATATAGCCGTTGCCCCGAGGCGTCATGGCGTACTTTAATACTGGCTGGTGTTACTTGCTGGTACTAAATGGTCCCTAGGACAGTGTTTTTTAAACCGGTACGAAATCCTGTGCGTCAAGGCGGCGTAATGGTTTTTAAAGCGATAAGGCGAGGCGACATGCCATCGCCTTATCGCATGGCGATAAGGCGGCGAGGCGAGATGACGCCTTACGTACTTCCTAGCCAAGACTTTAGTAGCAGTGTGTAAGTATATACATACCAAAAGCACTCAGCAAAACCTCCACAAATGGCCACATACGATATCAAATTATAGCTGATAAATAATTAATTAGCAACAACCAGTACGTGAATGACAATCTAAATTAGGGCGATTAGCATATAAAATAGAGCACCTCACTTCCTAAGGCTGTTTGCAACGGTTGCCTGAAAACGCTCCTGAACGCTATTTTTCTGGATTTTTCGCTCCTCAATCGACTGCAGCGGTCTCCTGAAAAGCGTCCCGTACTGTCTAGGTCCTCCGCCTCGTCCCCCAAATTTCCCGGTCGTTCCTCTCCCCTCCTCTCCGCCCCCTCCTCTCCTCGGGACGACACCACTGATGGGCCCACGGCGACCCCTTCTCTCGTGGTGGCCGCGTCCTCATCCTTCTTCTCCGTGGCCGGGATGGCGCCGCCCACGCCGGCCTCGTCTGCGTCCAGGATGGTGCCTCCGGCGCCCTGGTCCTCCTCCTCCTCCGCGACGGGGAAGAAGAAGCTCGTGACCAGGCCGAAGACGGCGGGCGGACCCATCCCGTCCTCACCCGCGACGGGGAACACGAAGCCCGCTGATGGGCTCACCGGCGATGGAGCCCGGCGGCGCGGCCCCCGCTCGCCTGGCCGGATCTCCCGCGGCGCGGGATCTTGCGCCTCCGGCCGGATCTTGACGGGTGGCCGGCGGCGCCCGCGACAAAGCTCGCGCGACGCGGGATCTCGACGACGGCGGCGTGGGTCAGGGCGGGCCCCTCCTGCTCCTTCCTCCTCGCGCCTCCTCGCGGCGAGCCATGGCGGCGGCTGACGCCAAGCCCGTCCAAGATTGTCGGAGGTACGACCATGGGCCCACAGGGATGCATGGATAATTTCCAGAAGGAGTCGTACCAAGCGTGGAGGTTATGAGTAGAGTACTGCAAGGGCTCTCCTCGATATGGAAACCAGTCGTATGACATGTAAACTACTCGGATTGACGTGCAAAGCACTCTACGAGTTGTATTAGGTTAGGATTCTACTCGAAACCGACCTTGTAACCCTGCCCTCCGTGTATATAAGGCTGGGCAGGGACCGCTTCAAAGATTACGATCTCATCAATACAAACCACCATACAGGACGTAGGGTATTACGCTATCTCGGCGGCCCGAACCTGTCTAAAATCCTGAGTCTCTTAGCCTTTGCGTTCCTGATCTCGGCGAAACCCCACCTGAAACTCTACTACCTCGGGATACCCCTCGGTAGGATCGACGGTAGAACACCGACATCTGGCGCGCCAGGTAGGGGTTTTCCTCGAAGATCCCGTGGAGAACGCAATGGTGACCTACATCCAATCTGAAGCGCCTCAGGAGGGCACAACGTTCCACTTCGGCTCGTGGGTCTACGTCGCTGATGGCTCGGGTGGCTTCTATAGATACATCGAGACGCCCGTGGAGTTGAAGCAGGAGCCAGCGCCCATCATGGAAGATTTGGCCGAGCAACTCGGCGAGATCACGCTCACGGACTTGATCCGTGGGCAAAATTCCGAGTCGATCACGACTACGGAGCAGCAAACAACCCTCACACCCCAATTCCCGTTTGGACTCCGCAATTCGACCCACGCGTACTGTGAGGCGCTGTGGAGCCAGATCGAGCCCATTACGGACTCGAAGCGGGACGTCCCAGTCCGAGTCATGGCAGGACACGCCAACTCTTTGAGCCAAGCGGTCCACGTATGCCACTCGGACTCGGACGAGGAGATCCTACAAGAAGATGGCGAGCACAACCTGGTGATCTACGCCACGCCTGAAGGACGATCCGTATACCCTAGAGACAAGATACCGCGGGACGTCTACGAGTCCCGCCAGATCTTTGTATTCTTTGGGTCTGAAGTTACTGACGACCTGCCGTTCCAACACGGCACACCGCTACCGCCAGAAGAGGGGAGCTCCACGGAACTCATCACCCCAAGCTCCAGCGACTCTGTCGAACCCAATCGACAAGTCTTCATGGCTGCCTCAGTGGCAGCTGGTGACGTCGACAATGACCCGCGCTATGCCTTTGAGCTGCTAGCTAACATATCTGAGGACGAGCTACCACCCGCGGGCGAATCCACCGCAGCCGCGTTGGATAGGGAAGTTCGAAACAACAAGAGGGGACAACGACGCCTCAACGCCCGCAACCGCGGCATGGCTGGTCGCAACCTCGCCCAAGAATTCGCAAAGGTGGCACGGTATGACTCTCCCATGGCCAATGCCATGGAGATAGCCTACCACGTTCGTAGCCTACCGCGAACCCCAGAGACTGCTGCCGCGCCTGAACGGATCAATGATACGGTCCGTACTCTCGACAAAGCTCTCGCTGCCTCCCCGACGCGCAGCGGTCGGCCAACTCCCAGTGAAGAAGTCGGCAGCAGCGGCCGTCAACCTCCACGGGACAGGAGTCGCGTACCGGCTCCAAGCCGCCTGGGTGGTGATCACCGCAGAGAAGTCGCGCCCCCACGCCGACCAGAAGGTGATCGCGAACGAGGCGGACCACGAGCTAACGCCAGCCGCAATGACGGAGCCACATCGTCTCACAGGCCAGCTCATAGTTCAGACCTCCGGCAAACCATCAACGCCAACCGCGAGATGCGCTCCATCAACGAATCCAAGAGGCGTGATGAAGCCCGGGGATACAGAGAAGAGGACGATGAGTACCCGATGTTCTCCAGGGACATTCGGATGGCGGCATACCCACAGCCGTTCAAACCAGTCGGCTTCAAAAAGTACGACGGCAAGACCTCCCCTGAGTCATGGCTGCGCATATACTCTACTGCTATAGAGTGCGCGGGTGGCAACAGTGCCATCAAATGCAGATATTTCCCAATGGCACTCGAGCCCGCTCCACTGACATGGTTTGAAAACCTGCCGCGACGCTCCATCGACTCCTGGGAACACCTCAAGAAGACATTCGTGTCGAATTTCTAAGGCACATACAGCCGCCCCAAGACTCGACATGACCTGGCCATGTGCAAGCAGCACAAAGGAGAAAGCGCACGCGATTACATGCGTCGCTTCATGGAGATCAAGACTCTGGTGGTGGACGTTTCTGACCGCGACTGCATCGACCTATTCCAAAACGGCATCACCAACAGGTTCTTTGACAGACAATTTGGTCTGCATCGACCAAAGTCACTGGACGCCTTGCGTGACTAGGTCGAAGCGTGGTCCGAGCAAGAAGACCGCAACCTCGAGAAGTACGGCCCCTCCCAGGGCAGAGAGAGGCAAAGCAATAAAGGTCAGCAAGGCTCCCACCAGAACAAGCGCAAACCAGACGACACCGTCGCAACTCTGGAGAGTGGTATGAGAAGTCAGAAGAAGAACTATCACGGCAAAAGCGACGTCGACAAGATCATGCAGAGGCCGTGTCCAATGCACCCGAAGCATAAACACACCATGGGCCAATGCTACGATCTTCAATGCGTGTATGCTGAAAAGCACCGTGAAGGTCAAGGCAAGAAGAACCCGGCACGGGAACCACTCGATCCAGAAGCCAAGAACAAAGAAAAGGCTGACGATGAGGAAGACGAAGAGGAGGAAAACCAGACGCCCAAGTTCCAGAAGCCCAAGAATGTACTCATGGTCATCATGGGTGGCGACTACGGTTTCCCCACCCGAAGGAAGCACAAGCTCGCTTTGCGCCACATCATGGCAATGGAGCCAGCTGTCCCACGGTACTTAAAGTACTCGAAGGTCCCAATCACCTTCTCCAGGGAGGACCAGTCAAACAGCTACGACAAGCCAGGACAATTGCCACTTGTCCTGGACCCTACGGTGGCGGGATCACAGCTCACCAAGGTGCTCATTGACAGCGGCGCGGGGCTGAACGTGCTATTCTCTGGCACTCTGAAGAGGATGGGACTCGACATCGAGAAGCTACTGACTCCCACCGACTCCCCGTTCTACGGCATCGTCCCTGGTAATGGCAGTCTTCCTCTCGGCCAGGTCACATTACCAGTAACATTTGGCACGCAAGAGAATTTCAGGACGGAGTACATCAAGTTTGAGGTGGCAGACTTCAAAATGTCATACCAAGCCATCCTTGGACGTCCTGCACTGGCCAAGTTCATGGCCATTCCCCACTACGTGTACCTTGTCCCCAAGATGCCAGGACCCAGAGGCGTCATCTCTCTCCGTGGCGACTTGAGGCGATCGTACGACTGTGACAGAGAGGCTGTAGAGTTCGCGGCTACCACTCAGGTGCCCAACTTTATGGCTCAGATCTTCGCGGCGGCCCAGAAGCTGAAGAAGTCAGAGCTCGAGGTTCCTAGCAAGGAGCCCGGGCCATTCAAGGCGACCGTACCTGAGGATGTGGCGACCAAGGATGCACCACTACTGGAAGGCGACCAGTCCAAGACCACCAAGATCGGGGCCGGCTTGACCCCGAAATAGGAAGGCGAGCTCGTCAGGTTCCTGCAAGCTAACCGCGACAACTTTGCGTGGAAACCCGCAGATATGCCAGGGGTGCCAAGGAACCTGATCGAGCACAGCCTTAACGTTGACCCTAAAGCTACTCCCAAGAGGCAGCGGCTGCGACGATTCGCAACCCACAAGCGCGAAGCGATCAAGAAGGAGCTGGCGAAGCTACTCGCCGCGGGATTCATCAAGGAAGTCTTTCACCCAGACTGGTTGGCAAATCCAGTCTTGGTGAAAAAGAAAAACAACAACGAGTGGCGCATGTGTGTCGACTACACCGACCTGAACAAGCACTGCCCCAAAGATCCTTTTGGGCTCCCGCGCATCAACCAGGTTATCGACTCCACGGCTGGTTGCGCTTTACTTTGCTTTCTCGATTGCTACTTGGGTTATCACCAGATATCTCTGAAAGAGGAGGATCAGATCCAGACGGCGTTCATCACCCTGTATGGCGCATATGCTTACACCACGATGTCCTTCGGGTTGAAGAATGCTGGAGCGACTTATTAGCGTGCCATCCAACTATGCCTCGAGAAGCAACTTCATCGCAACGTGGAAGCTTATGTCGACGATGTGGTCGTAAAGACCAGAAATCCAGAAGACCTCATTGCTGATCTGGAAGAAACTTTCGCATCCCTGCGGAAGTGGCAATGGAAGCTGAATCCAACCAAGTGTGTCTTCGGAGTACCCTCTGGGAAACTTCTCGGGTTCATCATCAGCCATAGAGGCATCGAGGCCAACCCAGAAAAGATCAACGCCATAATAGCTATGGAAGCCCCAAAGACGATCAAAGACATCCAGAAGCTTGCTGGGTGCATGGCGGCGCTGCACCGATTCATCTCGCGACTTGGAGAGAGGGGTCTCCCTTTTTCAAGCTACTCAAGAAAGGCGACAAGTTCCAGTGGAACGAAGAAGCAGCAGCAGCATTGGCGGATCTCCAGCAGCATCTCCAAAAACCGCCAATCTTGACTGCTCCGCAAGACGATGACAAGGAGCTGCTACTCTACATTGCAGCCACGACTCATGTGGTGAGCACTGCACTGGTGGTCGAGCGTGTTGAGGACAATCATGCATATCCTGTGCAGAGGCCGGTATACTTCGTCAGTGAAGTACTCACGGAGTCCAAAGCTCGATACCCCGCGGTGCAAAAACTACTCTATGCAATACTCATCATATCCAGGAAGCTGCGCCATTACTTCGACACATTCACCATCACGGTGGTTACAGAGTTTGGCTTGGGCGACATCTTACACAACCCAGACGCGACCGGGCGAATTCCAAAATGGGCTGTCGAGCTTGGTGCACTCAGCATTGAGTTCAAGTCCAAAAAGGCCATCAAGTCGCAGGTCCTAGCAGACTTCATGGCAGAGTGGCGCGAGAATCAAGTTGATATCCCCGTCGGCAGACCAGAACACTGGATCATGTACTTCGATGGCTCTTTAAAACTCGAAGGTGCCGGCGCAGGAGTGCTTTTTATCTCGCCCAATGGCGACCAACTCAAGTATGTTCTGCAGATCTTCTGGAAGGTATCAAACAATGAGGCAGAGTATGAGGCCTTGCTACATGGCCTACGACTCGCAATCTCTCTAGGAATCAAGCGACTGATGGTGTACGGCGACTCTTCTGTCGTCATCAACCTTTGCAACAAGGATTGGGACCGTCAGAAGGAGAACATGGATGCTTACTGTGAAGCTGTGCGCAAGTTGGAGAATAAGTTCGCAGGACTCAAGTATCACTAGGTGGTTCATGATGACAACGTCGCAGCCGACGTGCTTTCCAAGCTGGGATCCACTCGGGCAGAAGTTCCATCAGGAGTCTTCGTCTAGGAGCTCTGCAGACGAACAATCGACTTCGAGAAGTCTGCACCGTCCCACAATGGCGAGCCCAGACCAGACAGAGAGGTCCTGATGATCGAAGAAGACTGGTGTGTCCTGTTCATCGAGTACATCAAGAACAAGGCCTTGCCTTTGAACAAGACAGAAGCTGAACAAGTCATGCGGAGATCAAAGAATTATCTACTCATCGGCGATCAGCTCTATAGGAGAGGACTCTACACTGATATTGCCATGAAGTGCGTCCCAAGAGCAACAGGCAAGGGCGTTTTGGAAGAAATTCATGAAGGAGCATGCGGGAATCATGCAGGATCACGCACGATGGTGGGCAAGGCATTCAGAGCGGCTTACTATTGGCCCACAGCTCTGCAAGACGCAGAGGAGATTGTCCGCAAGTGTCCCGGGTGCCAATTTTTTGCCAGACAGAAACATGTGCCCGCCCACAAGCTCATTGCTATCCCTCCATCTTGGCCGTTCGTCTGCTGGGGGCTCGACATGATTGGGAAGCTTACTACTGCTCCAGGCAACTTCACACATGTGCTGGTTGCCATCGACAAGTTCATGAAGTGGATTGAGGTTAAACCGGTCACAGATATATCAGCGGCCAAGGCCAAGGGGTTTATTTCTGATTTGATGATCAGGTATGGC
This sequence comes from Urochloa ruziziensis, assembly GCA_015476505.1. Lineage (NCBI taxonomy): Eukaryota > Viridiplantae > Streptophyta > Magnoliopsida > Poales > Poaceae > Urochloa > Urochloa ruziziensis. The sequence continues at coordinate 45,798,641 of CM027119.1, forward strand.
TGTCCTCATCGTATTATCACAGATCTGGGTTCCAATTTCAACAGTTTCGAGTTCAAGGACCATTGTGAGAGGAACGACATCGAAGTAATTCACGCATCAGTAGCTCATCCCAAGGCCAATGGACAAGTCGAAAGGGCCAATGGTTTGATCCTGGATGGTCTGAAGAAGCGACTATATGAGCACGACAAAAAGTATTGTGGCAAGTGGATCTATGATTTGCCGCATGTAGTCTGGGGGCTTCGTATCCAGCCTTGCAAGCCAACTGGCCACTCGCCATATTTTCTGGTGTATGGATCTGAAGCTATCCTGCTAGTTGACCTCATGTACAAGTCATCACGATTGGAGCAGTACGATGAAGGAGTCGCTGATGATACAAGACGACTGGAGATTGATCTGATTGAGGAGGAACGCTGTGCAGCTTTGTTGAATTCCACTCGATATCTCCAGGGAGTCTGGCGCTATCATGACAGGAACGTCCAAGAGCGATCGTTCAACATTGGCGACTTGGTATTGCGCAGAATCCAGAAGACCACGGGTATGCACAAACTCATGTCCCGCTGGGAAGGACCTTTCATCGTGCACAAGGTGACAGGACCCGGGTCGTACCGATTGAAGAACAGCGAAGGAGTCGAGGAGAGAGACTCGTGGAATATTGAGCATCTACACAAGTTCTATGCTTAGAGTCCTTTTCTGAGTTTGTCAAGAGTCTGTACAATATTTTGAAGATCCATGATCAAGTTATCAATAAAGTGTAGTTTGTGTTCTCAGTATCTGATCTCTGATCTCTCGGCTTCACTTATGCTTTAGTTGTCTTATAAGACTACTCTAGCTTCTAATAATTTCGGAGTTCCTTTTGATACTTGTTGATTCAACAGTATACATTAGTCAAAATCTGAAGAGTAGCTAACAAGACTACTTTCTAGGATCCCTGAGTTCTTAGTTTTAACTAGGACCAGGTTGAACACCTGTAGAGGCCAGCTAGCCTTAGAAAGCACTACCTAAGGGTACATTAAAAATACTCCAAGATTGATACTTAAAAGTACATTAAATCTTGCTGAGACAATAAACACAAATCTCTGAGTACTTATTTGAAAGTACTTTAGAGTCTACTTCGTAAAACGAGTAGTAATTTTAAATCTTTGAGTACCAATTTGAAAGTACTTCGAAGTCTAACTCACAAAATGAGTAGTAATTTCATGGCACAAGCATGCCAAACACAACACAAAGCAGTCATAATTCATACATACTGCGCATATACATCTAATATACATACAGATATATTTATATCATGAATATGTTGCAATACATCTTGTTTTTCACAGGATTACAAAGTCAGAACAGTTTTAGGTTCTCTACAACTTCTGCTGCTATGGGCTCAAAGTGCTTCAAGTGTTCATCAAACTGGATCTTCTCACAGTCTTCAGCTCTACCAGTCGGGACGTCATCTATCTCCGCATCTGGGTAGAAAGACTGGATGACCGCCAGCACATGTTCGGCCACATAGCAGCAGGTCTTCTTCAGATAAGCGGCGAAATTGCTGGGGGCTTCCTGGATACATTGCAAGAGTGGCTTTTGGGACTCTTCTGACGCATCGTGATCAATGGAGTCCACCAGTATTGTCGCAGCCTTGACAAGTTCACCATGCTCTGCTTTCAGTGCTTCAAATTCCTCTCCGACTGCCTTGCTCTTTTCTAAGGCGTCTTTGAGGGTGGCGTCTGACTGATCCAGCATCTTCATGGCTTGGTTATACTCTGTCATAAACTCATTATGAGTTTCAAACAGAGAGACATAGTCACGGGAGAGCTTTTCTTTCTCCTCTGTGCATCGATACATACCATTCTTCCATGAGGTGCACTCGGATTGGAGTGTCATATACTCCACCACATGCTCTACAAAGGACAACTCTCCAAGTCAAGACAAGAAATTACAAGTCGTGGAAGCATTCTCAGGACAGGAGCACTCACCATTGTTACTCTGTGTTAAAGTGCGATTCCTCTTCTTAAGTCTTTCTTCCTCGGCCTTCCACTCTTTTTCACGGGCAGCCAGATTCTGGCGTTCTTTTTCCAGCTCTTCACGAGTGATTAGCTTCTCGGCCTGGACAGCATCAAATCGAAGAGATAACTTGGCCAGCTGCGCTTTGGCCTTGGACAACTCGTCCTCCAATTTCTGGGCCCGTATGGATGCCTCAGACATTGCATACAGGGCCTTAGACTTCTTCTTCGAGCGTGCGGCCAATTCCTGCAAGGAGTTCATCCTTTATAGTCTCCAAATGACTGGTGATTGAACATGTTATGATAGCAAAAGCATTACCTCCACATATTGGATGGAGCCTTGCGCCATCCTGATGATCTTGTTCTGCGACTCAACATACGTCGCAATGGCGTCCGACTCGAGCAGAGGATCTTCAAAAAGTTCTGCTGCTCCTGATACAGCCGCGTTCACTTCCGCGGGAGATATTTCTTCAGTTCTGCTCACCCGACTGGATGTGGGCATATACTGCAGTCCAAGTGTTTTCTTCAGTGCGGGCTTCGCAGTTGACTGTAATATCTGCTTCATGGTTTCAGCATCCTTGTCTGTGAGCAATGGCAAGTCGGGAACTACATCCCTAGCACTTTCCGTTGGCTCTGGCAAGGTAACTGTCACTTGAGAGCTGTCTGCGACAGGATCCTTGAGAATTTCTTCTGCTACTGGCAGACTGGGCTCCTGATCAGTTTCTGCCGATTTTTCTTGCTCGCTAGGAACAGGTTGGACTTGTCCTGTTTGAGGCTCTTTGGTTGAAACCTTAGCCTTTTTCCTTGGCGGCAAGGGAGCAGATTTCCTACATCATGACAGTGGTTAAAGTTATCACAATTACAACTCTACTATTACAAGAACTGGACTAGGAGTATGGTTGTTACCTCTTTGACTTCTTGTCCGGCATCTGCGGCTCGCCAAATACCAATGCAGGCTTCACAATTGCATTGGCACTTGACTCGGGTCCCTCCCTCGGCTTCGCGGCTGATGAATCAACCACGGCCTCAGTACGGGCACCTTGATTTTCAACTGTGTCCTTGGCTGGCTATTTCAGCCTCGACAGTTGTTTTGGGTGGATCTTCCGCCGCCGGTGTCTCGCTCGGGGGCTCCGACTGATCTTCAACTGAACTATCTGGAGCACTGGTATCCCCGAGACTGCTAATTTATGCATGATCATCAGTAACGAGTGGTTATTTCAAGGAATCCACAAGTATACAAGAACTTTATATACCTTGGATTGTCACTTTCTGTGTGGCTGGTGGCGGCTTTGTCACCGTATATCTTCTTCTTCCGAGCGGCTCTTCGCTGGCGCCCAGGAGGTGTGAAGGCAGCTTCCTTCACAATGTCCACAGGCGGGGCACTTGATGTGCCTTGTCCATCATTTTTTGAGTGGTGTACCACTCGGAAGTCTTCTACATCATCCGAGTGGTCCAACGACTCGTCATCTTCAGAATCGTCCAAGGGAGGTCTCCTTAAATGAGACGGAATCTTAAATTTGGGATCCGCTCCCTCTGGAACTTGGTTTGGCATAATAGGCCAGGAATAGAACAAGTCAATATCCTCCTGCATACATCTGATATTCATTAGACTGGTGATTTGGGAGAAGTTTGGCTAAATCACTCAAGAATTTGTTACTTACTTGCTTGGGAGGATGGTCTGCGTCGAAGAGTTGAGGTTCAAATGGCACGCAATGCACTCCAGGCATCAGCATTTGCACTCTTTGCATAATTTCTGCTTCACTCAACTCGTCGCGGGTCATTCGAGAAGGGTCATCTCTGCCTTTGTACTCGAAACCCCAGCCTTCCTTCTGGGCGAGTGGTTGCACTCGGCGTTTGATCCAACTATAGACGACAGAGACACCTGTGACTCCCTGATCTGTCAATGCTTTAATCTTGGCGAGCAGCTGGTTCACTTGAGCAGTTTCTGCAATGCTGGGTTGTTCCTTCCACTCGAAGAAATCTACAGGGGCCACTCCAGTCCACTCAGGCAGCCTGGGAGCATAGTCCCCAATATACCACCATAAGTTTTTCCAATCGGAGTTGGTGCTGTGCATCTCATACTCCAAATATGATGGGCGCATACCTTGGCGCATCTGGATTCCAGCTCCTCCGACTGGACAAGTTGCATCTTTCTTTGGCTGTGGCTTCACAAAGAACAAGCGTCACCACAGATTGAAGTGCGGGCGAATTCCAAGGAAGGCTTCGCAGAAGTGGACGTAGATCGAGATTTGAAATATTCCATTGGGAGTCAAATTGGGTAATTCAATCCCGTAGTAGAAGAGCAACCCGCGCAGGAAATCGCAGGTTGGAATGCCTAATCCTATCTTGATGAAGTGATTAAACATCAAGGTCTTGTCCACCGGTACCATTGGCCATTTTTCCTGCTTCGATGGCACTTTCCACAGCAGACGCTCCTGCTCCTTGAGGAATCCCTCCTGAACTAACTTCAAAAGTTGCTCCTGAGTTACCTCGGTTGGCTTGAGGTAATTGCAAGGCAGTGGATGGACCCTCTGTTGAACTCTGTCGCGCTTTGGTGATGGCAACCGCACTTCCTTGTCGCGGGCCCCATCGCGGTTTGACTTCTTGCCTCTCTTTGACGTCATCCTGGAGATCACGAGCTTCTTCACCCGCATACACTCGGGGGCTCACAGATGTTGTTCGGAAAAGGATTGGCGGGGCAGATCCAAGATTGGATCGATTTCGCTCGGGGGCTCGAAGATTGCCTCGCTCGGATGAGGAATGGCGGCGGTTAGGGTTTGTGAAAGACTTGGCGAAATGGATAAGTGACTGCGGAGGCGCAGCGGTGAGTTTTATTGACTGCGTCTGTGACGGTTGATTTTCCAAGGCAAAGGTAAAAGGGGTATTTTCCATTTTCTATTAAAGAAAGGATTTATTTATTAACTGGTTCCTTACAGGGACACTCTGTGGGGGCAGTTATATTTATTATTCCTTTACTTTAATAATTGTGGATTATTTCTCTTTAACCCTAAACTACTCTGTGGGTCACGAGACTTGATCCTTTTCTATATGTACATATAGTTCAAGGCTCGGGGGCTGCAGGGTAGTAAAGGATCAGGAATTTTATTTTTTCTGAAGCATAAAGATTTAATCAAGACCCTCGGCTCGATTCTTTGATACAACCCAAGGCTCGGGGGCTACTTGATATCGAGTGTAATTTTTTCAAAATTGCACCTTTCAAGACAAGATGAAGATTCAATATTCTGTAGACCCTCAACCTGACTCTTCGATTCAACTTAAGGCTCGGGGGCTACTCCATATGGAGTGCGATTTTCATCGCACCCCATATAATATTTTGAAGACTACAAGTCGATCAGATTAAACGAGGCTTAAGCACCTCATGGCCTCGTGACAACCAAGAACTGTCCAAGATTGATCAAGCACTCGAAGAACTCGAAAAAGCACTCGATTGGCTTGGCAAGCACTCGGTTGATGATACTCGACGATGAAGCGCTTGGGGGCTTGTCGGAGGTACGACCATGGGCCCATAGGGATGCATGGATAATTTCCAGAAGGAGTCGTACCAAGCGTGGAGGCTACGAGTAGAGTACTGCAAGGACTCTCCTCGATATGGAAACCAGTCGTATGACATGTAAACTACTCGGATTGACGTGCAAAGCACTCTACGAGTTGTATTAGGTTAGGATTCTACTCGAAACCGACCTTGTAACCCTGCCCTCCGTGTATATAAGGCTGGGCAGGGACCCCTTCAAAGATTACGATCTCATCAATACAAACCACCTTACAGGACGTAGGGTATTACGCTATCTCGGCGGCCTGAACCTGTCTAAAATCCTGAGTCTCTTAGCCTTTGCGTTCCTGATCTCGGCGAAACCCCACCTGAAACTCTACTACCTCGGGATACCCCTCGGTAGGATCGACGGTAGAACACCGACAAAGATGCCGGATTTTGGCAGAGGAGGAGAACCCGCCGTTGCCGGAGCTCGATCCGCGCCGCACTAGCTCCGGCGGCGGCCTGCTGGGGAAAGGTGTGCTGGGGAGAGGCGAAGGGAGGCGGGCGTGGCCGGAGGAGGGCCGCCGCCGGCGAGCTCGGACGGGGAGAGGCGGAGGAGCCGAGGCAACGGGGAAAGAAAGAAGGGAAGGGGGGGTGCTGTATGCGCGTCGGTGGAAAAAATTGGAATAGAGGAGTAGAGAATAGAGGATACCGTTGCAACATTATGCTATTTAGGGGGAGTAATCTTTTAGAGGAGGGTTATAATATTTCTTTAGAGGATGATATTTAGGGGTACCGCTGCATAGCCTAATCACAGGCTCACAGTACATAGACTACGGGAGAGGGGTCGAACCTGTGCAGGAAGGGGAAGGTCTCTTTCCCTCTCAATTTCTCAGATCTCAACCCTCTTCCCTACCTTAGCGCGGTCGGCGGCGCAATCTCGTGCTGTCATCCTGAGCCGCGTCTGCTCGCCGGCCACGCATCCCGACCGTGTCGCTCGCGTGCCGCAGCTTGCCTTGCCAGCGAGCCTCGGTGCCGCCGAGGCGCACGCGCGCTGCAACCAGCAGGAGTACCGCGCCAGCTCCGGCTTCCTCCTCACCAACGATTCCCGCTTTCGCGGTGCCCACAAGCCCGCCGGCGAGTCCGAGACGCGCTGGTCTTCTGTTGCTTCATGAGATATGCTTAAACCAGTTTTCATATCTTCTGAGACTCTTCATACCCATGCTCGCTCTGCATGGTAATCCTGGTGAAGATGCTAGCGTCACAACCAGCAGAAAGCCATTGCCCTTCGCTGAAAGAATTCATCTTCTTTATCTCTCCAAAATTACTACAACACCACTGCCTTTGATTGCTATTTCAGTTAGCTTCATGAACTCAATCCATTGGAGCAAACCAGAACCCCACTCTGTTGTAGTCCCTTTAGATGGACTGGTACATGGATATTTGACAAAAGCATAACAGGAAAAAGAATATTATAAAGTATGAAGTGGTCGTTAAACATAATACTTGTTTCATAGGGTTATGAACTCATAACTTTAATTAACTATATGATCCTTCAGTAATAGGCATGAGACTTTTGTGTGAACTCCTTAATAATCTACAAACTTGATGCCTTCTGATTATCAGATGATGGCTGGTTTGCGGGTAAATTTTTCCTGTTTAGAGCACTGGTTATTTATTCAACATTTGATTGGGCACAAGCCTGAACATCCATTTATTCAGCAGAAATTGTATTGATATCGTGTTTATTGCTCTCTACAGCAAGTGGAAGACAATTGGTGAGTCTATGTAGACCGCTCCCAACAGTTGATCTTTTCCTTGCTGTTGAGAAGATACTCTCAAGTGGAAGACAATTGGTGAGTCTTTGCAGACCAATGAGATAGCATTATTGGCCTTTTGCTTCTTTTCTTTATCCAAGCATGAGACAACCAACTTTTTTGGTTAGTTTGAGGCTCAGTGGAACTTGCCATTCATCATGTAAAGAAACCTTTGTACTCATGTATGTTTGTATTTTTCCCCTTTCATTAGTTGAGGCTCAGAGGAAAATATAAGCTCAAGGAAAAAAGTGATGAGGCCTGCTTGCTGTTGTAAGCCCTTTCTCTGTAAGCACTATTACAGAGATCATGTTGAAACTCGAAGTGTACTTGTCATAAATTCAGACAATTCAGAGACCATGTTGAGATTTTTAATAATTTGTAAATGATACACATTGTTTCAGAAAGCCCTCTCTCTTACATTCAGGAGCCTGCTGTCAATTTTTTAAGCTTGGAGAACATGGATGCTTCGTTATGTACGTCAGTACGTGGTGCTCTGTAGACGATAGAAAGCAGCAGAGCATGGATGCTCTCTTACGGCACCGTGCTCTCTGTTACCACTGTTCCAACCAAACATAGTAAAGGATTGTTTTGGGATAAACATATTCATTTTCACATATGGAATCACAAAGGATTGTTTTGGGGCTTGATTTGACACTTTCCTTGCGGATACTATTTGTTCTCTGCTTATTTTTCTATATATGATCTTTGCTGCATCATAAAGGAACAATGCGTTGTCTGTGTTGGGTCTAGGGTTCCGTGGGCCCCCTGAGAGTCCAGACAAAATGGGTAGCAACGGATAAAACTCGAGACCAAAAAGGTTCTTGTATTCACCCAAAAATGCCAACCCTTTTACACGCGGTGGAGGGCGCCTTTTATACCCCCTCCGCTCCGACTTGAAAGGACGGTTGTGCCCCTAGTTCACATTACAACTTCATAGGCTCGCAGGCCTATTTTCGTACATTCGTCGCCGGGCTCAACTACCCCGGCAAGTCCGACTTGTATTCCCCCAGCGTTGCCGTGCCCGACTGTCCTTCCTAAGGCGCCTTCCTGAAAATCCGCCTCCGGTGCCGTCTTCTTGATGCCTCCGAGAAAACCGGCTTCGACGGGGCGCAGGGCTTCTCTTCTCAAGCCCCAGTCGCGGCCCCGCTCCAGGGGCCTTACGCCCCGCGTTCGCGGGGCCCCTCTTGGGGGTCTTCACCCTTGGCCGCTCGCCGGGCTCCGCCTGGACCAGAGTCGGAGCCCCGTCCTTTGTGTCGCGGCTGACCGGGAGCTTCTCCTTCCGACGCCTGCAAGGATCTAACAAGGTTATTCACCGTGGTGCCGTTGTCGGCGGCTTCGCGTACGCTGCTGCGGTCAGTCCCTGGCCGGGGTTGTCCCTTGGTTGCAGAAGGCCTCTCCAGAGGTGCTCGGGGGAGGTCATGTCTTGGCGGTCCCCAACAGTAGCCCCTCGCCGGCCGGGCTCGACTTCGGCGTCCCAGGCCCTCGACATTTGGAAAGCCACAAAAACGCCACCCCGAGCGCCAGAGGAAGGGGCCGGCTTCGATTAATTGCCCTGGCGCTTGGCGGATGGGAACGCCCTTGGCGGAGCCGGATGAAGCTGCATGGAATGGACACGTGTCTTCCGCTGATTGGCTGACCGTTCGGGTTTCGAGGTGGTTTTGTCGCCTAGCCTGGGTGTGCCTATATAAAGGGGGGAGGGGCGCGGTGAAATCCACTTTTCACCGCGCCGCGCCCCCCGGTTTACTCGTTTCGTGCTGCCTCGAGATTCGTGTTTGGTGCATCCTACGGCTCCCGACGCTCAGGTTCGTTTTCCTCCCCTCCTGACAGGGCTTCAATGCATGGTTTGGGTTGTGCCTCCTGTGGTGGGGGCTTTTGGCTCTTGCGACTTTGACGTTGCTTTTTGGTTTCAGGCAGGCACGGACCAAGCAAACTGCTCGGCTGATCCACCCATTAATGGCGAGCCCTGCGCGCGATGTTGAGGCGGCGGCTGGGGTTGAGGTTGACGCTGGTGGCCACGCCGAGGTGGCGGTGAGCCCGGTTCAAGAGGAGCCGGCCTTGGGCTCCGCGGAGGATGCGGCGTCAGCTGGCAGCGACGGGCCGTCGGGTGATGAGTCGGAGGCCGCCGGCCACGCGCGGAAGTCAAAGCTCCCCCCGACGGTTTACTTTGGGCCCTCCTGCGTTGGGGTGTCCACGATCAAGTACTACGAGGAGAAGAATTTCTTTCCCGCAGGGTGGGGCCACGCGCCTGGGACTGAGTTCGAGCCGGCTCCCCGTCCCGGAGAAGCCATAGTGTTTAGGGATTTCTTTAACGCGGGCCTCCGATTTCCATGTCAGCCCCAGCTGGCGGACATCCTGAGGCGCTATCGGGTGCAGCTCCACCACCTGACTCCGACCTCGTTCGTCCAGCTGAGCAAGACCTCGTTCGTCCAGCTGAGCAAGTTTTTCTGGGCTGCGAAGACCTTCGGCGCGGAGCCCGACGTGGACGCGTTTGTGCGGCTCTACGAGCTACACATACAGTACAAGAAGGTGACACTTGGAGACGGTGTCACATACAAAAATCAGTTTGGCTTTGGAACATTCATCCCCCGTCGGGAGTTGGATCCCTCGGTGACAAAGGTGGAGCTGTCCAAGGCCCAGAAGGGGAAGCTGGATGACAAGTGGCTCCACTACTGGTTTTACGTGGGAGCTCCGGTAGAAGGGTCTGGCCAATCCAGTGAACCGGAGCCCTGGGCGTTTCCGTTTGCCAGGGGCGTCTCTACTTCTCTCAAGGTGAAGTGTCTCCCGTACTATGACCGCACTCCAGGATTCAAAGAGTGTATGGTTAGCTTCACACAAGCCACCCTGCTGCTCGGAGGTCGTGATGTTGCGGACGAATTCGTTGCGGCGGGAATTTGGCCGCTGAGCTCAACGTGGAGGCCGGTGTCCCTTGAGCTCCGGGACTTCGACGGTTTCAAGGGCGTGCCTTTTCCTCTTTTCCACCTGGACAAAGCCGCTCGGTTCCCCGGCCTATCAGACAGCCAGATAGTGGAGAAGATCGACCGTGACGTCGTCGACCTGCTTGGCTACGTCACTGGCCCGGAGGTAGACTCCCGGTCAGTGATTGTTAAGCACGACCAGAGGCTGAACCGGTGCCTTGTCGAGATGGGAGTGGAGGTGCCTCCGAGGGCCTTTGTTCCGAGGGGGGCTTCGCGTGTCCGCAAGGGGGCTGTTGCCTCGGCCTCTGCGGACGTCGATGCCTCGGCCTCTGCGGACGTCGAGGCCAAGCTGAAGGCGGTGGCTCCCTAGAAGAGAAAAGGGTCTCTGGACTTGTCCGCCGCGGGCGCCAGTGCAAGCGGTGATTTGGCAAGGACAAAGGAATCTGAGCGGAGGAAAAGGCGCTGTCTTGAGATGCAGGGCCGGTTGATGACCAGCGAGGACGTCACGCCGCTGGGGAGGTCCAGGCTTAGCTCCAAGGTGATCAGCAAGAAACCAAAGGGCCGGACCGTGCTCCGCGTTGCCCCTGCCGACTCGGACAACGAGGGGGAGGAGACGCTTCCCCTTCTAGGGAAGCGGAGCTGGCTGCGGACGCCGCGAAGGCCTTGGGGGCTCCGGGAGGACCTGCCTCATCTCTGGAGATGATTGAGGCGACTGCTGTTGCCCGCTCCAAGGTTGCGCACTGCTGGCTAGGTGAGGCACTAATCCCGAGGTACCCAGCTTTTGCCACATGCGGTGCCTCTCTCGGCTTTTTGGAAGATCTGCGCCGTGTGTCAGCTTCGCCCGGGGAGGGGCTGGTGGAGCCGCAGCTTAACTTTGCAGGTTTGTTGACGCGCCACAGCCTAGTGAACCGTGACAGGGATGAGTATGGGAGAGCTTTTGACACGAGTGTTCGTTTAGGTTTCCGTATCTCTTCTTTAACATATGGTGTGCTGATGTTGAAAGGTGAAGCCCCCATGGCGTCGCCGCCGAGTGAGACTGCGGTTGCCGGCACAGGCGGAGCCGAGGGAAAAACTCACCCTAGGGCTCCGGGCGAGAAGTCCGCTGTGGTTGGGGCCGCTGGAACTCGTAGTGGGCTTCGCTCTCTTGACGCGTCAGGTAAGGGTTCACCGGCTAAGTTTGCTTGGTTCTGGAAGACTAGTTCTTACTGTTCTCGTTTTTGCTTAGATTTCGAGCAAATGGTGAGGGGCTACGGAGTGAGAGATCTGGCCGCCCTGGCTGTGGAGTACGGTCAAAGGGTAAGCCGTTTCCTCGGGCCTATGTACTTTGTTACATCCCGGCGTGTTTATTGACTGCATTTTGGCCTTCGCAGAATTGTGTTATAGGGCGCGTCCTTGGCGAAAAGGAGGCTGTGCGGGAGGGGAAAGAGAAGATGGAAGCTGACGGCCTTCGGGAGGAGGTTAGTTGCTTGGAGACCCTGAGGGGGCTGCTAAAGGAGTCGAATTTCGAGCTTGCTATGCAAAATACTTACCTGAAGGTGGCTTGCACGGAGATGGCCAATGAGATCGCGAAGCTGAAGGCGGAGCTGAGCAAGAGCGAGAAGGTTGTTGCTGGGCTCCGCGACTTAGTGGAGGCTGAGACGAATCTCCGGGCCAAGGTCGAGGAGGAGAAGAAGGGGGTCGCTGCGTCGCTGCAGGAGCGGGCTAAGCAGGTTGCGGACCTCGAAGCCCATATTGCGAAAAAGTCCCAGGATATCAACGGGCTCCGCTCTGAGGTGGTCGGGCAGGCTAAGCAGATTGAGGAGCTTCGGGGGCAGCTGTCGAGCGCTAAGCAGCACTCGGCCGACCGCGAGGCTGTGCTGCTGGCTCAGTGCCGCAAGATGAAGCGTGCTTATGCGGCCGCTCTTGAGGAGTTCGGGTCTTGCCCCGGCCCATCCCCCACGACGGCAGACGACCTTGCCTACCTGGAGTGGCTTGAGGCTGAGTTTCAGTCTCTTCTGACCGTTTTTGAAGGCACCAGTGATTACGCGGCGTCCCAGACCGCTGAGACCGTGGCGGAGGCTCTGGAGAATGCTGGCTGCGATCATCTTTCAAAGGTCGGCACCAAGTCTATGGCGTTTCGCAGGGCTACCTTCCTGCGCTCTTCTGAGGCTGTCAAGGACCTGCGCCGCGCCTGTATCCGAGGCTGGTGGAACTCCGACGGGTGGCTCCTTGCGCGGACGACGGTGCGCGCTCGGCTTGCGGAGGTAAGCGCTGAACTCTGCTAAGATTTGTGTGATTGAGATTACAAAGTTTTGCCCATCTCCTTTTCCTTGGGTGCGCATTAAGTCGCATCTTTTGTGGACAGATGAGGGCCAGGGCGGAGCTCGAGGAGGGGGAGATGGATGCTGAGGATGAAGCCGAGGCCTCCGATTCTGACGACTCGGAAGAGGACGAGGAGAGAGCCGCGGAGTCCCGTGTTGAAGCCGATGAGGCGCATTCCCCGAGGGCTCTGATTCAGGACCCGGGCACGAGCACCGCGAGAGATGTGAGGGACTAGGCTTTTAACTTCTGGGCGCGCTGAGCCCCTCGCCTGCTTGTAAACTTTTGCTGCTGCTCTTTATTTACTTGGAAAAACTTGGGTGTGCAGGTTGCGCCTGATGAGTTTGATGATGAGGTTATGCCTCTGCGCATGGAGAGGGATGGTATAATTGTTAGCGGCTATGCCCTTTGGTACTTTGAGCGGTGCTACCCATACCGTGAGTTCCATCATTTCTGGGAATATGTTCAGGATCACTTTGGGTGTGGTAGCCGTTGCGGCAGCTTGGTGTTCGATGGATGGTACGGGCCTCGCCGGATGCGCTCCCCTACTCTGGAGGAGGTCAACGTGAAGACGGAGCCTGAGGATTTTTCGGGCTGCGAGCTGTTTGCCTATGCGTGCGATGCTCCTGTAGGGGCTGCGCGGAGGCATGGCTGCGTTGTAGAGTTGTTTTGAATTTTCTAATTTTTGTAATTGTGCGAACGCTGGAGGACACTTTGCCGCATTGTTTCGCGCTTGCGATCTTTTTAGCTTGGAATATTGGGCTCCGGTGACAGTCTCTAATGTTTTTTCTTTGAAAAAACGCTACCCCCCGCCTGACTGCCAGCGGGGCCCGGCCTTTGCTGCGAGGGCTGAGTGCGGCTCCGCACGGGGTTTTGATTTTTGGAAAAAACGCCACCCCCCGCCTAAGCCCCGTGAGGACGCCGGCGCGCGCCCTTGCGGTGGTTGGCATGCGAAGCCTTGGTGGTGCCCGGTGCTTGTGCAGAATGGAGGTCGGGGCGCACCGGCAAAGAGCGTTGGTAAGGTTACGAGCGAACAGTAGACGGACGCACTGGGGGCCATGCGGTCACGGGTGAACTGAAGGATGGAGCTCACGTGCGCACAGTGGCCGTGTGATCACGGACGAGCAGAAAGATGGAGCTCACAGGCGCACAGTGGTCGTGTGGTCATGGATGAACAGAAAGATGGAGCTCACGGGCGCACAGGTGGTCGTGTGGTCACGGACGAACAGAAAGCCTTGAGGGCCTATAAAAGAGGGGGGGGGGGGACGCTGCTTGCCGCAGGGTAGCATTCTTCTACCATGGTGTTGATAGTGCCTTGCCCTTGGGTGAACGCACCCGGTCACCCTCCCGACGTTCGGTGTCGTTCGAGTTTTAGAGGCTATGAGGATGCTCGCGATCCGTCAGGCAGTCAGAGGTTGCGGGATCGAGGCCTATCCTGGTTTCGTAGCAGGAGGGCTTGGGCACGACCGGAACCTGTGCCCCCTGGCGGATGCAAATCAGGGGCTGGCAGCCGCATGACTGCATGTGTTGGGGCTCTCCCTCAGCCTTGCTTGGTCGCGGTGTGAAGCCCTCTGCCCGCGCATCTTCCCGATGGCCCGGAAGCTATGAGAATGCTCGCGACGTTGCGGCATGTGTTGGCTTTCCGAGCTTGGCGAGGATGATGGTGCGCACCGTCGTTGAGGCGGTGTGAAGTGTTTGTACTCTTTTATGCTCATGTCTGAGCTTTGATTTTTACTTGAGCCATTGGCTTTGTAAGATGTCCTTGGGATTGAGCTTGTAATGGGAAAGTACTGCGTGGGCTTTTCTGGCGGGTTGATCGCGTTTGTTTGCTCGGCCATCGGTTTTTGGTGTCCTGGATTTCCCAGGTGTCTTGGGGATGCTGGCCTTCGCGTGTTTTTCACGGAGCCCCTTGCCTGCCTTAGCGGTGCTTCTGGGAGAGGGTGGCTCCGCGCGTTTTACGCGGTGCCCCTTGCCCGCCTTAGCGGGACTTCGAAAGAAGGTGTCTCCGCGCGTTTTTGCGGAGCCCCTTGCCCGCCTTAGCGGGACTTCGAAAGAAAGTGGCTCCGCACGCTTTTGCGGAGCCCCTTGCCCACCTTAGCGGGACTTCGAAAGAAGGTGGCTCCGCGCGCTTTTGCGGAGCCCCTTGCCCGCCTTAGCGGGATTTTGGGAGAAGGTGGCTCCGCGCGTTTTACGCGGAGCCCCTTGCCCGCCTTAGCGGGACTTCGAAAGAAGGTGGCTCCGCGCGCTTTTGCGGAGCCCCTTGCCCGCCTTAGCGGGACTTTGAAAGAAGGTGGCTTGCCCGCCTTAGCGGGACTTCGAAAGAAGGTGGCTCCGCGCGCTTTTGCGGAGCCCCTTGCCCGCCTTAGCGGGACTTTGAAAGAAGGTGGCTTGCCCGCCTTAGCGGGACTTCGAAAGAAGGTGGCTCCGTGCGCTTTGGCGGAGCCCCTTGCCCGCCTTAGCGGGATTTTGGGAGAAGGTGGCTCCGCGCATTTTATGCGGAGCCCCTTGCCCGCCTTAGTGGGACTTCGAAAGAAGGTGGCTCCGCGCGCTTTTGCGGAGCCCCTTGCCCGTCTTAGCGGGACTTCGAAAGAAGGTGGCTCCGCGTACTTTGGCGGAGCCCCTTGCCCGCCTTAGCGGGACTTCGAAAGAAGGTGGCTCCGCGTGCTTTGGCGGAGCCCCTTGCCCGCCTTAGCGGGATTTTGGGAGAAGGTGGCTCCGCCCCTTGCCCGCCTTAGCAGGACTTTAGGAGGAGGGAGCCTATTTGGATGTGCACGCTTTGCGTGCAACGGCCAATGTGGCTCCGAGCTCTGTTGGGGGGCTCCGTGTTGATAATTGGCCGAGTGGCCTGTTCGACCCGGAGCCTCCCGTGGTATGAGCTAGATGGCGGGGACACTTCCGCATTTTTGTTTTCTTTTCTTTTCTTTTTCATAGGGAGATGATTACATGGGCTGCGGGTTCCGCCTCGTTAAAAACCTCACCTCCGAAAGGAAGTCTCCCAGTGAGGAAAAGAGTACGGACCGGGAAACGAAAATGGAAAAAAAAGAAAAAAAGGAAAATACGCCCGGCCTCTTGCTTATAGCTCCGCAAGGTGCCTTCGGGCTTACAACGCTGAGCTTTGTTGCGGAGGTGCGCCCCCCTTGCTAGGGGTAGAATTTCTTTAGGCTGTCGATGTTCCATGTGTGGGGGAGCTCATTGCCTTCGCTATCTGCAAGGTGGAAGGAGCCCGGCCTAGAGCTTTTGGAGATGATGAAACGGCCTTCCCACTTCTCGTGCAGCTTGCTGAGGTTCTTGTTGACGGCCATTATTATCTCGTAGTGACCGTCAACATTTCGGTAAAATGAGGATGATCATACCATATTCCATACATAAAAGTATTTTTACTGACAAATTCCATAAGTTTTGGATGAGTTGTGCTTGCAGGATAAACCAGGAGAAACAAGGGCCAAACCTGGCGCAGGGCCAGGCCGGCCGGCCTAGGCCAGGCCGACCGGCCTCCCCTGGCCAGGTCTGGCCACGTCACTGATCCACAAGCCATACCAAGTTCCCAGGATGATCAAGAACCGTGCAAACAATGTCGGTTTGATCCAAGGACCCGGAAGGCCTAGAGGTGAAAGCACATGGATTAAAGGGCCCACATCCTAGGATTCTCGGACAAGCTTCAACTAAACGCAACTGTTACCGACCTTGGAAGAGCATCAGGACCATCCACGCAAAGGTCGGTGCCAAGTGGCACCAGGGCCAGGCCGGCCGGCCTAGATGAGGCCGACCGACCTCCTTCTGTGGCCGCCATGTCTCCTCCTTCGCGTGAAGCTTAAGCAGGATCTTGGCGTGCTAATGAAGCTGACATCCACCCCCTGGAGGCTATAAAAGGCAGCTCATCCACCTTGGGAAGACACACACCACATATCTCAAGTCTTTACTTGAAGGGAGCTCTAGTTTCTTTTTCATTTCTTAGATTAGGATTAGAGTTGGGAGTAGAGTCGAGTTGAGCTTAGCTCGGATCTTCGGAGTCTTCGGAGTTCTGGTAAAGCTCTTGTATCCTTTCCTTCTTTTGAAGAGTTTATTTATACAATTACTTTCTTACTTCAGAGCTTAAGTTATCTTTTATATTTCTATCTTGCTCTTCTTTTAGAGTAAAGATCTTGCTCTCTTTAGAGCAAAGTTCTATCCCCTTTAGTCTTAGTGTAGAGTTTAGTTTAGCTCTACCGGGCTTTATCTCGCGGGTTTGCTCGCCTTGACCGGGCCGTAAGACACCTTAGGGAAGACGGAGATTTCTCTTGACAGGCCTCAAGAGAAATCTTAATCATCGAGTGCAAACGTGGTGTCTGGCTTGTTGATTAACTAGGAAGTGTGTTGCACCCCACGGAACTGCAGTGGTAGGCGGTAGGTGGTGACAGCCCTGTCCGTCCTTCGTAGTCCACCATGTTCGGGTGTATTCATAACAGTAGTGCTGAGCCCGGAGGACCCTCTCTCTCATCCCGTTCTGAGGTCCTCCCGTTCTAGCCGTCGAAGCGAGCTCTGTTCCCGGTATCTAAGCTAGAGTCTAGGCTAAGGCTAGAGTGCCTTTTGCTCTGAGTTAGAAAGAGTCTAGGTCCGGTCTCTCCCAACGTCTTTCCTTTTCTTTAGAAATAGGTTCTCCGTGTGTCGCTGGTCTTTTAGACCTTCTATCCGGTCATTTGACCATTATCCCCCAAACCTAGAGTTTGTGCCCCTGGGTTTGTGGCTTGATATTTCTGGCAAGATATATCATTTCATTCTTCAATACACTTTAACCATCTGCTTCCCTGCGGAAATATAAATACGATACCCTGGGGTTACTCCCGAGGTGAAGTGCTACAACGAGATATATTCTGTGCGCTTGCAGAATTAATTTTGCATACAACGACATATATCTACGCGCTCTTGAGCGTTGCATAAAACGTGACGCTAAGGAGTGCCAACAAGCATTTCTGGCGCCGTTGCCGGGGAAGCAATTGGCTAAAGTTATTGTTGAATTATTTGATTATCTTTACAGATTTACCAAACCACTAACCTTAGTGACCTTACCGCTGCAACATTCGTCTATCTTTGATGTGTTTGCAGGGTAGTGCATGACTGGTTTCAACCTACCATCAAACTTTGATCCAAATCCATAATGCATTGGAAGAGTAGTGCGAAAGAGAGTCGTACCTCCTCAGATTTCACTTAGCTCAAGCAACATATTCGAGTTGTCATCCGACTCTGATTCCGAATCAGAATCAGATTCGTTGTTTTCTTCAGCTCCAGAGTCTCCAGAGATCATGGCGAAGAAGACACTCCGTGAGTTCTTAGCCCCGTCAAGCAGCAACTTCCCGGGACTGTCAAACGCACAGGAAGGTGCATTTGAGCTGAGGACTGGCCTAGTGAACATGGTTCAGGACAGCCCTTTCTGCGGAAAGGCGATTGAGGATGCGAACGCTCACCTACGGAATTTTCTGGAGGTGTGCAGCACCATCAACCCCAATGGCACACTGATCAACAACATCCGCCTTCAACTCTTCCCATTCTCCTTGCTTGGAAAAGTGAAGGAGTGGTTTTATGCCAACAAGGCATCATTCGAAGGACGCTGGCAGACTTGCGCAGACGCATTTCTAGCCAAGTACTTCCCGGTGGGCAAGACTAATGCCCTCCGAGGAAAGATCACTAGCTTTCAGCAGCTAGACGGAGAGACAATTCCCGAAGCTTGGGAGCGATTGCAAGAGTACATTGCAGCCTGCCCCCACCATGGTGTGGAAGATTGGCTGATCACTCAGAACTTCTTCCACAGCATAAGTCGTCGATCGCAAGAGATGTTGGATGCAGCCGCGGGAGGAGCCTTCCTCTCGCTGGATGTAGACGCAGCGAAGGCGCTAATCGAGAAAATATCCGCTCACCAGAGTTGGATAGGAGAAAGGCAAGCTCCCCGCACCAAGGGAGTGCATCAAATTGACTCCGTCGATATGCTGGCCGCTAAGATGGACCTCCTCTTAAAGAAGATGGAATCTCCTGGCAAGGAGATGAATCAGATTATGGAGGAGAGAATCACATGTGAAACGTGTGGAGAAGCAGGACACTCGGGCGACACTTGCCCGATGACACAAGAAGAAGCCTACTTCATTGGGAATAACAACAGTTCAGGCTTCCGTCCTCAACAAGGATGGAATTCCAAGCCCAATTTCCCCTTCGGCCAACAGCAAGGTAATGGCTCTAACAACGGTTTTCAACCGTCGCTAAAGGACATCTGGTATGGCCAAAAGCAAATTAACGATAGCATTAGCAAGAAATTTCTTGCTAATGATAAAGTTATGGAGTCGATGGCCTCCCAGATAGAAGCTTTCAATTCTGTCGTTAAGAACCAGCTGAGCTTCAATAAAATGATTGAAACTCAAGTGGCTCAGCTGGCTGCATCTTGTCCTAACCCAAATGCGGGAAAGTTGCCCGGGCAACCGGAGGTTCCTTTCAAGGAAAATGTTAGTGCGATGACCACGCGGACTGGCAAGTCCACGCGGGATCCACACAATCCTCAAGATGCAGGTACCCGACAGAAAGAAGCTAGCCACGCCGAGCCGACCGCCGAAGAGGAAGACGACAAGGAAACCACCCCTGTCTCAAAGGAGGGGAACGAGGCACCACAAGCCTCAAGCGACAGCCGAGATCCCACTTTCCTCCCGTTTCCAGAACGGAGGAGAAGACCCGTGGCCGACGAACAGTTTGACAAGTTCGTCGAGGTAATCAAGAAGGTATACATCAATATACCGCTTCTTGACGCTTTGCAGGTCCCGACATATGCCAAGTATATCAAGGATATTCTTAGCAACAAGCGGACTCTACCACAAGGGAGACGGTACAGCTGACCGAGGAATGTAGCTCTGCTATACTCGGGCCCCACCTTAAGAAGAAAGATCCTGGCTGCCCCACAATATCATGCTCAATTGGAGGCCATGATTTCGACAACGCCCTATGTGACTTGGGGGCGAGTGTCAGCGTAATGCCTAAGGTAGTCTTCGACCACCTTAAACATATATCGCTTGTCTCTACACCCATGTGTTTGCAGCTAGCGGATCAATCGATCCGCTACCCCCATGGAGTCGCAGAGAATGTTCCAGTCAAGATCAAGGATTTCTTTATCCCTGTGGATTTTATCGTGCTCGACATGGAAGCCGGAGCAACGAACTCTCTCATTCTTGGGAGACCATTCTTAAGCACTGCGAATGCAAACATCGATGTGGGAAGTGGGACCATTCAACTCAGGATCAACGGAGGAACTGAGAGTTTCTCTTTCCGTCCTAAGGAGATCCCCCATCAAGTCAATATGGTCGAGGAAATCATACCCCGAAAGTTCAAGATGCCGAGCGTAGAAACGCTCATGAAGATGGTGGAAGCCTTCGCCGCAAAAGAAAAGAAGAGGCATGACCGCTATCATGCACGGCGAAGGATATCGAGAACCAAAGCGCTGGAAGAACAATCAAAGCGCGACAAGGAGGTTGAATCCAAGCCCCGTCCCGTCCGAAAGGAATGGTGGGTGAAAGCAATCCCGAACAAGGATTCGGAAAAGTTCCGCTCAGGACGAAAAACTCGAGCCCTCGCCATAAGGTATATGGTACGTACCCTTGCATTGCATTTAGAATAGGTTTTCCCTTTCATTTCAATTCTTTTCATTCAGCACAGCATGTTTAATTTTCAAAGATTGCATCTGTGTTTTATTTATGCATCGATTAGCATAGAAAAAAAAAGAAAAAAAATTTCGGCCAAATTTTAGGCCGGCCGGCCCCACCTAGGCTGGCCGGCCCCACTTGTCATCTTCTACGGCCAGATCACAGCAGCAAGGAACAAGCACATGTGAGTGGGCACGACACGAGAGGATGGAGGAAAATGGGCACAGCACCTGGCCGAACGGCCCCATACAGGCCGGCCGGCCTCCCTCCACCGTCGCTGTCCCATCCTCGCCAAACAACAGCACCAGGCACAGGAGCGTGACCACCGACAGCGGGATGGGCACGACCGGCACCATGTGCAGGCCGAACGGCCTGCCTCAGGCCGGCCGGCCTCCCCCTGCCGTGCCTCTATAAAAGCCGGTGCCCAGCTCAGGAGCAAGTCGCCCCAAGCACAGGTATGCATGCATCCTGAGCGCTTCCCTTCTCCCTCAATTAAATTTCGAAAATCTCTAAGTAAGGTTAGAGTTTAAACCACAAGAAAATTCTGCTAAAATCCATTCTTAAATTCTTGTGAGAACAAACCCCTGCCGGTTGAACGAGAATGTTTGTGGTGGTTCTTACCCCACAAGAACGACTAACCGAGTTGTGGTGATTAATCTCCCACAAGAACGCCTAACTACTGACTGTCTAACCCCTGATTTCCTTCGGGTATTGTGAGACTAACCTTTTGCAGGAATCATGTGGACAAGGGCACGTCAGACGGCACGTGGAGTCGTGACCAAGCTCAGCTCTTCAAGCTCCCGCCGCTCTCAGGGATCATCCGCTTCCCGGGACACTATGTCTGTCGACTCAACTCGACAAGACACAGAGTCCCAGGAGGAGGAGGTGCCTCGGAACAGGCTTCGCATCCGAATCATGACTCGGGTCGAGCACATCATTGCTCGGTCCGAAGAAGAGAGAACGGTGCTGGCCAAGCTCCAGGATCGCTACTACACGCATGCCAAGTACTTCGACCCCATGCTGCTAATCAAGACCGGTCTCGGAGGAGACATGGAACGGGCTTTCAACAATGCCGGATGACAAAACTTCTACCCCATCCCGGAAACAGGTTCACACTTTCTCACTATGGAGTTTTTGATGAGTTTGAAAATCGAAGTTCTTCCCAATGAGACAAATATTTGCTTTCGGTTTTTCAACGAGGATTTTACCTTGACCCCAAAGCAACTCAGTGAGGCTCTTGGTTTCAACAAGAGATGCATCATTGATGCCAACCTGTTGGTGACTAACCACCGGTACAATCGTGCCGCATGGTGGGATAGCATCACAGGCGAGCCATCCTCGGGGAAAAATAGCATCACTGCCATCCAAAACCCCACTCTTCGTTTTCTGGCGAAGTGGATCGCTATGGTGGTTCACCCACGAGCTGATTTGAGTCTTTGCCTTTTGCCTGACTTAGAGTGCCTTTATGCCATGGTCAAGAAAATTCGTTTCTCACCGGTCATGAGCATGCTCGATGACTGGCAGAGGTTAGTCACTAGCCGAGCCACAATTGACATAACCTCGCTAGTCACCCGCATTGCCACCCACGTCGGTGCTTTGCAGGGCGCTCAAGTCACTTTCCTTCCCGCTACACAAGAGTATCAGTCTTGCATTGGTTTAGACCATTTCATCCAGGGTCACTTGATGCGCGAGGGCCCTGGTAATACTCTTTTCATGTGTTATCCTGGTTTCATCGACGAAGTCGAGCTTCCATGCCCGGCTTTGTTGCTGAGATTAGCGAAAAGTCTAACCATGCAGCTCAGAAGGAGGGAACCCGCTCGCCACAGTGTTGCAGGACCTGCGACACGTGGCAGGCGCACCAGGCATGACAGTGAAGCCGGAACTTCTACCGCACCACAGCCCGAGTACCACTACCAGCAGCAGCCCGAGTACGACTACCAGCAGCCGACGGAGAACCCCACTGCCAACATGAGTTTTGAGGAGGCGTTCGACTACCATCAAGGAACGGCAGGACACGGCCCGCAGGTCGGACCATCCGCCTCTGCCAGGTATGACTACGAGAACCCGGTCTCCCGGGGGATCGCTGATCTTAGTACCAGGTTGGAGACGGTGACTCTGCAACAGCAGCAGCTCAGAGATGAAGTTGCACACAACACCGATCTCACGCAGCAGAACTGGGGAATGGCCATATCCCTCCAGACCGACATGCACGGCTTCTTCGACCACATGCACTACAACCCCAACCAATATTACCAGTGAGCCTCAGCGAAGCTTGGGGGAGTCTCAGGTATGTTCGAAAGCCGTTGCCGTTACCGTTGCCGTTACCGTTGCCTTGCCTTGCCTTGCAATGATAAAATAAAATAAATAAATGCTAAAAAAATAATAATAAAAGCTCCAAAAGACATCTTTATGTATGGAAGTATGGTTGAGAACCTATGGAATGATGAAAAGTTGCTCTGTTTATGCCCTCTAAGTGCCTCGCGCTTAATCCTTTACTCTTGAGTATTTGAGTTCGTTGGCATTTAAGGATCCATCATGATAAAACTGTGGGAGCAAGAGCACTTGTTCATTGTTTAAGTTATTGTGAGTTTTGATATGGTTTGTTTCGATGTATAACTGCATGCTTAGTAAGGAACCTCTCGGAAGTTTTTATAAAATGTTACATGGTGAATCTTCCTCGATGGTTTAAAATGTCCCATCCAGAGCCTAAACAGTTATACATCTTTTTGAACTACCATATGCTATCTTGAGTTGCTTTGAGTCTTGTCGAATGGTGAAGTCCGCTTGCAGAAGGCACTTGTCATTTACCGGTCTTCCCATCCACCTCAGCCTCAAAATGTCCGACTAGTCAAAGTCCCGCTCTGGGGTTGACGTCCATCGTCGATGACATACACTCACCTCATCACAAAGCTCACCCCAAAGGTCCTCAATTACTCCATGCAAGGTTGAATCCCTCTCTGTTACCAAAGTAAGAGAAGAGATGTATTCGAAAAAAAAATGGAGACAATTGCTCCATATATAAAAAAAAGAGAAAGAGAGAAGAAAAGAAACATCTCAAAAATATGAGAGAGAAAATAAGGAGTCCAAGACCTTTGAGCATCACACCTTCTCCCTTTCCACTTTGAACCCATGAATTCCAAAGACCGGAATTTGACGAGTGTCATCGCTCGCGGACCACTCTTCGACTCGACAACAGAAGTAACCAAGGTATGCCACTCTTACCCTACCTACAACTCCACTTCAGCCTTAGTGTAGGGAAATCTGGTCAATCCCGACCAAGAGTGAGGATTAAACACCTTGAGTGACTCGAGAGTAACATCGGGGAATGAATGAACCATCCTTAAAAAAAAAATTCATATCTCCGAGATGGAACCTGAAAAGTTGCAGGAAATACTTTAGAGATGACCGTTCAAGCTCTCAATAGCCAAAAACGTGAACCGCTGCAGCCCCACGTGGAACCATGGTATGAGTTCTCTTTTATGCCAACTTAAGGGGTATGCACATTGAACCAACTCCTGACCTACCGATCCTAGAGTTTTAGCCTTGCTCGAGGACGAGCAAGAGTCTAAGCTTGGGGGCGTGTTGACGGCCATTATTATCTCGTAGTGACCGTCAACATTTCGGTAAAATGAGGATGATCATACCATATTCCATACATAAAAGTATTTTTACTGACAAATTCCACAAGTTTTGGATGAGTTGTGCTTGCAGGATAAACCAGGAGAAACAAGGGCCAAACCAGGCACAGGGCCAGGCCGGCCGGCCTAGGCCAGGCCGACCGGCCTCCCCTGGCCAGGTCTGGCCACGTCACTAATCCACAAGCCATACCAAGTTCCCAGGATGATCAAGAACCGTGCAAACAATGTCGGTTTGATCCAAGGACCCGGAAGGCCTAGAGGTGAAAGCATATGAATTAAAGGGCCCACATCCTAGGATTCTCGGACAAGCTTCAACTAAACGCAACTGTTACCGACCTTGGGAGAGCATCAGGACCATCCACGCAAAGGTCGGTGCCAAGTGGCACCAGGGCCAGGCCGGCCGGCCTAGATGAGGCCGACCGGCCTCCTTCTGTGGCCGCCACGTCTCCTCCTTCGCGTGAAGCTTAAGAAGGACCTTGGCGTGCTAATGAAGCTGACATCCACCCCCTGGAGGCTATAAAAGGCAGCTCGTCCACCTTGGGAACACACACACCACATATCTCAAGTCTTTACTTGAAGGGAGCTCTAGTTTCTTTTTCATTTCTTAGATTAGGATTAGAGTTGGGAGTAGAGTCGAGTCGAGCTTAGCTCGGATCTTCGGAGTCTTCGGAGTTCTGGTAAAGCTCTTGTATCCTTTCCTTCTTTTGAAGAGTTTATTTATACAATTACTTTCTTACTTCAGAGCTTAAGTTATCTTTTATATTTCTATCTTGCTCTTCTTTTAGAGTAAAGATCTTGCTCTCTTTAGAGCAAAGTTCTATCCCCTTTAGTCTTAGTGTAGAGTTTAGTTTAGCTCTACCGGGCTTTATCTCGCGGGTTTGCTCGCCTTGACCGGGCCGTAAGACGCCTTAGGGAAGACGGGGATTTCTCTTGACAGGCCTCAAGAGAAATCTTAATCATCGAGTGCAGACGTGGTGTCTGGCTTGTTGATTAACTAGGAAGTGTGTTGCACCTCACGGAACTGCAGTGGTAGGCGGCAGGTGGTGACAGCCCTGTCCGTCCTTCGTAGTCCACCACGTTCGGGTGTATTCATAACAGTAGTGCTGAGCCCGGAGGACCCCCTCTCTCATCCCGTTCTGAGGTCCTCCCGTTCTAGCCGTCGAAGCGAGCTCTGTTCCCGGTATCTAAGCTAGAGTCTAGGCTAAGGCTAGAGTGCCTTTTGCTCTGAGTTAGAAAGAGTCTAGGTTCGGTCTCTTCCAACGTCTTTCCTTTTCTTTAGAAATAGGTGCTCCGTGTGTCGCTGGTCTTTTAGACCTTCTATCCGGTCATTTGACCATTATCCCCCAAACCTAGAGTTTGTGCCCCTGGGTTTGTGGCTTGATAGTTCTGGCAAGATATATCATTTCATTCTTCAATACACTTTAACCATCTGCTTCCCTGCAGAAATATAAATACGATACCCTGGGGTTACTCCCGAGGTGAAGTGCTACAACGAGATATATTCTGTGCGCTTGCAGAATTAATTTTGCATACAACGACATATATCTACGCGCTCTTGAGCGTTGCATAAAACGTGACGCTAAGGAGTGCCAACAGTTCTCATGGTTTGGCCTTAGCTTGAGTACCATGTCTCCTGGTGCGATGTCTTTTGGCTTGACTTTCTTGTCGCGCCATCTCTGGGTTTCCTCCTGGTATTTTTCCAGGTTCTCCGCGGCCTTGAGCGTGTCCAGCTCCATTACGTCCTTCTCGATGGGCACGCTCGATTCAGCGGCCTCGCTGTGGCTTACCCGGAGGCTTCCCAACTTGAGCTCCTCAGGGGACATGGCCTCGGCTCCGAACAGAAGCCGAAATGGTGAGAAGCCCGTAGCCCTTGACTCGGTAGAGTTGTGTGCCCAGACGGCCTTCGGGAGCTCATCTACCCACTTGCCCTTTTAGAGGTCCAGGAGACATTTCCTGATGTTTGTGAAGATCAGGCCATTGGCTCTTTCCACGGCTCCGTTGGATTGGGGATGGTAGACGGAGGCAAATCGGACGCTGGTCCCTATCTTGTGGCAGGTGTCTTTGAAAAGGGTGCAGTCAAATTGCTTGCCGTTATCGACAGTCACCTCCGCTGGCACCCCAAACCTGCACACGATGTTTTGCCAGAAGAATTTTTGCACCGTGAGGGCTGTGATTGAAGCCAGTGGCTTTGCCTCTATCCACTTTGAGAAATAGTCCACTGCTACTGCTGTGAACCTTCGGTTCCCTTGCACGGCTGGTAGGGGGCCTACCAGGTCGATGCCCCATCTCTGCAGCGGCCATGCGGGAGTGATAAGCTGCGAAGGGGCTCCGGGGGCGTGCTGAATTTGTGCAGTCTTTTGGCAGGCTTCGCACTCACTGACGATCTTCTGGGCATCGGATAGGGCGGTGGGCCAGAAGAAGCCCTGCCGGATTGCTCTTTTGGCCAGCGCTCTGGAGCCTATGTGGGCTCCGCGCATGCCGGAATGGACTTCTGCCAGTAACTTCCTGCCCGCTTCCAGGGACACACAGCGGAGCAGCGGTTGCTGCATCCCAGTCTTGAACAGTTTGTCGCCCATGACGACGTAGCCTCTGGTTCTGTACCTGAGCCTTTCGTTTACTTTCTTGTCCCCGGTGGTGAATCTGCCGCAGACGTAGTCCTCAATTTCTTTGCGCCAGTCCTGCTTTTGAATGCAAAGGACCTGAGCACGGTCGGTGGGCTCCGGTTCTTTTGTCGCCAGTGCTTTTAGGACCTCATACATGACCTCGGCCTCCAGGGGGGTTCCCTGAGCCGCCGCCTTCGCGTGCCTGTCCGCTTCTGTGTTTTCTGACCTTGGAATGTGGACCACGGTGAAGCCCCTGAAGTTCCTCTCCATTGCGCGGACTGCTGCGAGATAGTGAGCGAGGCCCAAGTTCCTGGCTTCACTTTCTTTTTTGATGTGGTCCCTAATGACCTTTGAGTCCGTCCTGACCACAAAGCTCTGGTGGCCTAGTGCTTTCATCTTGCGGAGCTCAAGCAGTTGGGCTTCGTACTCAGTGGAGTTGTTGGTGCAGGGGAACTCAAGTCGGGCTGCGAATTTTGTTGTGTTTCCTGACGGGGAGATGACAACCGCGGCGATGCCCGCCCCCAGATTGCACCAGGCTCCGTCGCAGTTGATTATCCAAGGTAGGTCAACGGGTTGTTCGGGCACAGTTGCGGGTGAGGTCCATTCTGCTATGAAGTCTGCCAAGACCTGAGATTTTATGGCGCTGCGCCTCTCGAAGTCCACGACATATTCCGAGAGCTCCGCTGCCCATTTGCGGATATGGGGTGATGCTTACTTGTTCGCGAACAGGTCCCGGAGGGGCTGGTCGGTTACTACTAGTATCCTGAAGCCCTCGAAGTAGTTCTTGATTTTTCTCTTGGCCATGATCAGGGCATAGGCTATCTTCTCGAGCTCAGAATAGAGCAGTTACGAATTTGATAGGGCTTTGGATACATAGTAGACCGGGCGTTGAGTGTTGCGGCCCTCCACCAGCCTTTCCTGCACTAGGACTGCGCAGACGGCTGATCGCGAAGCCGACAAGTAGAGCATGAGCGTGGCTTTGGGCTCTGGGGGCGTGAGCTTCGTAGTGCTCGTGAGGTATTCCTTGAGCTCCGCGAACACTTTGCTTTGCTCTTCGCCCCACTTGAAGGTACCTGCTCCCCTTAGGACTTTGAAAAATGGGAGGCTCCGCTCAGCTACCCTTGGGATGAAGCGACTGAGAGCTGCTATTCTGCCCGTGAGCTTTTGCACGTCCTTGATGCACTTTGGTTCTTCCATTCTCTTTATTGCCTTGATTTTGTCTGGGTTGGCTTCGATTCCCTTGGTAGACACAATGCAGCCCAAGACTTTGCCCCTCTGGACTCCGAATACGCATTTCTCGGGGTTTAGCTTGAGGTTCGCCCTGCGAAGATTGCCAAAGGTCTCTTTGAGGTCCCCTAGGTGATCGCTTCTCGCTGAGCTCTTGACGACGATATCGTCCACGTATGCAAGGAGGTTGCGCCTGATCTGGCTGCCGAAGGTACCGTAGGTCATTCTTGTGAATGTCGTGCCTGCGTTGCGGAGCCCCTCTGGCATTTTTAGGAAGCAGTAGGTGCCAAATGGGGTAATGAAAGCTGTTTTTTCCTGGTCATCCTCCTTGATCCAAATCTGGTGATAGCCTGAGAACATGTCTAGCAGCGACAACATTTCGCTGTTGGCTGCGTCGTCTACCACGGTGTCGATTCTCTCGAGAGGGAAATCATCCTTGGGGCAGGCCTTGTTCAAGTCTTTGAAATCTATGCACATGCAGATCTTGCCGTTCTTTTTCCTGATGGGGACCGTGTTTGCGAGCCATTATGTGTACTTGACTTCGCGGATGATGCCAGCGTCGAGTAGGCGCTGGACCTCCGCCCTGATGGCCAGGGCCTTTTCCTCCGACATCTTGCGGAGCTTCTGCTTCTTGGGCTTCGCCCAATTAGCCACGTCGAGCCTGTGCTCAATGATGCTGCGGTCCACGCCGCGGAGGTCCGAGGTGGACCACGCGAAGACGTCCATGTTCTTGAATAGGAACTCCTTAAGCCGAGCCCCTTCCTCGGGGGTCAGGTCGGTGCCCATGATGACCTCCCTGTCCGGTCGCATGTTATCGAGCTACACCCGCCTTGTATCCGATGCCGGTGTGATGCTGATCTCATCCCTGTCTTTGGGGGGCTCATGCCAAGGTTCCTTTTTTTCCGGGAGGTCCGCTAGCGTGATGCTTCCCTTGGCCAGGGCTTCGGCAATGGCCAGATGGTGGACCGGCCTCCGCCCCGGGGCTGTTCCTCTCTCAATTGTCTGAGCTCGCTCCTGATTTCCCTTCACAGAGATGACTCCGCAAGGCTCGGGCAGTTTCATCAGTAGGTAGGAGCTCCGGATGACGACGTCAAACTTGTTGATGGAGCCCCTGCCGAATATAGCCTTGTAGGGATAGAACATCTCCACTACATCGAAGGATATGTCTTCTGTTCTTGGATTGCGGAGGTCTCCCAGGGAAACGGGCAAAGTGATCTTGCCCAAGGCTTTGACCGTGGTGCCGCCGAAGCCGATGAGTGGAATGCTGGCTGGCTGCAAAAGTCGTTTGTCTAGTTTCGTCGAATCAAAGGCACTTGTGAATAGTATATCGGCTGAGCTGTCCGTGTCGACCAGTATGTCGTCTAGGACCCATCCTGCCACGTTGGCCTCTATTACCATTGCATCTTCATGGGGGTGACAAGCTAAGTCCAGGTCAGCTTCGGTGAAAGAGATGGGGACGTGTGACCAGGCGTCCCGCCTGACAGGCCCCCGCTGAACTGTACTGCGTGCACTCTCCTGAAGTAGTCCGCTCTGGCTCTCTTAGTCTCAAACTCGCGTGAGGAGCCTCCGGCGATGGGCATGACGAAGCCCCTTGTTGGGAATGCAGCTGGTTGGCTTATGGTCTGAGCCGAGACTGGCTCTTGCTTGGGCAGCAGCGGCGGCGGAGGAGGGAGCTCGAGGCGAAGTGAGTCGGTGCGGAGCCGATTTGTTGATATGATAGAGGTTGGGAAGCTGCCGGTGCCTGAAGGTAGTGCCCCTGCATCGGAGCCCTCCATTCTTGACCGGGTGGCTGGAAGGCCACTGGGGGCTGCGGGTATTGGGTTGGCGAAGGGACGGGATTGAAGGGGTGCTGCCAGTGTGGGCTTGAGTGCGGGCGCGCAGCCGCCAGCTCTTTTTGCTTTCTTTCCCACTCGATGCGCTCCAGAGTTCGCGCCCTTTCCGGACACTTCATCGTGTCGTGATCGTCGTTTTCCATATGGAAGGCACAGAAGAAAATCTTCTTGCCATCTTGAGGCTTCTGATCTCTAGGGGCTCCGCCCCTGTGGTCGGGCCTCCGGCCTTTGACCTGGCGGCCCTGCCCCTGTGCTGCGTTGTGTGGGCGGTCCGGGAGCTGAGGTTGTGAGGGCGCGGGGGCCTCGCCCGGCTGGATGTTGTAGACCTGTGTTTGCTGGTGCTGAGCAGGGCCGGGTGGGTTATGCTAGAATTGGTGCTTGGGCTGCTCCTAGTGCAGAGGCCCCTTAGACTGCCCTCCGCTCGACTGTCTGTCCCTGCTGCGCTCCGCCACCCTCCAACGGTGGTCGTCATCTGACTTGCAGTACTTTTCTAGCTCAGCGTAGAGCTCAGTCAGAGTTTTGGGCTCCTCTCTGCTGAGGTGACCAGCCGTGGGGCCTGGGTTGAGGCCCGCGATGCACGCCTTGATGGCTTTGTCGTCCGGGATGTGAGGTGCCTGTGCTTTGAGCTGCACGAACCTTCTGAAGTAGTCGACCAGAGGCTCTTTGTCTCTTTGCTTGCAGTTTTGCAGGTCCTTCTCCGTAACAGAGGCTCTTTGGAAACCTCGAAAATTTTCGGTGAGCTTGTTTTTGAGGTTTTCCCAATTGTAGATGGACAGAGGATGCATGAGGGAGTACCAGTTCAGGGTCGCGCCCTCGCAGGCTATTATCAGCGACTTTGCTAGCACAGTGTCGTCCCCCCCGGCCGAGGCTATGGCCGCCTCGTAGCTCATAAGGAACTTGCGGGGGTCATAGGATCCGTCGTACTTGGGCAAGGGCACCGGTTTGTAAGCCTGAGGCCAGGGCATGGCTTGCAGCCCACGCGAGAGCGGGGCTGTGTCGTCTACGGCTCCGGGTCTCGGGGTCACATGGACCACATGGGGCTGTCTCGAGGGTCCAGGCTCGGCGAACGAACGCCCGAGTGAGAGCGTGACCTCCGGGATGAGTGGTGGTCGCTCGACCCTCTCATTCTGCATGGTGCGGAGCCCCTCCAGCTCCATTTCCAGATCCAAGAGTTTCTGCTTGGCCTCCGCCAGCATTCTGGCCTTTCTTTCCTTCTCAGCCTGCTGATGCGTTTCTTGGCTAATCTTATCCCTCGCCTCAGAGGCCCTCTTGAGTTTGGTGAGGACTTCGGCCAACTCTCGTGATACGGGGTCCTGGTCCTCAGCTGCCTGGGCTGGGGTTGCGGTCTCAGGAATCGGAGCCCTCTGGTTCTTGGCTCCCTTAGTTTCTGACCTGGTTCGCGGGTTCCCTGTTTTCCTGGTCTCAGGACGAGCTGTGCTTCCGCGACCTGCGGAGCCCCTTGGGCTCCGGCTGCTGAGGTTGACGGGTCGGTTGCCTTCTTTTTCTTTGGAGCTGCCATAGTTCTCGCGGGTTTTACTTCGTGCCAAGCACAAACGGTGGGCGCCAAATGTTGGGTCTAGGGTTCCGTGGGCCCCCTGAGAGTCCAGACAAAATGGGTAGCAACGGATAAAACTCGAGACCAAAAAGGTTCTTGTATTCACCCGAAAATGCCAACCCTTTTACACGCGGCGGAGGGCGCCTTTTATACCCCATCCGCTCCGACTTGAAAGGACGGTTGTGCCCCTGGTTCACATTACAACTTCATAGGCTCGCAGGCCTATTTTTGTACATTCGTCGCCAGGCTCAACTACCCCGGCAAGTCCGACTTGTATTCCCTCAGCGTTGCCGTGCCCGACTGCCCTTCCTAAGGCGCCTTCCTGAAAATCCGCCTCCGGTGCCGTCTTCTTGACGCCTCCGAGAAAACCGGCTTCGACGGGGCGCAGGGCTTCTCTTCTCGAGCCCCAGTCGCGGCCCCGCTCCAGGGGCCTTACGCCCCGCGTTCGCGGGGCCCCTCCTGGGGGTCTTCACCCTTGGCCGCTCGCCGGGCTCCGCCTGGACCAGAGTCAGAGCCCCGTCCTTTGTGTCGCGGCTGACCGGGAGCTTCTCCTTCCGATGCCTGCAAGGATCCGACAAGGTTAGTCACCGCGGTGCCGCTGTCGGCGGCTTCGCGTTCGCTGCTGCGGTCAATCCCTGGCCGGGGTTGTCCCTTGGTTGCAGAAGGCCTCTCCGGAGGTGCTCGGGGGAGGTCGTGTCTTGGCAGTCCCCAACAGTCTGTAAACCTCTAGTTTACCTCTTGAGCAGTGTTTTAGGTCTTTGGACAGTTTCCTTTCTTGTAATGCCTCTATTGTATTTCATACATGTATCACAGCAGGGGATTCCCCCCTACTTGTATTGCCATTAAAAAAAATGCTGCCTTGGAAGGCCATATGTTAGGTAGATATAACTTATAAACTGCAGTCATGGCTATTTACCCCTCAACTTTCACAGTTTAACTATATTTGGGTTTATTCTATTTTACAAAAATTGCAACAAGCTTAGTCCAGAATAATTCTAGATAACTTCATTTTTCCTGACCAGCTAAGTATTTCCTGAACATTTTCTCAGGGATCCACTTTACATTTTGGTAATTTTACTCATCGTCAGTTATTTCTCTTGTTTGTAGGCAGTGGTGATGTTGGAGCAGGTATTTTGAACCGCATTTGAGACTGTCCTCAATTCTGCTAACTTGTTCTGTTGGTTGAGCAGGTAACAGAAATCTATCATCTAGTATTTGTATAACTATCTGTTGACGTAAAAATGAGGCGGAGACAGATGCGCAAACACACGAGCTAAGGCGTGGCCTTGAAAACCAGGGCGTGCCAGTCAATCTGACCTGTTGATTGACAAGGAATACCAGATCGTAAAATACAAGCCGAATCGGCTGATTGCCGAGACTGCCGAGAAACGGCTAATCAGATTAGCCGAGACCTTGTGAACAATGTTTAGAAACAGATCTAGTCGGCTATAACTGGATGATATACTAAACAGATCGCTTGATAATGAGCCGACATCAATCTAGATCTAAACAGGATAAATTGGTGATAAAAACTAGAATGACAAGAATTGATATAAAACTTGTAGATCTAGCTGATATCGATAACTGTTGAATAAATCTAGACGAAACCTCAGCGATGCGCCCGGAGGTTAAAGCCTAGAAATTACTCGGTAAAAGCGGAACTTACAAGCAAGCCGGAGATCAAGGTGATGCAGCCCGACGAACTCGAAAGAACTCGTGAAGAAAATAAAAAGGGTGGCGAAGTCGCCGACTTGAAAAGTAAAGGTACTGGAATAAAAGGGTTTGTTTATTGATGCTGTGATGAAACGTTTACAATGCCCGTAGGCACATATTTATATTCTGGACACCCTAAGCCGGTTACGGCATACTCAACTTGCTAAAAAAGAAAGTATCTAAACAAGCTAATATTAAGATACATGGACTCTAATTTTTCTTCTCTAGAATCCTTGCCAATGACGCTTCTTGTCGATCTGTTCACATGCCTGTAATTAATCTGGACTCCCATCCTTTACATGCAGTAATTTTTCCTTTCTTTATTCTTTAATCACTTTTGCATGCACGCCATTCTGATTTTGAAGTCTTCCGATTCCGATTGAGTACCTCCGATTCCGATTAAAACTCTTTACTACAAATCTATCTATATCTATACTAATCACAGACTCTCTAGAAATTCCCACGTTAATTGGAGAAAAAGAAAAATATCTGACCATATATTTATCATGAGGATGACTTCCAATGGTTCAGATCAAATGATACCCACGGCAAAAGAAATATGTCGAGAACATAGAAATAACAGTTTTTTTCCTATCGTGTAGCTCAGTCCA
Organism: Urochloa ruziziensis; assembly: GCA_015476505.1. Taxonomy (NCBI): domain Eukaryota; kingdom Viridiplantae; phylum Streptophyta; class Magnoliopsida; order Poales; family Poaceae; genus Urochloa; species Urochloa ruziziensis. The sequence goes on from CM027119.1 coordinate 45,831,986, forward strand.
TGCATGACACGATTGCAAGATTCCAAATAAAAAAAATTTAAACTTGAATATTTGTCCTGCACGTGGACTTTAGGTCTAGGGGCAATTAATCAAATCATTAACCATAACAACCTAGGAACTCTTTAATTGTCTCAAATTATTTTTGGTCGTCCACATTGTTAACAATATGTGCCACGCATAAGGAGACATGGACGAAGCAAGCTTGACACATTATAATACCAGTATAGTTAATCGAGGTGGACTAACTAAATTTTGGTACTTGAAACAGTTTCGGTCCATCACGATTACTCTAAGATATGAAAAACAAAGATAACGAACAACAAAACAAACAAACGGGGAAGGAGTCCATCACTGCTGGATCATCCAAACTGAAAGAGCCGTGTGGTCCATATATTTATTAGCATGATTCAACGTTAGGAAATTGAGAATATTGAAAGATAGGGACGGATCGTGGTCCATCATCTTTTGCTTTAGATACATATATTGTCCCAAATTGAACTCCCGAAGCTATATTCAAGGCCATTCAAAATTTGATGTGCGGCAGATGCATTTGCCGCTAGGACATTCTTGAGTTTTCTTTTGCGAATCACACAATACAGAAGTAAACGGTCACATATATGCATATACACTTGCCCCTACGAATACACGTACGCAACCCTACCCCAATTAGCACCTCTGAAAGACTAATCCGATAAAATCGTCATGATTGACAAAGTCACCATTGGCACCTCACTGTTGATAGGCACAGCGCGTACCATTGAAACAATAGCGCCGGTTAAATACTAAAATAAATCTGAAAAAATGAGAGCAACAGTGTCGAGTCGAGGACTCAAACCCTGACGAGCAGGTTCCGCTACATAATGAATCTTACCAGCAGAGCTATACTCAATTCGCTAGGACAAGACATTCTTAACTTTAACCATGCGGTCGATAAGAGCTTCCTGATGAGGTCATTTTGTGCTCAAACCGGTGTCTTTAACCCAGTTCCAGCCAGTGTGTCAAAGCCCTCATTGTTTACTATGACAATAAGATAATCATGCAACAATTTATAATCTGTTCTTTGTTCTTACGATTTAACTAGCTTTACTAAAATAAATTGCTAAACAGGTCATCAAAAAAGGGTTGCCAAAGAGAATAAATGCTATATATCGAGAAAGCTTCACAATCCACATGACCCAGATCGATGGTCGATAACAAAGAATTTACGACATGTCTGTGATGAAAACTTCTACTGCCCATGCCTTTAGGATTCTATCACGTACATTTTTTAGAAACAATTCTATCACAAACTTAACGACACCAAATACCTACATTTTAAAGATTTTCTATGCAAACTTGCATTTGTAGCTGTAATATGCAAAAGATGAGCAGCCCGTGCGAATGCACGGGATGACGACTAGTAATAAAATAATCGGCAACGATGCTTTCTTTATTATAATCAGACTATACCAATCGGTCATCAGAATTCCTTCGTAGCAACTATCGGACCTTCCTTGCTTGTATACATCGGACATCAGCCATCGGCTATTGCTGGTTTCCTTGCCTACTACGTATGTCCGATCCATAGTGTGCCTGTGCATTCTTACCAGCAATATAAAATTATATTTTGCCTTGGCTAATTAATACTACATTCCTACAAACCGATCTCCTCTTTGCCGATTGCCCAGCTTTGCCGATTGATCACCATTGTAATTCTTTTGCCCTCCTCCGATTCTAGAAACACCGCCTCATCCGATTCTGACTCCATAACACATTTTGACGTCGGCTCTAACACGTGTCAAAAAACGGTATCAACACTATCATTTTACTTGTTAGCATCTTAGCTACATATTTGGGTCAATGGCGCCATGGGTGACTAAAATTGCTGTGTTGGTTCAAGTTGATTATTTGACCCTGATAGTGTTGAATTTGGCTGTGCCCTGTGGTTTATCTAATGTCATTGGAAGGCAAACAACACAAAGGCACTGATATCCACCGTTCGCCTAAACGGCCGTTTAGTCCGTTTACACACCGTTTAAACGCTACACAGTGCCTAACTGTGTCCGTTTAATCATCCGTTTAGCCCGTTTAATGGCCGTTTAATCCGTTTAATTGGCCGTTTAGTCCGTATAATGAGCTAAACGGTGGGTGACCGACTGTTTACCGTTTAGCGTTTAGGATAACACTGCTGATATCACATGTCTTATAGCAGGGCGGGGCCTTTGCATTTTCATTAAGTGTCATGAAAGACATTGCTTCTATATTAATTTCCTCTGATTTATAGTTCTCAAGCCCCAATTCATTCATGTTCTTTCCAGCAACTGAAAGAAAATCTACTGGTCTCTTGGGTGTTGGTCTGCACTTGAGAATCCATGGCACCCTCTCCTAAGAATTACTAAAAAAAATTCTTTAGGATAGCCACCATTTTGCTTACTGCTGGAATAGAGTTGCTAAAATAGAGAAGACGCATATAGATTATACAAGCTACTACATGCTGAATTTATATGATTCTGAGACGTTTTGTTTAGTGAGTATGTGTATCCACTTCAAAAAATAGCCAGGAAGGTTGGTACTCTGGCCTCTGTTTTGGATCTTGTGGACAAAGTGTGCGGTTTTCATGGCTAAGGTCCTTGCTAGCTCTACATCTTCATACCTTTTTTAATTATTTATATTTATAGCTCTGTTCTGGTCTACATTTTAGTTCCTCTATTATCAGCACAGCATCAATTGAGTTAAAGGTTGGCAAGTTGTCCAGACATATGACCATAGACATCTCTACAATGTGAGGGAAACCAATTCTGAAAAATATTGTGCTCCTGCATATCAAGAGGATGAATGCTGGAGACGGAAGCCGTGAGGCAGTGATAGATGTTGCATATGATGTTCCTATGAATAGAATTGATGAAAAAGGCTCTGTTTTTGATGTTGCTGAAATTGCTCGGTTGGTTAAAGAATGCCACACAATGAAGGGGAAGAGGAAGAAGATGATGACACGCTTTCGGAGTATTGTAGCGATGATGAAGGTGGTGATACACGTGATGTTAACGGTGATGATGACTAGCAGTGATGCTGAAACCCTTGTGTAATTCTGTTTCAGGAATGACATTATATGTATATTTTTTCCAGTGGCTATGGTTCAGTAGCAAGACCATATTCTGTAACAATACCCATGTAATATACGCCGCCGGGCGGCTTGCAATGCGGCTCCTCGGCCTGGCGCGTCGGCTATACCCCTGCTCGCTCGCCGCCGCGGACGTCCGGCTGCTCGTGCTCGGCCGCCCCAGTCCCTGGCAGCTCGGCTGCTCGCCCGCACCATGCCTCGCGCCCGAAATTGCCACATGCCACGGCAGCCGGAGCAGTCGCACGCCGTCAGCTCGGAGGCGGCGTGGGGTCTGAGCTCGCTTCCCCACCCAGTCCCCGGCAGCTCGGCTGCTCGCCCGCACCATGCCTCGCGCCCGAAATTGCCACATGCCACGGCAGCCGGAGCAGTCGCACGCCGTCAGCTCGGAGGCGGCGTGGGGTCTGAGCTCGCTTCCCCATCCTTCTCTCCCCCCTTGGAGCCCCTGCCGTCGAGGCGCCGGAGCCGGTGCCAGGCTGCACCTCACCTCTGACTGCAGCACGTGATCGTGGCCTTCTACTACTCGGCAAGAAGGTGATGCGGGCGCAGCCAGCCGCGCGGCACTGCTTGCCGGCTTGCCGCTGCTCATCCCCAAGAGCCGCAATAGCTAGCTAGGTCATCGACTGCTGCAGCCACTATACAACCAACCAATCCCGTTATGCAGAATTATTGGCTAGCAGTCTGTTCCCCTGTTCGTAGTGTTCTTGCATCATTATCTGAAGCCTGTCTTTTTACTCTGTTTTGGTTCAATGAATTTGGATTGGATTGGATCGTAGGGTTCGTAGTGTTCTTGCATCATTACATGGACGAGTTGCTGCAGAAACAACAAAAGATCAGGGAGAATAGTTCAGAACTTCAGATACTTGTTACTACATGACCTCTGACGTTGCTAATTACAAACTGAACTCTTGAAACCACGATGTGCAGAAATAGACGAACATATCAAGAAAGCATTCATTGCACCGGATCCTAATTTCTGCGGAAATGATCTTCATCTAATTACTTTGATCATTTTGGTGCGGTAAGTGATAAGGATCAATCATTAATCTCAATATTTACACATAAAGCAACTAAAGAAGTCGTTTGACCTCTCAACTAGAACTATAAGCATGTTCTCAATGCAAAATGAAAGTAAAAAAATGAAATGCATTAAACACTCAAAGGCAAGATTATCAAAGGTAAAGTAGATTTGAAACAAGACTCTGCATATGCACCATATTGTTACTCTTCTTAAATAATCCCATCTGCCAGGCAGTAATACAACATCTGCACAAAGAAAGCTTTGACCTGCTTCCCTTCCTCCTGCAGTCCTGCTGCTTGCAGCCAACTCAAATTATGAAGTAAAAGGTCATAGGATCTGGGAACTGAAAAAACAACAACATAATAGTATGTATACCGTATTGTTGATTCATCTCCTTTTATCTCCGTTTTATTCACGTAGGTCCAGGCTGAAACCTCAAAAGTGTTTACTTATATTATGCGGTTCCACTTTTTTAGAAGTTCTACTGAAGCCTGCTTGACATCCTACAAAACCCATATTAAAACTTTGCTCTTCCCTGAATTATATGATGGGAGTTCATTTGAGATCCCATGACTCCAAACATGCTTGTTAATATTTTATTTCGTTCCCTTGCAACTATTTTAGCAATTACTATCTTCAAAACTCAAAGTAATTTTTACTTCTTGAATTGTTGTTAACAGTACTCTGCTTCCTTTTCTAAACATTCATCAGCCATTCATCCTAGCATCTTACTTGGTCTGTATTTCCTCAATTAAATTTCACATCTTCTATGAACACAATCTATTCCTTTTGTTAACTGAAATTTTCAGTAACCTGCGCTGTGCTGGTTTTCCACCAGGTGACACAAAGTTGCTCTGATAAAATTCAGCTCAAAGATGGCGCGGCAACGCCGCGCCTTGAGTTTCTAGTTTTAGTTTAACTTGCACACAGAATACACATACAAGATAGCCTCTGTGCTTATTCAGAATGAGAACAATGCATGAATTTTCTAACATTATGGTTCAGTTCTTGCTGTGTTTCTCTTTTGCTACAGCAGCACAGATGCAAATGGCAAGCTCGACAGCAGCTGTAATGTACTCCTTTTTTATATATATTTGAGAACCTGTTGTAAGTTATACAAATGGCAGTGGTTTGTGCTGTTTCCTTGGAGGGTGCCGACTGCCGACCGCGCGGTTCGATCCCGTGGCCCGCGACCTCACGCATTAGGGTGTATAAGCAATTCCAGTTGAGCTAGAATTGGGATGACATTGATGTGAGGATGATATACGTCATATACTAGTTAACTATGTCATGGCCACGTGGCATCACCCCCTTCGCCACGGATCAAAAAAGGCCGAGCGCTCGCAAGAACTCTGCCGCGTTGGGCCACGTGGCGCGCTATGGTTGCTGCCTGCACCGTCTTTTTTAATCTATAATTAAAATTTGTAATTGGTACTAATTGATCATACAAACTCCAATTTTGTTGATTTTTTTTCTAAAGTTTTCTAAAATCACGAACTTTATGTAATATTGTTTGTTGGCACACTACACTACAAGAAACCATTTAATCTATGACGAAACAAATCCGTCATGGATCATCAAAAATTCGTCATAGAATTTTGTCCGTGACGATTTTTCCTACCGTCATCTATTGAGCGTCATAGATTAAATCTGGTGACGTTTTCATCAAAATCGTCACGGATCAGCACAATCTATGACGTTTTTAAAGCGTCATAAAGTGCTTTTGGACCCGTGAAGTCCAACCCAGGCCCAATGTTCGTGACGAAATTAAACGTCACAGATGGTTGCCACATGGCATCCAACATGGCCGGTGATGTGGCTAGTGACATCATTTCTGTCGTGCACAATGACGCGGCCGGTGACGTCATTTCAGGCATCAACAATGACGTCATTGATGACGTGGCGCTCACGTGGGTGATGACGTCACTATATTTACCCTAAAATCTGGCCCAATATTTTTTTCAGCCCACTTTAGAATTACAATTCCAGCCCATAAAGCTCGTTACCAAAATTACATTTCAAGCGCAACATTAGAATCACAGCCCATACAATCTTTATAATTTTGTACACATAACAAATTAAATAGAACTTAGAGGCATCACTTCAGATACAACAAGATAATGTACAAGTTTTCATCCATCATCACAAGTCATCCATCATCACAAGTTAAAACTGTAGAAAATATCTAGATTAATCACCAGCACAAACATCTATACACGTAGCATACAGGACTTCTTCCGTGCCAGGCCAAGTTATATTCTCTTCATTCAGTTATGTTCTCCAGTTTTCCTGAAACAAAGAGGTGTAATATCAGTGTTTATCACATGAGCTGTAATCTAAGTAGTAAGCAGTATATCCATATAGCAAGAACTTGGTTTCAGCGTACATTGATAGGTTTTAAGCAAACAAAAATAAAAATTCTGTTTTACAACAAATATAGTACATCTGCAATAACCACCAATCAAAACTATAACGACAGATCGAACAACACTAGGTCATGAGATATACTAAGTATACAGATTACTACAAAGGAGTGAAAGGAGCTATGAAACTTTTGCTCATGCATTCAGGTGTACAAACTGCTCCAGGGAATGGTTAAGTGATCTAATTATGGCCACATACGGGACAAATATCCATTAACAACGACACTGATAGTAGGGATTTTCAGGCCAGCATTCAGGATTTTTGGAAATAACAAATTAATAGAAGGCACTAATGTTGTTTCCTTGGATCAGCATACTGAAAACGACCAAAAAGGAAATCCTAGTGTGCTATTCCATTTAGTTTTAGCCTATGGTACAGCAATAACAGCAAACATATATTTTATGAGATAAATATAGCTTGCAAGCATATAGGAGATATAAGAATTCCAAGGAATAAATAAATAAGCGGTAGGCACTGATGCTCTATGCCGCTTCCTGACCGTCGAATGCCTGTTGCTGTTGGCCTGCGGCAATCGAACAAACATGATCATATATCTCAATCTATGCAAGTCTGCAAGTACAGGGACAACTAATAAAAGCAACGAGTTTCAAGTATGAGTATATGAGATTAGTACATTCTCACACTTACTCATAAGCAATAAGCATCACTTCCCGAAAACAATTCGGCCATTCAAGAAAATGGACAGGAACAACTAATAAAAGCAACGGCATCTTAATATAAGCATCACACTAATATTGCACCTAGAAAAAATTCGTTGCTTCTCCACTTACCTGCACGAGCTGTTGCACATCTGCAGGGAACCAAGAAAGCACTGCAAGATGTGGGTGTTGTAGCCTGCAGACAAAGATCGAGAGAAGCAAGAAGAGATTGAAACTCTAAAACCAAAAGGCAGTTGCTTGATGTTCAGTACACAGCACAAGGAAGAAGCAAGCTGTCGAGAGGAACACTGGCAAACTAAAGATTGCAAAGCAGCGAAAGAAAGCTGGCAGCTGCTGAAGATTAAAACGTCTAAATTATAGAATGCCAGACGACCGATGAAGCTGAGCTGCTGCTATTTCTAATCGATAACCAAAGAACCGGCCAGCTGCCTCTCTGAACTGCTGAAAAGGAAAAAAGACTGAAGCTTCACTGGCCTGCACAAACCTGAAAGCAAATAACGTGTGCTACAGCCATCACATGCCTGCACAAGCTGCAGTTGTTGCCATATGAGAGTAAACAAGTAGCCCGAGCTAATGCTGCGCCTGCCCTCTGGATCTTAGAAAGGAGAGAGTGTGTTGACTGCAGACGGAAAAACTAGGCACATAGATCGAACCAATAAGCAGTTGCACGCCCTTCGTCAGAACCAAATCAGAGAAGAACAAGAGGCAAATCGATGGAGAGCACTAGCGACCTGGGAGGCTAATGCTTGGAGCACAAACGCGCAGAACAGAGAGGAAGTGTAGCTCCTCGAGCCTAACGAGGCCTGCTCAAACAGAACCACTGGCAAACCAAGCTGCACAACCGACCAAAAGCGAAGCAAATCAAATCCGTTTAACAAACGATTCGAACCACAGCCTCACTAGATCATGGACGATGTATTCCAACTAAAATCGCTCAAAAAGATCAAGCATTTAAGTCCAATTTCATAAATCTCGAGGCAACCCTAGGTTAAGAACAAAAAAGGAAAAACTTCGAATTCGAGAGACATGGCTGCCAATTTCTTTGGGAATCGCTGTGGGCTGGCTCACGGATGCACCATCACGAATTCCCCCAAAGAAAATTTTCCTCACCATAGGCCGTCTGAGAGGGGGAGGGGGGAAGGGATGGCGAGGCGAGGAGGGCCGCGGCTGGAGATGGAAGAGGAGGCCGCGTGAGGAGTTTGGGGGAAGGGGTGCCCCTGCGGCTGCGGCAGGAGGAGGGGGTGCGGCTGGAGATGGCGAGGCGAGGAGGGCCGCGGCTGGAGATGGAAGAGGAGGCCGCGTGTGAGGAGTTTGGGGGAAGGGGTGCCCCTGCGGCTGCGGCAGGAGGAGGGGGCGCGGCTGAAAGTGGAGGGCCAGAGTGGAGTTAGGGTTTGGTTGGGCAACGTATTTATACTATGAGAAATCGATCACAACCATTGAATCACAGATGAACGACCAGAAAACATTGGGCCAGTTGGGCTGAATGGGCCTTTTCTCATTCATTCTGTGTTTAACATTTTATTTTCCTTTTTTCATTTTGTTGTACATTAAAAGTAACTACAATTTGAATTACATATATCTCAAATATTATTTCAAAAATTCACAAAATATATTTTAAGCATTTCGGTTCTATTGTATCTCACATTCAGAAAATATATGAAAAATTCAAATGTTTGCTAACCATAATTCAAAATTTTACTCGCACTTTATTATAAAATAAGGATAATGATCCCTAAAATTTCTCTAAATGGAATATAAATTGACATTGAATCATTTTATGAATGTATAATCTTGACATAAAAAATTTAGAAGGTTTTCACAAAGGGAGACCATACATTGTTCACAAATAGCTACATCTATCACCTAGTTTCATATAACTTAGGTCAAACTTTGAGATTTCAATACATCATAACATTTTTTAACTCATGTGAACCTCAACTTTGGACATAACCTCATGTTTAGTATACCATTATAAAATATGAAGTTAGATTAGAAATTGTTCTTTAAAAACATGCGCTTCTATTATGTACTAAAGTGGCAAGAAAATAAGTCATTTAAAAGCGACCCAAAAATAACAACTAATATAAAAACAAATGCCATAGAATGAAAGATATTAATTTTAGAGAATTTTAAGAGAAAAAATCATCAAATTCGGAGTCTGTATGATGAAGAAATACAAGTTACAAGTTTTAATCTGCAATTAAAAAGAGAAAGCCAGCTCTTTATGAGTTCTTCATTTGGATCCGACGTGGCGCAACTCGATTGGCTGAACTGGGCGCACGCGGATCGTACCTGGTCACAAGTTCACGTAGTCTACGTAATATAACACATATAAATAATTTTAATTCGACAATTTCACATGACCGAGCTAGTGTTCCAGTGGTTCGTTTGTCTTTTTCGGTCGTGGACGACGCACGTTCGAAGCCATCTCGCGCCATCTGTTTTTCTCTTTTTTCTTATTTTTGGTCGAACGTCTCCGGTTCGACACCCTTTCGTATTAAAAATTTTTCGACAGTTTTAGCTCACGTTCTTTTATAGAAATGCTTAAATACCAAAAGCTATCACATATAGCAGCATGTTGTGGTGGTGGGCTGTCCATCCTAATGGAGTCTCAGGCTCAGGTTCGAACCCCTCCTTTGCTACATTTTTCTTTGGATTTTTTTGGTGCGGCCGGGGCCAAGTGAGCTGGCGGTGCGGCCGGTGAAGTGGCAATGCGGCCGGCCCGGCGAGCTGGCGGGTTCGAGTTCTGCTACCCCGTTGTTTTGCATTATATAAGTTCAACTTCGTTTACCACAAGCAACAACAACATAGCAGTTGCAGTGGAATGGCGTTTGCTTAGGGACCTAGAGTTCCAGGTTCGAATCCCTAATGTACCGCTTTGTTTTTTGTTTTTTATGCTTGACGTAAGCAACAGGAAAAGAGATTGTATAAAAAAGCTAAATACCATCATTAAGGATAAAATGATTGCACAAAGTTATATTGTAGCCCGGTGGTACTTTAACCCATATAAATAAAACGAAAACGAATTTTTCATACAACAACAAAAAAAAAAAAACAATACAAGAAACATCAAATGAGTGTGAGATCAAATGTTCAAATATCTTGTTTTTGTCTTTTTAAAATTTTATTTTCTCCCATATTTTTAGTTTTGAATATTATATTTATCTCTTGTGGTATGCCAATTCAAAATTTGTTAATCGCGACGAAATTGTTAAAACGTCACAGGTTTTGGATCAGTTCATGACGAAATCGATAAACTGTCACTAATTATGGGCCTGGATCCATAGTTGCAGATCCGTGACGATATCTAAAAATGTCACAAAAAATTCGTCAAATTTCGTCACAGATTAAATAGTTTCTTGTAGTGCTAGTTACTAGATTCTTCTTGGTTTTATATGACTTCGTTTCTTGCACCAAAAGAGAATGGATAAACCATATATTTTGTATAACAATTGGTAATCTAACTTCATATAGCATATTATCTACAGATGGGCATAGGTGCTCCGCGGAGCGACTCTGGAACCATCCTAAGATCCATTCATTGAGGCTAGGAGCACCACACGGTTCATGATTGCACCAACGGTTCTTGTGGGTCAAACCTTCCGGCGAGCATGGCTGTCAACATTCGACTGGACATGCTAGCCAAGATGCCGCCCGACGTGCTGGCGAAGCTCCCGGCGAACAAGCCGCCGCACATGGTGGCGAGCATCCCGCTGGAGAGGCTGGAGAACATCGAGACGTTCAAGGGACAGCTGGAGACGAGCGAGATCCTAGCCATGCTGTTGCCGGTGGTGAACCTGCAGCGCTGGAGGTGCAGGCCAAGCTGCCGACGACCATCATGCCGGAGATGGTGTCGGGCCTCGCCACGATGCAGTAGCAGTAGCAGCGCACCAGGGGCGTGGCGACGACGACGGCGCCGCCGGCAGCGGAGACTTCCCCGTGGTTGTCGACATTGTTGCTCGCAGGACCGTGCGAACAACGGCGGCGGCAGCGTTGTTGCGTTCAGAGCAGAACGAGCTCTCGTGGTGATGGTTTCTGGTCCTCTGACCCAAAGGGGCCCGTTAGGGTTGTTTTGATGGGTCGGTTTGTCGATCCATTGGTTCGACCCGCTCCAGGCCCATTTTTATATATATCTAATGGTATGGTAAACATAAGGTTCTATCCAAGTTTGAGTTCCATATGAGTTCGAAAATGTAATGCGCTACTTGATTCTCAAAGTTTGACTTAAGTTATTAGAAACTATGTGAGACATGTGTCCATTTATGAACAATGTATGCTCCAACTATATCAAATATTTTAAGATAGTTTATGAACCAAAAATATGTTGTCACGTTAAATTGTAGATTCTTTTTATCAAATTTGGATATTATTGTAATTATTATGTGGTAATTTGAACATAGAGTTTTGGATAATCTCTACAAGACAATATAATCTTTCCTTTATCTTCAAGACATAGTCTACAATGGAACATACGAGGCACCTAATATTTTTGTTGCACTTTTTTGAATGTTTGGAGGTACAAATAGTTTAATTTGGGATTACTTTCCATAAATATGTATAAATTCAATTAAATGTTGTGTGTTACACGAGAAAATATGAATATGTGTTTAAGATAGTTTATTTTACATGTTACTTCACAAAAGGTGCCTTCATTTCATAATTAGAGAAAAATCGCACTGGACAGCTTAGTCATTTCGCCCTTATGGCGCCTGGGCTGAATTCTCTGGGAGCGCGCTTCCATTCGGTGCATTGGCACCAGCCAAAAAAAAAAAAAAAAAAAAAAAAAAATCGGAGAACACATTGACGCTACTGCCCATCCCTATCTATCTATCTATATCTATACTAATCACAGACTCTCTAGAAATTCCCACGTTAGTTGGAGAAAAAGAAAAATATCTGACCATATATTTATCATGAGGATGACTTCCAATGGTTCAGATCAAATGATACCCACCGCAAAAGAAATATGTCGAGAACATAGAAATAACAGTTTTTTTCCTATCGTGTAGCTCAGTCCATGCATGACACGATTGCAAGATTCCAAATAAAAAAAATTTAAACTTGAATATTTGTCCTGCACGTGGACTTTAGGTCTAGGGCAATTAATCAAATCATTAACCATAACAACCTAGGAACTCTTTAATTGTCTCAAATTATTTTTGGTCGTCCACATTGTTAACAATATGTGCCACGCATAAGGAGACATGGACGAAGCAAGCCTGACACATTATAATACCAGTATAGTTAATCGAGGTGGACTAACTAAATTTTGGTACTTGAAACAGTTTCGGTCCATCACGATTACTCTAAGATATGAAAAACAAAGATAACGAACAACAAAACAAACAAACGGGGAAGGAGTCCATCACTGCTGGATCATCCAAACTGAAAGAGCCGTGTGGTCCATATATTTATTAGCATGATTCAACGTTAGGAAATTGAGAATATTGAAAGATAGGGACGGATCGTGGTCCATCATCTTTTGCTTTAGATACATATATTGTCCCAAATTGAACTCCCGAAGCTATATTCAAGGCCATTCAAAATTTGATGTGCGGCAGATGCATTTGCCGCTAGGACATTCTTGAGTTTTCTTTTGCGAATCACACAGTACAGAAGTAAACGGTCACATATATGCATATACACTTGCCCCTACGAATACACGTACGCAACCCTACCCCAATTAGCACCTCTGAAAGACTAATCCGATAAAATCTTCATGATTGACAAAGTCACCATTGGCACCTCACTGTTGATAGGCACAGCGCGTACCATTGAAACAATAGCGCCGGTTAAATACTAAAATAAATCTGAAAAAATGAGAGCAACAGTGTCGAGTCGAGGACTCAAACCCTGACGAGCAGGTTCCGCTACACAATGAATCTTACCAGCAGAGCTATACTCAATTCGCTAGGACAAGACATTCTTAACTTTAACCATGCGGTCGATAAGAGCTTCCTGATGAGGTCATTTTGTGCTCAAACCGGTGTCTTTAACCCAGTTCCAGCCAGTGTGTCAAAGCCCTCATTGTTTACTATGACAATAAGATAATCATGCAACAATTTATAATCTATTCTTTGTTCTTACGATTTAACTAGCTTTACTAAAATAAATTGCTAAACAGGTCATCAAAAAAGGGTTGCCAAAGAGAATAAATGCTATATATCGAGAAAGCTTCACAATCCACATGACCCAGATCGATGGTCGATAACAAAGAATTTACGACATGTCTGTGATGAAAACTTCTACTGCCCATGCCTTTAGGATTCTATCACGTACATTTTTTAGAAACAATTCTATCACAAACTTAACGACACCAAATACCTACATTTTAAAAATTTTCTATGCAAACTTGCATTTGTAGCTGTAATATGCAAAAGATGAGCAGCCCGTGCGAATGCACGGGATGACGACTAGTCCAAAAAATTTACCAGACTCTGTAGAACCATCCGCTAAATTGGAAAGGGAACCTAAGTAATTTTACTACCCCCAATCCCACACCGTGGCCTCAAATCCCCCGAAATCCCTATGTCAACCGCATCTTCCCTCCCACCAGAACTCTCCCGCATCTCTTCCCGATTATTGATTTTCTTTTGGGAAGTAATATGCATATATACATGATATGGTTCATTGATGTCGGTCAGGTCTATCGTGTACACACGCCACAATCATACAAATTGAACATATTTCAGATTCTGCTGGGCCATACATTCATCTACTCTATCAACCAAAACTGACAGTGGCGCCCTTGTAACTGCATAAAGCCTCATAGTTTTACATAAATACTAGTAAATGTGCACGTGCCACAGGCACGTTTTTAAAAAAGCTATGACAAAAAAAAATAGTAACACGAGGTGCATGGAATAGCAAATATAGTAAGACCTTGTTGCTACCACACTAAAAACAAGAAAATAGTTTGATTTATCAAGAGGATTTATACAATCAATCAATAAAAAGTCAAATTAGTAAGGGAGCTAAAGAGAAAGGAATTAGACGACTGTGAACATGTTATTTTTCCTTTGGGGTATCATATAGACCAGACCCAAGTTGATTTTGATAATAGTGCAGAGTCGTGCTGCAGGATTCAATTTAATTGTCAAGGTACACATGAATATAAAACTGCTGTCCAGAGTTCTATTCCGTCCTTCCATCTAAATTAGAGATGAAAAAACATGATGATAAAACATAGGCCCTATCTCACTAAACATAATATCTTTAGAGTTGAATGAAGGGATGGTTGCCAAAATGAGAATGAGGATGTTACAGTTTGCACAGTGGCCGAAGAAGTTGATGAATAACCACACTCGGCAAGGAAAATGACGCCTAGGCTTCAGTCCAGCACGGTGATGTGTCTAGCAATGAACTATTTTAAATCACTCAAACATGCATCATTCAAAACAAACTATTTTAAATTATTTTGGAGTAATTCCACATAAACTTACCAACAAGTACAAATGCATTTCTACTGAGATTTAAACTTGGACAGAAATTCAATTTCCAGACAAAGTCCATATCTGAAGAATTATAGCCCAATACTCCATGTCAAAACCATGAATAAATAATATGTCAAAATGAAAAAAAAATGTGCAAAATCAATTGAATAATTTTATGTGGTGAGAACTAAAAGTAATGAGCTTTGACCTTGGGACATCAACCATATGAGGGAACAGTTTTATTATCTCGCGTGCCACAAATAGTTAAGACCGATTAGCAGGCGAGATTATATATGTACGTACTCACCAAGACAATGTCTTTGACCATCGTGAGTGTAGTAGCGGTCGGGATCAACTTCTTGCCCCGCGTCTCCGTGCATCGGCGGCTGCCGCTGGCTTCGCGACCTCAGCGTACATCATGTGTATACGAGGCCCCAGCGAAGGCGTCGTGCCTCACCTGTAGGAGAGCCAGAGCCGTGTCGATACCGCGTAGGCGACCGATCTACCGCAGTGCCGGATCGATCGGATAGAGGTCGCCGATGCTTGGCGTTGGTGACCGCAAAGCTCTCCTCCATGATACTGTATGCTGCATGCGGCGCCGTCGTATCTGGGCGAGCTGGGCTAGCGCAGCTGTGGCAGATCGATCAAGTCGTGCGGTCGGTGGAGTGACCAGATTAGAAGGCACGCTAGAGCAACCCTGTTCTCCAGATTAGAAGGACCTTGGTGCTCCAACGGTCGATGGAGATCGGTGCCCAGGTGGTTCTTCTTGAACTAAAGATACGGATACGCCGTCGTCCTGTTATTGTCGTCGACAACCCGTTTGCCTATGAGGATGTCAAGCCATCGTTGCCGATGTCGAGGTCATCCTGCTCTCTTGCTGGCATGTGGTGTGGTGGACGAACCTCGGCAACAGCGGATCGGCCTCTCGTTGTGGAGTAGGGCAGCAGGCGATCCAAGTCGAAGATGACAAAGGAGGCGGCAGCCTATATGATGCGGTTCAGGCGAGACGAAAGGCAAGCTGGAAACAGAGTAGGCGAGGAGGGCATAGGCCTGAACATTGTGAATGAAGTCGATCGGTAGAGTCGTGGCTGCTCAGGATGGTGCAAAAAGGAAATAACGATGTTAATGACGATAGGCAAACAAATCATCCTGAGGGAGTCTTGGCTGCTCACGGTTGAAATCCCCGTGATATTTTCAAGGGTCGCTTGACCCAAACTGTGGATACGTGATTTCTATGAGTGGGTACGGGTGAAAAAACGGTAACAAAAAAAATTCCAACGTTGGCAAGAAAATAACATGGACAAACCTACGTCTGAATCTCCCCCCTCCCTTTTCATCAGTTCGTTAACGCCTAGCGGGCCCAACGTACCTTACGTATGGGGCGGGCGTGAGAGGTACGTGGGTAGATTTGTTGGTGAGAATTGACATCAATTCTTTCGCTCTTTATAGTATAGATTTTGCATAACTGATAGAAAGGACCTCTGTTCTCTACAAATGTTCTGTTGTGTACATATGGAAACTGATTTGTGCCTTGAATGATATTTCAGAGCAAGGTGTATCGGTTATTTGGATGGGAATACAGGAGACCTGAAAGAGCCCCACCTGCCTGTCCTTACAAACCTGCAGCTAAGACAAACGATGAAGTAAGCCTACATTGCTCATGCTACTCTCCCACTGTTAAGCTGTTGCAACTTGCTGGTTCCCAACTGCTATTTCACATCCAGATTATTCATGGAATTAACAAAACTATCACAGACACCTAGCTATTTGATTGCTTCTTTTGAAGCCGAATACAATTTACTTGGTACCACCCATGCATGTTATCCTTGAGTTGCACACAGTATCATTCTACAGAAGGGACTTTAGAGCCTTAATTAGCGCCTGAGCAACATTTATATTCTGAGTGTCATCAATTGTCTGCTTGGTTTAGCTCTAAACTGCTTATTGTGTACTGTCTTTGCAGGGCGGGGTGAGTGAATCAAAACCCCTAGTTGAACCCCAGGGTGCTGCAGCCGATCGATGATAAAAAAGAGGAATAATACCTGTATTCAGTCGGTTCATGTTAACTGTGTGAAACAACCAATTGGGAAGCGTTGAACCCCTTGAGGGGCCGCACCTTTGTTAATATAGGCAGGGAAGAGCCCCCTGCGTGGCTTACAAGTAATGGTGATCTTATCTAGATATGATATGGCAACTAACTTCCAACAGACTACAACACGATCTAGGTTACATACATCAACGCCATATCATATCTAAACCGATTCACCATGTACATCAAGAGGGAAACCGAACTCTATCTTAACACTTCCCCTCAATTAAAGCTCGTACAAGTTTAGATTGCGACAAAACTGTTGTACCTTAAGTACTGGCAATGCTTTAGTAAATCCATCTGCAACCTGATCATGTGTAGATATGAACCGGATGTTCAAAAGCTTTTGAGCCACCCGTTCTCGTACAAAATGATAGTCCACTTCAATGTGCTTCGTCCTCGCATGAAACACGGGATTAGCAGATAAATATGTGGCTCCAAGATTATCACACCAAAGAGTAGCCACTGATGGACAAGACACCTTAAACTCCTTGAGCAATATTTGTATCCAAATAATTTCAGCTGTAGCATTCGCCATAGCCTTGTACTCTGCTTCAGTGTTGGACCTTGATACTGTGGCTTGTTTTTTGGAACTCCAGGAGATTAAATTTGATCCCAAAAATACACAAAAACCACTAGTGGACCGCCGGTCATCAAGAGATCCAGCCCAGTCAGCATCAGAGAAACCACTAACAACCATAGATGATGACCGTCGAATTTTTAGACCATAACTCAATGTTCCTTTAACATACCTCAACATTCTTTTAACAGCTGTCCAGTGATCTGTGGTAGGAGCATGGAGAAATTGACACACCTTGTTGACCGAGAAAGACAAGTCAGGATGTGTCAAGGTCAGATACTGCAAGGCTCCAACAATACTTCTAAATTTTGTTGAATCCTCCACACCCAACTTTATTCCTGTTTCACTGGACAACTTCTCGGACACAGATAATGGTGTGTTAAGCTCTTTACAATGCTGCATATTAGCTCTTTTGATAATATCAGAGGCATATTTCTGTTGTGACATAAGTATTCCATCTGTTACCTTTTTTACTTCAATACCAAGGAAATAACTCAACTCACCAAGATTCTTTAATGCAAAATCCGCCCTTAAATCTTGAAGCAATGCTTCTATAGCTTTAGAGGATGAACTGGCCAATATTATATCATCAACATATACCAACATAAATATAGTCACATTATTCTTGTTGTAACAAAACAGTGACGTGTCTGCTTTGGATGGAGAGAAATCAAGTTGTTGCAACTTATTACTCAACCTGGAATACCAAGCTCTAGGTGGCTGCTTTAAGCCATATAACGCCTTATCCAACTTACAGACATAATGTGGATGAGATGAATTTTCATACCCAGGAGGTTGTTTCATAAACACTTCTTTCTCCAGAACACCATGAAGAAACGCGTTCTGCACATCCAGTTGACGGAGACACCATCCCTTGGATACTGCAACAGATAGAACAGTTCTGATGGTAGCAGGTTTAACAACAGGACTAAACGTATCTTCATAATTGATGCCATACCGCTGTTTAAACCCTTTGGCAACAAGATGAGCTTTATACCTGTCAATCTCACCATTTGCCTTTCTCTTAATCTTATAAACCCACTTACAATCAATAAGATTTTTACTCTTTTCAGCAGGAACTAAGTGCCATGTTTTATTTCTTACCAAGGCATCATATTCCTCATCCATAGCTTGTTTCCATTTCTTGCTGTGAAGAGCTTCATCAAGAGAAGAAGGTTCACCACTCTCAGCTAAACAACCATACCTGATAGTGCCATCTGTATAACATTTAGGCTTGCGGATGCCATGCATGAGTCTGGTCACCCGTCGTGCCTCATTCTGGTCAGCTTGAGCTCCTGTATGACCTTCAGTCACGGCAGATCCAGGCTCCACAGAAGATCCGGGCGCAGAGTGGACCGCACCATCCAATGGTGCAGCAGCAGACCGCGTTCACTACGCCAAAGTGTTGCTTCTATGACGAAATGCTCTTGACGTTTCAAAATTTCGTCATTGAAGCAACCACATCAATGACAAAATTTTAGAGTTCGTCATAGAACTCCAGCGGTCGTCAAACGCCCTTGTGTAACCATGACGCGAGGGGAAATTTCGTCATTGAAGCACATGGCGTGTCGTCATTGAAGCAAAGAGCCCTCAGCTGTAGCACTGGTGACGAATGCTCTTCGTCATCTTTCACTTCGGGTCATACTTGTCAACGCGGGGTCCACTGGACGGATGGGTTTGACGGTCCACGTCTACAGGGTCCACCGGAGAGGCGTGACTTGGCGGTCCACGTGTCCAGGTCCACCGGTGTTGTGGAACCTGATTGCGGACATGTGCGTTGGTCCCCTGGCCGTCCACCAGCAACCCAGACCGGCCCCGTCCGGCGCTCACGCCTGCTCCGGCCGACTGTCCGCTCGCACGCCGGCCCGGCCGGAAGTCCGCACCGGCGCACTACCGCACGGATCCAGGCAAGCGACGAGGATTTAGGCTCCATGGAGCAACCTTGGCCGGGCCCTGGCCGGCGCTCACGCCCGCTTTGGCGGTCCGCTCGCGCGCCGGACCGGCCAGAGATCCGCACCGCCGTAGTTGCGCCCACGGGGCCAGGTAAGCTACGAGGGTTCAGGCTCCCTGGCGCATCTGAGGAGATGAGGAATGGGTCGAGACGGGGAGAGGGGCCATGGCCGAGGTCCGCCGGATTCATGAAGGTACTGAACGGCGGCGTGCGCGTTGGAGATCTATCCCCGGCCGGATACATCTGAATTTGGACGAGCCAGATATATGATGGCGAGGCAACATGTTTCATATAGCATCACAGCAATGGGGGGCGTCTCGTCCGTCCAGACGAGACGGCAGCGGCCGCGGCCTTCACCGGCGGCAGGAAGAAGACGACGCGAAGAAGGGGATGAAGTTGACAGGTGGTCCCCACATGGCAGTGACACAGCCCAAGTCCGTGGACTGGGCTGACCGTATGGAACCGAATGGGCCAAGTGCATGAGCCCATCAGCGTGGAGCGGATCAGAGCCTGAACTGGGCCTCCGTCTTCACCTCACACAGCCCGTTGCTGCGTGTCAGCTGTTGGCCCTTTGAGCCGCCAGCGTGGCAACTAAAGCGAGCGCCCACGCTGGCGCATGGTTGGTACAGATACGGTCACGAGACGAAATGTTGTGTGACGAACGTTTTAAGGTTGACGAAATTTGCAACTGTTCTAGCCCGCTCATGGCTGGCCGGTCAGCGCACGCCGAGGAGCCGGTTACTGTTGCCGCCCATGGCCGTCGCTCAAGGTTAGCTTCGCAGAGAAGCCTCCGAGGCATTCTAGATCGCATTCCATCCGATATTGGGGATCGATTTTTTCAAGAAAACCTAATCCCCAACGTCCGCGCCGCCGCCGCCGCTGCGCAGCAACACTCATCCGCCTCATCCCTAGCCCTCCCGCCCCTTCCCTAGAGGCACATTGAGGAGACACCTTACTTCCCCGAGAAGGCACCAGCGTCCTATAACATCCCATCCCCCATTGGGATCGATTTTTCAAGAAGTTCCCAAAAAATCCTATACTCCGCCTCTGCACCGCCGCTCGCCGCCGTCGCTTCCGCTTCCACTTGCGCTCGATGGAGCCCTCTTCGTCGCGGAGAAGAATGGCTTGTGGTGCGATGATCCCCGGCCTGACGGAAATCCTGCCAAAGGAAATGTGCACCGAGATCATCGTTCGATGCATCAAGTATGCACGCAACGAAACAGAGGCCGTCAGTGCGTACCTCGGCTTACAATATCTCTGCAGCTTGTTCAAGGAAATCACCAACCGGAAAGAGGTAATCCTGCTCCTGTCTTACCGTGCAGTTCGTGTGCATTTCTGCCACTAACACCGGGGGGGGGGGTTTATGGGTGGTGTGGTTGGCCCGAATGGCGCTCTCGCCTCGAGCTGCACCTCCATGAGTATAGTCATCCGCAGGCAGTATTCTACCTGGGGATGAAGAAGATGGTCAACAGGATAGATTCCGCCCATGGGCTACAGCTCCTCCAAGAGGTCGCTGCCGCGGGAGAATCATGTGCTTGCTACTTCTTGGCGATGCTACGGTACCGTAGGGACCCAGCGGACCCGCAAGCGCTAGAGTGGATCCATGGAATCAGCGGCGGCCCATCGCCCGTTGATGGAAGGTGGGAGAGTGGCAACCGGATGTCGTCGGCATGCCATGGTGTTCGGCAGGAACGCTATGAGATTTCATACCACACTTTGATTACGCCCAATCCACCGGAGCTACTCGTCCATGATCCTCATGTTTGCAACTGGGAGAAATGCAGGCGCTGGGGGGAGGGTACCTCCATTATCCGGTACTGCAGTGCGTGGTGCCGCATCCGTCATGAGTTTGAACTCTGGACGCGGAACTTCAATGAAAGAATGAACTTCATCGTTGGCAGGATGTGAGACGCCCAACTAGTGTTCTTGATCGAGGGACAACATCATTGTTGACGGCCATTATAACCTAGTTTTGATCGCCAACATTTCGGTAAAATGAGGATGATCATACCATGTTCCATGCATAAAAGAGTTTATACTAATCAATTCCACAAGTTTTGGATGAGTTGTTATTGCAGGACAAAACAGGTGAAACAAGGGCCAAACCCGGCACAGAGCCAGGCCGGCCGGCCTAGCCTATGCCGACCGGCCTCCCCTGGCCAGGTCTGGCCACGTCACTAATCCAGGAGCTCAAGCAAATATCTTAGATGATCAAGAACCGTGCAATCAACGTCGGTTTGATCCAAGGACGTGAAAGGCCTAGAGTGAAAGACACAAGGATTAAAGGGCCCACAACATCAGATTCTTGGACAGCCTCAACTGAACGCAACCGTTACCGACCTCAGGAAGTAATCAGGAGCATCCACGACGAAGTCGGTGGCCAGGGGAGCCAGGTGTAGGCCGATCGGCCTACACCAGGCCGGCCGGCCTGCTGCTGCTTCCTCACGTGACCATCTTCAGCGTGGAAGTTAAGCAGGTCGGTGGCGTGACAGTTACTGGTGCTACCGACCTTGGGAGGCTATAAAAGGCTGCCTTCTCTTCCATCCAAGACACACACCACACTTCTCAAGTCATACTTGAAGGGAGCTCTTGTATCTTTTCCATTTCTTAGATTAGGATTAGAGTTGGAAGTAGAGTCGAGTCAAGCTTAGCTCGGATCTTCGGAGTCTTCGGAGTTCTGGGATTCTTCGGTCCGATCAAGTGCTTGCAAGAGCTTCACAGCTCTGTCATGATCCGTGTATGGGAGGATGGTGATGTTGGCTTTCATGTTGTTGACTATGGAAGTGAAGCGCTGAAACAAAGCATCAACAGACTCTCCAGGCAACTGAATGAAATTTTCATACTCTCTGCGATACATCGAGAATAGCCTAGCCCTCACATGGCTATCACCACCATGGGCTACCTTGAGCTTTAGCCAGATCTGGCTAGCTAGGTCGTCGCCCAAAACTCGCCCAAACTCCTCAGTCGACAAAGCACGGAACAAGTAATCGACAGTCCTAGCGTTGGCTTCGAACTTATCTCTTGCATCCTGGGCATCTAAGTTGGTAGGATTGACATAGTTTTCATCTTTGGTCACATCCCACAACAACTTTCCTTTGCCTCGCAAGAAAGCACCCATACGCGCAACCCAATTCGGATAGTTCTTCCCATCGAAGTGCGGAGGCCCGAAACCCCGATCTTGATACGCCATCTTTGGATCTTAGACTGGTTAGAGTCGCAAAGACCCGTAACTGGCTCTGATACTAATTGAAGGACTGATTAGGCGACCAGAGTGGAGGGGAGTGAATGTGAGCCGATAAAAATTCTTCTCAACCGATCTGGCTATTTTCCCAAATCAACTCCAAAGCCTCCAAAAGCAATCTTGCCAAGATCATGTAGCTACTGTCAAGCTACTGACCCTACGAACAAGATAGATGCAGCGAAACTTGAATCGATCGAAACGAACACGAACCGAACCAAAACCAACTCAACCCTGTGCTGCCAGGAGGGGGCGGTTAAACCGCCTGGGGGGGGGGGGGGGGCGGTTAAACCGGCCTGCCCTGGGAGCCTCGGGAAAAGGTCAACTCGAAAGTGGGTCTCCCAAACCGCTTGAGCTCTTGAGATGAGATTTTGGTCAGATGATATATACCTCAGGTAGAGGCTATTTCCAAAAGATCTCGGTCTCTAACTCACTAGAACTCTCGGAATCACAAATCTAAGGAAAGGTCCCATGAACTCGAGTTCATCCCGAAATCTCCAAATCCAAAGTGATTCACGGCGTTTGGGGGCAAGGGATCACCAGCAAAAGAGGCACAAGGCACTCATACGTGATTCCCCCAAAGAAATCCGAGAGAAAATGCCCTAGGAAGTGAAGAACGAAAATCCCTCAAAAATACCTCCGAAAATAGGAAAAAGAAAAGGAGCTCGGGGATTCAAATCATGGCACAAAGATGAACTGAACAAACTCAATCAACCAGCCATGAATTCACCTATACAAACTATGAATGATTCGAAGTAGTTCTAGGTGGAGTGGATGAAACGGAAATACTAGTCCAAAGAGAAAACCAAAGAGATAACTAGAGAGATAGCAGCCACCAACCCCTAGGGGGCCTATTAGTAGTCCAAGTGGTGGTGCTCTAAAGACTAAACTACCCCTAAGTGATACATACCCCTCAGGGGCAAATTTGACATTTTCTGCGAAGATTTTTCCGGCTCGGACACCTTCCACTGCAAGCTAGCTTCCCTCCGACGCAAGCCCTGCAGTCACGCCGCGTGTCCTTCGGATCGAAGCTCCTCGACGCCGATCTTGGGCCAGCCTAGGGGGAGGCGGTTAAACTGCCCCTGGCTGGGTGAGCAGCCCCTCGGCCCATCTTCGCCACGTTGAGTCCTCGGCCTTGGTTTTGAGGCCCAAACCAAGGGAAACCGTCCACCGGATGATTTTGTGGCCAAATCACCAAACCCCGCGTACAAGCTTCGGTTGTTAGCCACCACCTTGCACCGGCTTCTCGTCCGCGTGCGAGCTTCGGTTGTGAGCCACTACCTCACACTGGAACCACGTCCTCTTGCTCGTTCTTGCCAGCAAGTGAACCGCACTTGATCCATCTGGCCACCGGGTCCCTCGAACCAAGCCTACTTGTCTCTCCGCTCCTCGGAGGCCGCCATGGCTAAGACCTTTCGCGCTTGTTCTTCACCTGCACCAATGCAATCAAGCTGCATTCTACACCTACAGTACTTGAGCCAAGGAAAAAACGTCAATCCGCACCATGTTGTCAATCACTCATCACACCGGGAAGCGACCATCCACCGGTCCTCGGACACACCGGGTCCTCAGGTTTTGGGCATTATAATGGCTAGGCTAGGTTAGGATATAAATATTAGGGAACTAAGCACATGAAAATGTTTAGAATAACCCCTAGTATTTATGGGAATTTTCTGGGGATTTAACGGGCTAAGTTATGGAAAAGGAGATTTTCTGGGTACACTGATGGAGGCCTCCTATTGGTTATAACCTAGCATAATTGGATTTAGGCTCTAATGAGTTGTTAAAAAGGATTGGATGACAATAATAGGCTTAGAAATATTCCTAGTATTTTTGGGTATTTTTAGGGAATATTTGGAAGTGAGGAAGGGCTCTAAATAAGCTTGTGTGTATACTTACCGGGGTGTACCTAGCAATTTACTAGGGCTTACGCAGCGGTGGTGGGGTCCGGCCGCGGCACAGTTCCATGGACCGGGCGCGTGGGCGCGGTGGATCGTACGCGCTTGGTCTGTGGTCCACTAGACCACGTCCACCAGGTGCACGGACGGCCCTCGCCATGGACCGGTCGTGGAGCGGGGTGGCCACAGAGTCTGCGGTCCACGTGATCCAGGCGCACGGAGCCCGTGGGACGGAGGGTGTGACGGGGAGGCGACGGCGTTGGCCCTCGGGGCCCGCCTGTCGGGTTTAGCTGCGAGAGGGAGTGACGGCGCGGCGACGGTGGCTGACGGTGGCGTACCGCTTCGCCGAAGCCGGGTGGCGCCGCCGGCCGCACCATGTGCGCCGCCGCTGGGCTTGCTGAAAAAATGCCGGGACGGCGCTACGGCTCGCCGCCGGCCTTGCGGCTTGCACCAGGCGGACGAGGGGAACGCGGCGAGCTCACTGGTGGTAAGTGGAAGAGCCGTGGGGGAGAGGAACGGCGTAGCCGTGTACGGGGAGTAGAGGAGAGAGCTCGGGCGTGGTTTGTGCTCGTGCCGGGTGAAAAGAGAGCAGGCTCCTCCTTTTATAGGCGGAGGAGGACCCGGCGAAGCTCGCCACGTCGCTCCGAGCGGGCGAGGGCGGCTGCTGGGGCGAAGGCGCGTGGCAGCCGGAGATGGCGTCACGGCGGCGGCGGCGGGCTCGACTTTGGGCATTCGGAGGAGGGGTCGGCGCCGCTCCGAGGTCGCGGTGGAGCGCGGGGGCGTGGACACGCGGCGCTGGCGCTCATCGAGACGGCATCGCGGCCGTGGGGCGTGGATCGGGCGGCGGTGGTGGATTACGGCGGGGCTAAAAGGGGGGTGAACCTGGGG
This sequence comes from Urochloa ruziziensis, assembly GCA_015476505.1. Classification (NCBI taxonomy): domain Eukaryota; kingdom Viridiplantae; phylum Streptophyta; class Magnoliopsida; order Poales; family Poaceae; genus Urochloa; species Urochloa ruziziensis. The sequence goes on from CM027119.1 coordinate 45,857,285, forward strand.
GGGTAAACGGGTTTGGTGAGGTCATGTGGGACAGGGGCGCCTTAACTGCGGCGTGATGCCCATCCCATGGTAAGAAAGATCACGCGGCGGCGTTGGACGGTGGCGACTCGCCGGCGGCGGCATGGCGTAGCGGCGGCGGGAGAAGCAGAGTAGGGAGGGCCGGAGGAAGGAGAAGAGGAGGTTGGGCTGGGCCACGTGGGCCGCGGGACTGGCGGACTGCTGGGCCGAGGGTGAAAGTGGGCCGAACCGCGTGCTATACCAGGAAGGGAGGGAAAGCGGGCGAGTGCGGGAGTTGGAGGGGGAAAGGTAAACCTTGCGGCTGGGCTGAAAGGAAGGGCTGGGCCGAAAAGGGGTTGCAGCCTGTTTAGCTTTTCTTTTTTTCTTTTCCATTTCTTTTGAAGATTTTTAAAGGGAGTTTGAATTCAAATTTGAATCAAACCTTCTTTAGTTTGACTTTAGGGTTTTGGAGACTTTATTTTAGCACTCAAGTTGTGGAGCATCCCTTTTATTTCCCCATAGTTATTTATGGTTTATTATCTATATTTATTTCTTGTTAATTCTATAATTATCCTAATAAATCTATTGATTAATCCTAAATTAATTCTACTTAATTTGGAGGGTGTTACAGATCTACCCCACTTAAGGAAATCTCGTCCCGAGATTTAGGGCTAGAAAGAAGATCTAGGGTTTTCTTCTAGTATTTCTTTAATTTACGACGTCGATGAGGATTTCCAATATTTATTAAAAAGGAATTCCTTCTTCCTTTTAATTTTAGAAATTCTTTCCCTTTGTAATTACTTGTCTCACATTTCCATGTGTGGGAGTATGATTGTTGACGCTTATTTCCATTACTCCCGAATGTATCCAATTAATTTCTAAGGTGGCCTGATGGAATACTTTTTCTCCGAGTTGTTTTAATCCTCAAGTTCTTGGGGTCAAGTATCTTCACTTGGGTTACTACCCCACATAAAGAGGATCAACTCGAGATTTTCTTAATCCGAGATTATTCTTCCGAATGGATTTCTCAAATTTCCATATTCTTTTTTTTCTAAGTAAAAACCTCAGATTTTCTTTTTATCTTTGGGGTTCCTGTCCAGACTTCTTATCCAAGTTTTTTTTCCTTTACTTGGATGTATTCTTGCTTGGTCTCACTACTCCTTCAAGTGTCCTATTCTTGATTATAGGGATGGTCTTTACCTGGGTTTCTTTTTGATTAACTCTCAATTTTTTTTGTCTTTGATAGTATTAGTTCTGACCCGGGTTTTCTCTTTGATTTGAAGCAGGTGCAACTGCGGGGATATCTAGTTTCCCGATTGTGAGCACCGTCTCTTCTTTATTCTTTATTTTGACGCCTTTATCCCGTTGGAGTTGCTGTTGCTCCGGTCTTTCCTGAAAGGAATTTTAAAAATTCCGGGGTTACCGGGCGGGACAAGGTATTCAAGAGTGATAAACTTGAGTGACCACTTCTCACCAGAAAATTTGGTATGGTGATTCTTCTGGATACTTTGAGAAGTGTCCCCTTCCAGGATGGTTAGGGTCCATTGGTTGGAGGATTCGCTAACCCTTCTTAGTGGAACTTGCCCCCCTGCCAAATCACCCAATTATTCCACTAAGAGTCATCCCTTATGTTTCTTTCATCTGGAACGGGTTGTCTCGGATTCCCTAGGGAAGTAGCTAGGGCTAAGTGGTTCAGGATTCTTCGGTTGGTAGGTTCACTGACTATAGAATTTAGGTGGCTACATGGCGGTTGATCCTGCTCATATCCTTGGATCATGGTTGTTTACTCGGGGTTGCTGGTGACTTCAATTTTCCAAATCTTGGTACAGGGATTCCTAAATCACCCAGTTATTTCATTCCTGAGTCATGATCCATTCTTGTGTTATGATCATTTCTTATATCCTTTCTTGGATCTATCGCCATGGATTTTTCCATAGGAGGGTGGCGTGAGGGTTTCTAGCAAGGTGGGAGGTAGGATGGCTGGCCTGGGATTATGAACTTGATTGGCCATTTCTTTGCATGACCCGGCGTGAGGATGCGGTTAGGCAGGAAAAGGGGGTGTTTTCTTGTTGGGTGCAAGGAAGGTTGGGATTAACTTTGAGCGGGAACTAATTCGGGAATAGAATTTGGTAGCCATTGTTATTGGTCGGAAGTGGGAGTGATTATCACTAACAAAGGGGGGTAGTAAGAGAATCCTATTGGGGCGGTGGCGGGATGTGGATTTGTGGTGGGTGGGGATGGAGTTGAGGAGCATTTCCCTTACGGAAACTTGCATGCCTCAATGATCTGCCTGGGGATAAGATGATTCCCTGTTAGGGAAAGGCTCTGGATTCAGTGTATCTTGGCAAATTATTGGTTTGGGTATGGGCATGTTATGAAAAAGATAGTGAACGAGGGTTGGTGAGTGTACGTCGAAGGGTGGTATTGTGGTGGTAGGTTTGTAGGTTTTAGAGTGCACTACTGGAAAGAAGAATATAAGCGCGTCAATTTGCCGGGAATGAATGTGAGTGAGGAAGTGACATGGGTGTATGGGATTTTCCTCGGGAAATCGAAGGACGAGTTTTTGTTGGAAGATATTGTCGACTTATTCGGTGGGTCGACATATCCAATTTGCGAGGGCATGTGAGATTTTTTTTTTCGGGGTGGAATGGGCAGGGATGGGTTTGGGCATGATGACGATTAGGAGAAGCTAGTTCCATTAAGAAACTCACATGCTTTGATGAGGGCGGAATTTGGATATTTCTGGACTTCCTTTTCTTACAGAAGTGGTTTGAAGATTCTTAGGGTGAGAGTTTAGGGATACTAGTCGTCATCCCGTGCATTCGCACGGGCTAGTTTTGAAATTGTAATGGGCAATGCCCTAGGTGCACCCGATTTATGTGCTGCTCATCTTTTGCATATTACAGCTACAAATGCAAGTTTGCATGGAGAATTTTTAAAATGTAGGTATTTGGTGTCGTTAAGTATGTGATAGAATTGTTTCTAAAAAAGTACGTGATAGAATCCTAAAGGCATGGGCAGTAGAAGTTTTCATCACAGACATGTCGTAAATTCTTTGTTATCGACCATCGATCTGGGTCATGTGGATTGTGAAGCTTTCTCGATATACAACATTTATTCTCTGTGGCAACCCTATTTTGATGACCTGTTTAGCAATTTATTTTAGTAAAGCTAGTTAAATCGTAAGAACAAAGAATAGATTATAAATTGTTGCATGATTATCTTATTGCCATAGTAAACAATGAGGGCTTTGACACACTGGCTTGAACTGGGTTAAAGACACCGGTTTGAGCACAACATGACCTCATCAGGAAGCTCTTATCGACCGCATGGTTAAAGTTAAGAATGTCTTGTCCTAGCGAATTGAGTATAGCTCAGCTGGTAAGATTCATTGTGTAGTGGAACCTGCTCGTCAGGGTTCGAGTACTCGACTCGACACTGGTGCTCTCATTTTTTCGGATTTATTTTAGTATTTAACCGGCGCTATTGTTTCAATGGTACGCGTACGCGCTGTGCCTATCAACAGTGAGGTGCCAATGGTGACTTTGTCAATCATGAAGATTTTATCGGATTAGTCTTTCAGAGGTGCTAATTGGGGTAGGGTTGCGTACGTGTATTCGTAGGGGCAAGTGTATATGCATATATGTGACCGTTTACTTCTGTACTGTGTGATTCGCAAAAGAAAACTCAAGAATGTCCTAGCGGCAAATGCATCTGCCGCACATCAAATTTTGAATGGCCTTGAATATAGCTTCAGGAGTTCAATTTGGGACAATATGTGTATCTAAAGCAAAAGATGATGGACCACGATCCGTCCCTATACATCAACTAAATTTGGTTGTAGTGTTTACGTTGCTTCCAGCATGATAATTAAAATTTGACATACAATTCTCATATTTTCTTATCTTTCAATATTCTCAATTTCCTAACGTTGAATCATGCTAATAAATATGTGGACCACACGGCGCTTTCAGTTTGGATGATCCAGCAGTGATGGACTCCTTCCCCGTTTGTTTGTTTTGTTGTTCGTTATCTTTGTTTTTCATATCTTAGAGTAATCGTGATGGACCGAAACTGTTTTAAGTACAAAAATTTGGTTAGTCCACCTCGATTAACTATACTGGTATTATAATGTGTCAGGCTTTGCTTGGTCCATGTCTCCTTATACGTGGCACATATTGTTAACATTGTGGACGACCAAAAATAATTTGAGACAATTAAAGAGTTCCTAGGTTGTTATGGTTAATGATTTGATTAATTGCCCCTAGACCTAAAGTCCACGTGCAGGACAAATATTCAAGTTTAAATTTTTTTTATTTGGAATCTTGCAATCGTGTCATGCATGGACTGAGCTATACTATAGGAAAAAACTGCTATTTCTACGTTCTCGACATATTTCTTTTGCGGTGGGTATCGTTTGATCTGAACCATTGGAAGTCATCCTCATGATAAATAAATGGTCAGATATTTTTCTTTTTTCTCCGATTAACGTGGGAATTTCTAGAGAGTATGAGATTAGCATAGACTAGTCGTCATCCCGTGCATTCGCACGGGCTGCTCATCTTTTGCATATTACAGCTACAAATGCAAGTTTGCATAGAAAATTTTTAAAATGTAGGTATTTGGTGTCGTTAAGTTTGTGATAGAATTGTTTCTAAAAAATGTACGTGATAGAATCCTAAAGGCATGGGCAGTAGAAGTTTTCATCACAGACATGTCGTAAATTCTTTGTTACCGACCATCGATCTGGGTCATGTGGATTGTGAAGCTTTCTCGATATATAGCATTTATTCTCTTTGGCAACCCTTTTTTGATGACCTGTTTAGCAATTTATTTTAGTAAAGCTAGTTAAATCGTAAGAACAAAGAATAGATTATAAATTGTTGCATGATTATCTTATTGTCATAGTAAACAATGAGGGCTTTGACACACTGGCTGGAACTGGGTTAAAGACACCGGTTTGAGCACAAAATGACCTCATCAGGAAGCTCTTATCGACCGCATGGTTAAAGTTAAGAATGTCTTGTCCTAGCGAATTGAGTATAGATCTGCTGGTAAGATTCATTGTGTAGCGGAACCTGCTCGTCAGGGTTTGAGTCCTCGACTCGACACTGTTGCTCTCATTTTTTCAGATTTATTTTAGCATTTAACCGGCGCTATTGTTTCAATGGTACGCGCTGTGCCTATCAACAGTGAGGTGCCAATGGTGACTTTGTCAATCATGAAGATTTTATCGGATTAGTCTTTCAGAGGTGCTGATTGGGGTAGGGTTGCGTACGTGTATTCGTAGGGGCAAGTGTATATGCATATATGTGACCGTTTACTTCTGTACTGTGTGATTCGCAAAAGAAAACTCAAGAATGTCCTAGCGGCAAATGCATCTGCCGCACATCAAATTTTGAATGGCCTTGAATATAGCTTCGGGAGTTCAATTTGGGACAATATATGTATCTAAAGCAAAAGATGATGGACCACGATCCGTCCCTATCTTTCAATATTCTCAATTTCCTAACGTTGAATCATGCTAATAAATATATGGACCACACGGCTCTTTCAGTTTGGATGATCCAGCAGTGATGGACTCCTTCCCCGTTTGTTTGTTTTGTTGTTCGTTATCTTTGTTTTTCATATCTTAGAGTAATCGTGATGGACCGAAACTGTTTCAAGTACCAAAATTTAGTTAGTCCACCTCGATTAACTATACTGGTATTATAATGTGTCAGGCTTGCTTCGTCCATGTCTCCTTATGCGTGGCACATATTGTTAACAATGTGGACGACCAAAAATAATTTGAGACAATTAAAGAGTTCCTAGGTTGTTATGGTTAATGATTTGATTAATTGCCCCTAGACCTAAAGTCCACGTGCAGGACAAATATTCAAGTTTAAATTTTTTTTATTTGGAATCTTGCAATCGTGTCATGCATGGACTGAGCTACACGATAGGAAAAAAACTGTTATTTCTATGTTCTCGACATATTTCTTTTGCGGTGGGTATCATTTGATCTGAACCATTGGAAGTCATCCTCATGATAAATATATGGTCAGATATTTTTCTTTTTCTCCAATTAACGTGGGAATTTCTAGAGAGTCTGTGATTAGTATAGATATAGATATAGATAGATAATTTTCTAAAGGACCGTGGGTGAAAGTGTTACAGGGACTGATAGGGGTCTTGGAGGTTTATGGATATAGCCAATCCTAATTCAAGGAAATTGTTAGCTAGTTCGGCAAAATGCTTATGGTGGATGAGGTCGGCTTTGGTAGAGAAAGGGTAGGTTTTCTTGGTTGGTGGGTGGTCTATAAGCTTCAGGATTTATGGTTAAGGTTTCTAAGGAAAATCCTTATATCTTCCCGGTTCGTTTCCTTAGCTTTCACAGATTCCAGTTCCAAGACTCATTCAGGAATTCAAATCTTATCACATTAGTAGTATAAGCTTGGTTTATACCATTCCTATGATTATTCTGTATTCTCCTGAGATCGGTATGTTGTGGTTCACATTAACCGACTTCCTGCGGTTTTTCGAGTATAATGTCTTGATGACCTTTGGAATCTACCCCACTTAAGAGGATCAGATCCCGTGTTCCGTATTCGACATGTAGAATTATTTTTCAAAATTTTCTTCATTTCGGAACCTTGGCTTGAACTGATGGCGTTAGAAGGGCAAAAGCTATAGATAATTCCTTAGGTTTTAAGGAAAGAGTGGTTCTATCCACACATTTCTACAACCAACTACCAATCAAATCCATATCTATTATATGGAAAGGGGGAAACTATTATCCGGGGTTTAGGCAGACATTATTCAATCAAAAGTACGTTACTATAGAGTCGTAGGCTTATTTCCTATAGAAAACTCATTATCACTACAACTCGATTTCTAGTTACTCCGACAGCATTTGCTTTTCGGCAAATCTTCACCTCTTAATTTCCATATTACGGATCATCTTCCGAACTTCATTCTTATGATCCATACCTGTCAGAGTAACATTTGGAGTTAAGCATGAGATAAGGGAAATTCAGGGCACAAAAGAAGGATTTTTCGAGAAATTTTGAAAAATATGAGAAGAATAGAAGGTTTGGGGCTCCCTAATGCGTGTGGGCTGTCTTATATGGTGTTATGAATTTATTTACGGCTCTGATACCACCCTGTGGGGACCCCTTATTAGGAAGTCCCTTGATTACCTGTATCAGGTCCTGGATCGGTCGCTGATATAGATCTTATCACAGATTAGTATCAAGAGCAGTGAATAACGTATAAATTAAATATTTATTCACCGTTTTAAACTAGCGGAGAGCGGCGGGCACTCATTTCTCCATTGGAGTGAGCTGCAGCACCTCGTCGCCCTGGAGTCCTAAGCCTATGTGACAATGAAAGCAAGAGTGAGTATTCATAATTGAATACCCAGCAAATCCCACAAATTCAATAATATAATTATTAAAATGAAATAAATATAAAGGTTGGTCCTGGAGGGGCATTTCCTCCCTGCCAGTCCCGATACTAAGTCCAGAACCCAGTCATCGGCACTCCTGCCGTCTGGGTTCTCCATGCAATAAAGGAAATCTAATCAATGGGGGCTTTGACTATATCGGCTCTATGCCGAGAGCTGCGGTTATCCAGATAGATTTTTCACTCTGCAGAGGTTGTACTTATCTACCACGCATCCGGTCAGCCCATACCCTCCGGTAAGGCGGTACCGACCTACGAGACTCGTACCCACTGGCATCTATTTCTAGACAGCCAATCACTAGCTCTGTCCACGGGTGCTGCTGGGGCCTAAGTAGGGATCGCATATTCGTCCACAAAAGGACATCAACCCGGGTTTGGATGCATCATAACAAGTGGGCATGCATCGCCCATGGGCCCTACCAGCCCTGTCACATGCGACCCGTGCCGGCCAGTCCCAGCCCTCTGTCTGGGGCTGTCTCCAGCAGACCCGTTGCCCGCCGTGGCCCCTTGGGACAGTTTACTAGTGCTAGCTAGTGGGGTGTGAGTCAAGGCCTCACATAAATAGGTATTCCCGAAGGCTATACCTTTTTGGCATGCGTGGTTGTACGGGGCATTAGAAAGACTCTCCCATGAACCGGTCCTTAGCTGGATCAGAGTGGCTCTTAGGATAAAATCCCCTCCTTGGGATCATCCTTCCACTCCCAATCTTAAAGCATCCTATATCTACAGCGGGGCCGGGCATCCACTTACGTGATGCCTCCTTATAGCTTAAGCTGCAAGAATGGTAAACTTTAGTGATTTAGGTGATATTATTGGTGAGACTTGCCTTCATTGTCGGTCCTTAGATGTTCCTTACGCAGGCGTATATCATATGTTGACCGGGCGGGGCTTCAGGCCTTCTAGAGCTTCGGCGTCTCGTCGGGGCCCGGTCATGCTATCAATAAAACACAGGAAAATAACAATCAGTATAACAGTACACCAATCAATTCGTAAAAGGAAAAGGGGAATGGAAAGGAAGGTGCGGATTCAAATGGCTAGGGGTTGAATTGATAATCCATTAATTATATAGAATAATTAATGGATTAAAGGATGGGAATTTGGGAGAGAATTATTAAATAATTTCCTGTAAGATGGCTAGAATGATGATTATCGGTATTTCGGGAATTACATGGATTTCTAAGGACTAAATCCCGAATAACTGATATGGATTTCTAGAGAGTCCTTATCTATTCTTTGGGCAGAATGACGGCTAGGGTTTTATTTACTTCTATGGGTTTGCGGACGGTTGGTGCGATGACGGGGGTTTCGACAGGGCTAGGGTTTACATGGGCGGCGTAACGGCGGGATTCTGGGTATTATAATGGCTAGGCTAGGTTTAGGATATAAATATTAGGGAACTAAGCACATGGAAATGTTTAGAATAACCCCTAGTATTTATGAGAATTTTCTGGGGTTTTAACGGGCTATGTTATGGAAAAGGGGATTTTCTGGGTATACTGATGGAGGCCTCCTATTGGATATAACCTAGCATAATTGGATTTAGGCTCTAATGTGTTGTTAAAAGGGATTAGATGGCAGTAGTAGGCTTAGAAATATTCCTAGTATTTTTGGGTATTTTTAGGGAATTTTTGGAAGTGAGGAAGGGCTCTAAATAAGCTTGTGTGTATACTTACCGGGGTGTACCTAGCAATTTACTAGGGCTGACGCGGCGGTGGTGGGGTCCGGCCGCGGCACTGTTCCATGGACCGGGCACGGTGGACCATACGCGCTTGGTCTGTGGTCCGCTGGACCACGTCCACCAGGTGCACGGACGGCCCTCGCCATGGACCGGTCATGGACCGGGGTGGCCGCAGAGTCTGCGGTCCACGTGATCCAGGCGCACGGAGCCCGTGGGACGAAGGGTGTGACAGGGAGGCGACGGCGTTGGCTCTCGGGGCCCGCCTGTCGGGTTTAGCTACGAGAGGAAGTGACGGCGCGGCGACGGTGGCTGACGGCGGCGTACCGCTTCGTCGAAGCCGGGCGGCGCCACCGGCCGCACCATGTGCGCCGCCGCGGGGCTTGCCGAAAAAACGCCGGGACGGCGCTACGGCTCGCCGCCGGCCTTGCGGCTTGCACCAGGCGGACGAGGGGAACGTGGCGAGCTCACTGGTGGTAAGTGGAAGAGCGGTGGGGGAAAGGAACGATGTGGTCGTGTACGGGGAGTAGAGGAGAGAGCTCGGGCGTGGTTTGTGCTCGTGCCGGGAGAAAAGAGAGCGGGCTCCTGCTTTTATAGGCGGGGGAGGACCCGGCGAATCTCGCCACATCGCTCCAAGCGGGTGAGGGCGGCCGCTGGGGCGAAGGCACGTGGCAGCCGGAGATGGTGTCACGGCGGCGGCGGTGGGCTCGACTTTGGGCATTCGGAGGAGGGGTCGGCGCCGCTCCCAGGTCGCGGTGGAGCACGGAGGCGTGGACATGTGGCGCTGGCGCTCCTCGAGACGGCATCGCGGCCGTGGGGCATGGATCGGGCGGAAGTGGTGGATTACGGCGGGGGTAAAAGGGGGCTGAACCTGGGGGGTAAACGGGGTTGGTGAGGTCATGTGGGACCGGGGCGCCTTAACTGCGGCGTGATGCCAATCCCGTGGTAAGAAAGATCACGCGGCGGCGTCGGACGGTGGCGACTCGCCGGCGGCGGCGTGGCATAGTGGCGGCGGGAGAAGCAGAGCAGGGAGGGCCGAAGGAAGGAGAAGAGGGGGTTGGGCTGGGCCACATGGGCCGCGGGACTGGCAGCCTGCAGGGCCGAGGGTGAAAGTGGGCCGAACCGCGTGCTATACCGGGAAGGGAGGGAAAGCAGGCGAGAGCGGGAGTTGGAGGGGGAAAGGTAAACCTTGCGGCTGGGCTGAAAGGAAGGGCTAGGCTGAAAAGGGGTTGCAGCCTGTTTAGCTTTTCTTTTTTTCTTTTCCTTTTCTTTTGAAGGTTTCTAAAGGGAGTTTGAATTCAAATTTGAATCAAACCTTCTTTAGTTTGACTTTAGGGTTTTGGAGACTTATTTTAGCACTCAAGTTGTGGAGCATCCCTTTTATTTCCCCATAGTTATTTATAGTTTATTATCTATATTTATTTCTTTTTAATTCTATAATTATCCTAATAAATCTAGTGATTAATCCTAAATTAATTCTACTTAATTTGGAGGGTGTTACAATAACTCCCTAGGTGAAGTGCTACAACGAGATATATTCTGTGCGCTTGCAGAATTCATTTTGCATACAACGACATATATCTTCGCGCTCTTGAGCTTTGCTAAAACGTGACGCTAAGGAGTGCCAACAAGCATTTCTGGCGCCGTTGCCGGGGAATCAATTGGCTAAAGTTATTGTTGAATCATTTGATAATCTTTACAGATTTACCAAACCACTAACCTTAATGACCTCACCACTGCAACATTTGTCTATTTTTGATGTGTTTGCAGGGTAGTGCATGAATGGTTTCAACCTACCATCAAACTTTGATCCTAATCTAGGACACATTGGCAGAGTAGTGCGAAAGAGAGTCGTACCTCCTCAAATCTCACTCAGCTCAAGCAACATTTCCGAGTCGTCATCCGACTCCGAGTCCGAACCCGAGTCAGGTTCATCGTATTCTTCGGCCCCAGAATCACCAACCTCCCCTTCGGCCAACAGCAAGGTAATAGCTCTAACAACGGTTTTCAACCGTCGTTAAAGGATATCTGGTACGACCAAAAACAAATTAACGATAACATTAGTAAGAAATTTCTTGCTAATGATAAAGTTATGGAGTCGATGGCCTCCCAGATTGAAGCTTTCAATTCTGTTGTTAAGAACCAATTGAGCTTCAACAAAATGATTGAAACTCAAGTAGCTCAGCTGGCCGCATCTTGTCCTAACCCAAATGCGGGGAAGTTACCCGGGCAACCGGAGGTCCCTTTTAAGGAAAATGTTAGTGCGGTGACCACACGGGCTGGTAAGTCCACGCGGGATCCACACAATCCTCAAGATGCAGGTACCCAATAGAAGGAAGCTAGCAATACCGAGCCAGCCGCCGAAGAGGAAGACGACGAGGAATCCATCCCTGTCTCGGAGGAGGGGAACGAGGCACCAAAAGCCTCTAGCGACAGCCGTGATCCCACTTTCCTCCTGTTCCCCGAACGGAGGAGAAGACGAGTGGTCGACGAGCAATTTGTCAAGTTCGTCGAGGTAATCAAGAAGGTATACATCAATATGCCGCTTCTTGATGCTCTGCAGGTCCCGACATATGCCAAGTACATCAAGGATATACTTAGCAATAAGAGGACTCTACCCACGAGGGAGACAGTACAGCTAACCGAGGAATGCAGTTCTGCCATACTCGGGCCCCGCCTTAAGAAGAAGAAAGATCCTGGTTGCCCCACAATCTCAAGCTCAATTGGAGGCCATGATTTCAACAACGCCCTATGTGACTTGGGGGCAAGCGTCAGCGTAATGCCTAAGGTAGTTTTCGACCACCTTAAGCATATTTCACTTGTCTCTACACCCATGTGTTTGCAGCTAGCGGATCAATCGGTTCGCTACCCACACGGAGTCACGGAAAATGTCCCAGTCAAGATTAGGGATTTCTTCGTCCCTGTGGATTTCATCGTTCTTGACATGGAAGCTGAAGCCAAGAACTCTCTCATTCTTGGGAGACCTTTCTTGAGTACCGCGAATGCAAACATCGACGTGGGGAAAGGGACCATTCAACTCAGGATTAACGGAGAAACCGAGAATTTCTCCTTTCGTCCTAAGAAGACCCCCCAGCAGGTCAATATGGTCGGAGAAATCATACCCAGAAATCCCAGGATGCCAACCATAGAAACACTCATGAAGATGGTGGAATCCCTCGCCGCCAAAGAAAAGAAAAGGCATGGCCGCTATTGTAACATCCCAGATTTTTCTGGAATGTTTATAATATTAAAAATGCGGATTTAAAAATTTTTCGTGGATTTAATACTAGCTAGGGAAAAATATAAGGTTGTCTTTCATTGAACCTCTCCCAAAATTCCTAGAATAAAAATAATAAATAAATATTTTTGTTAAGGTGTCTATGTCTTAGTGTGAACATTTGGATTTTATTTGGAATTTATTTGGATTTGTTTGGGTGTGATTTGGATTTGAATTGATTCAAATCCAAATCAAATAATAGTTTAAAACCTAAACTAACATGGGCTCTAACTCACTGACTCAGCCTGCTAACAAAGTCCGAAACCAGCCCCTCAGCTTCTCTTCTAGTCCACCCAAAACCCTCGGCCCTTTTCCCTCCTTTCTCTCCCCGCGGCCCAGCGCGGCCCGCTCAACCCCAGCCCAGCACCACCTACCGGCCGCGCGTCACTTTCAGCCGAGCCGCTGACGGGCGGGACCCACCCGTCAGCTTTTCCTCCTACCTCGCCACCCTCTTGTCTCCTCTGCCGCCGCCGCGCTCTCAACCCGCCGCCGCCGCGTCTTCTCGCGTCGCTGCTCCACGAGATCATCTCGCACGCGCCCGCGCCGCGCAGCACACCCCGCTCCACCTCACGCCCCCAACCCTAGATCGGGGAGCGCCGAGTCAAACTCGCGCGCATGCCCCTTTTCTCCCCTCGCCGCGCTCCCTGGGCCCGCACGCCGAGGCAAAACCCCAAGCGCACTACCCTAGCCTCAGCCTTCCGCGTCGCGCCGCGTGTCCCGCTTCGTGAAACACCTCCTCACACGCCCTCTCCAACCCTAGCCGCGCGCTCCCCTGGCGCCGCTGGTATAAAGCAGAGGAGCGCCCGCTCCTCCTCCCCATCCACCGCTCGGGCACTTGCCCTCCACCTAGCCGCCGGCGCACGAGAAGAACGAGGAGAGGAAGAGAAGGAGGAGAAGGAGAAGGCGAGCGCGAAGAGAAGAAGCCGATGCCGGATCCGCCGTGGAGCGCCGCCGCCGGAGCGCTGGCGCGACATCAACCCGGAGCAAGAAGACCCCGTACTGATCCTTGTCGCGGCTCTTCGTACCACTACACGGCGTCCGCTTCTTCGCCGAGCCTCGCCAAGCCCCTAGGTGAGCCAACCAATGCCATCGCTTCCCCGTTCCCCTGCTGTCCGGCGCCGCGACGCCGATGAGCCTCTGTAGCGTAGCCAAGCCACCCAAGCCGGCCTTTTTTCTCTTGTCTGTGGGTTGGTCTTCGCGCCAACCAACTTCTTGTGCAGGTTCCCGCGACGCTCAAACCAAAACCCCGACCTAAACCCCGGCTACCCGTGGAACGCTCCTTTGGGGCATTCTGCCGAGCGCTCTCCGCGCACCAACCCCGTCATCTTGTTCTCGCCATAGCTAACCCTAGGATTCAAACCCTAGACTTTTTCATCCGTGAACGTGTGTGCACGGCCATTTGGCACCGATCCCGACCCTTGTCGCCGGGATCGGGCGAGGTCGAGCCGCCGCCGGCGTGGCATCGCCGCCGCGCGAGCGCGCTCCTCTGCCGACCTTTGGTCGAGCACCTCGCGTGCGTTCCCCGCGCTGGCGCCACGCGTCGCGCCCTGGGAGCAGCCACGCGCACGGCTACGCGGGATCTGCCGCATGGGATCCAGCCCCGGCCGCACGAGATCCGGAGGACACGGCTCACGTAGACCGCAGACACGGTGCACCGTGGACCGCGACCACCAGATCTACGCCGGCCGCTTTTTCAAACAAGCCCCTAGAATCTTACGCTTTAGCCCCTGGAGTTTCGAAATCCTTTCAATCTAGTCCCTGACCTGTTACTTTTGCACCAAGCCCCCTGGACTTTTTAGATTTAACATCTAGGCCCTCATGATGACGTCATCCGGGCCTACTGATGACGTCATCATGGGACCCACCTGTCAGCTTTAACTGTTGACCAGTCAACGCTGACGTCAGCAGGGCCCACTGCTGACGTCAGCATTTCGGCCGACCCTAGACTTTTTATAGAAAACCCTCTGAACTTTTTCAAAATTACAAATAGGTCCCTAACTATTTACAAATAGGTCCCTGGCCCCTTTTCTTTTCTTTTTCGGAATTATTTTAAAATCTACAAAAGGATTTAAACTTAGAAAATTCATAACTAATTCATTTTAACTCAGAAAAATATGAAACTAGTTTCTATATTTTTCTAAAAACATGACTAAGCCGTTGGTGTGAATTATAAGTCCATTTGGATCTTTATTGAATAGGTTTTATTGGAGTTATTTGCTATTAGGTCTCCAGTATTTACTTTAATTACGTATGTAGGACCTACCGACGGCCAGGAGCTGACCGGAGAGGAGCACTACCCAGAAGATTTCGTGGAAGAGGAGAACTTGCCCTCAGGTTCACGCCCAGCCCATCTTTTGAATGCCTATTAGACATTGCAACTAGATGTGCTAGCGCTTTACTTATTGCAATTGGATGATACCTGAGCCTTGCATAGCCATAATTTATTCCGTGAATGCCTTGCTTCCTAATACACTACTATATATGAATGCTATGCTGCTTGCATGTGTATGGGATATTGTGGATTAATTCTTGGCGTGTGTGGAGATAAAACTGGCAGGAGAAGATGTTTTTGGGAAACTTGGCGGGGGTGAGCATATTTTAACAACTCGGTCTTGACCGAGGTGCCGGGAGACCCCTACTCTCGAGGGGGTCCCACACCGTACTTGTGGCGGGTACATGGATGGATAGGAACATAGGAGTTGGCGGTGGTACCTATAGTGGGTATTGCGACTTGCGTTCTTTTTCGGAAGGTACACCTTTGGGACGATGACGCTCACCCCGGTCTGAAACCGAGTGGGGTAACCACTCTTTGGGCCCCACGTACTTACCGCTTACCCATATGAACGGGTTCCAGCCTTCCTAGCTAGCGCGATGCCCGGATTGCGAGAAGATCAAGTGGATGGTGTACGGGAACGGGAGAGACCGTTTTCCCGAAGGACTATGGCCCCGTCTGGCCCTACGAGGAAGAGTTCGACACAGCTTCCGAAGCATTGGATTGCGAGCCGATGGACCGAGACAGGAAGAGCAAGCGGGCATCGTCGCGGTTAGGGTCTGTGCTGTGGGTTGCGTCTTGAGATGGCGGCCACCATCTCGCAGCCCGAGTGGGTCCAGTTGTACAAGCTCTCGAGAGTCTAGAATCTATACATATAGCCGCGTCCTCGGTATGGACATTGCCCACTGCACTGTTACCTCTCATATTTGGGATCTTCTACCGTCCCCCTTTCTAGCCAGATTTGAGAGTGATTAAGGTTCGCAGCTACGGACGGGGAGAAGGGAAGTTTGCTCCCTTTCCTTTCAGGATCCGGTCGTAGTTGGTGAGGTGCGAGGGGAGGGAGCTCTCGCATCGACTTAGACGAGTGTGGAGATGGAGACGGGAGTCCGGTGCGCCGGAATAGCCCGATGTGGTGAGATATGGGATGGATGGATATGGAGATATTTATTTTATGTTGTTGTTGCATAGGAAACCACTGCTATTCCTTGATATACTTTTATCCCTTTAGAAGATAGTCCACTTAAAGCTTGCATATACGGTTGGTGACGTGAACCTATCCCATTCCTTGGGGATAGCCTTTAAGTACGCAGGTTCGGATGATGAGCACGAGTTCAACTACGATGGATAGTATGATTGAGGTGTCGCCCTGACGCGCAAGTTTGCCTGTGGAGGAGTTCATGAAGATGGAGGCTTCTACGCCTGGATCCGCTGCGTTGGATGTTTCTTTGTTTGTCGTTCAGCCCTGAGGGCTTGTATCAGACGTATTATCATGAGAATGATGTAATAATTAAGATATTTGTACTTTATTTGTGGTATGGATGTGATATTCGCTGTGGTGAGTTCTGTACGTGATATCTACTTGATCCAGGGAGTATCACAATGGTACAGGGAGTCGGGTTTCTGGAAATTGGAAACCCGAGTCGTTACAGTTATCATGCACGGCAAAGGATATCGAGAGCCAAAGCGCTGGAAGAGCAAGCAAAGCGCGACAAGGAGGTTGAATCCAAGCCCCGTCCGATCCGAAAGAAATGGCGGGTGAAAGCAGCCCCGAACGAAGAATCGGAGAGTTCCGCTCAGGACGTAAAACTCGAGCCCTCGCCATAAGGTATATGGTACGTATCCGTGCATTGCATATAGAATAGGTTTCCCTTTCAATTCGGCATGTTTAATTTTCGAAACTCGCATACATATTTTATTTGTGCATTGCTTAGCATATAAAAAAAATATATTTCGGCCAAATACCAGGCCGACCGGCCCCACCTAGGCCGGCCGGCCCCACTTGTCAACGAAATGGCCAGATCACTATAGCAGACAATTAGCAATCATGCATGAGCATAACACGAGGAAGATGGAGCAAAATGGAGCTAGCACCAGGCCGAGCGGCCCCATGCAGGCCAGCCGGCCTCTCTCCACCGTCGCCGTCCCATCTTCACCTACCAGAGCACGATGCACAAGAAATAGACCACCGACGCACGGGTGCCATGTGCAGGCCGATCAGCCTCACACAGGCCGGCCGGCCTCCCCCTGCCTCGCCTCTATACAAGCCAGTGCCCAGCTCGAGAGAAACTCGCCCCAAGTGCAGGTATGCAAGCATCCTGACCACTTCACCTCTCTCTCATTCTGAATTTCGAAAATCTCTAAGCAATATTAGAGTGCAACCATAAGAAAATTTTGCTAAAATTAATCTTTAATTTCTTGTGAGAACAAACCCTGTCCGGTTGAACGAGAACGTTTGTGGTGATTAATCTCCCCCAAGAACGCCTAATCGCTGATTTCCTAACCCTTGATTTCCTTCGGGTATTGTAGAACTAATCTTTTGCAGGAATCATGCGGACCAAGGCAAGATCGAAGGCACGTGGAATGGTGACCAAGTTCAGCTCCTCAAGTTCCCGACGCTCTGAAGGATCATCCACTTCCCTGGAGAACATGTCCGTTGATTCAACTCAACAGGACACGATTTCCCAGGAGAGCGAGAGGCATGAGGTGTCCCAGAGCAGGATCCGTATTCGGATCATGACTCAGGTGGAGCACATCATCACCAGGACCGAAGAAGAAAGGGCGGTGCTTGACAAGCTCCAGAATCGCGTCTTCACCCATGCCAAGTGCTTCGACGCCATGCTGCTGATCAAGACTGGTCTCGGAGGAGACATGGAACGGGCATTCAACAATGCCGGATGGCAAAACTTCCACCCCATCTCCGAAACAGGTTTGCATTTCCTCACTATGGAGTTTTTGATGAGCTTAAAAGTTGAAGTTTTGCCCAATGAGACGAACATTCGCTTTCAATTTTTCAACGAGGATTTTGTCTTAAGCCCAAAACAGCTTAGTGAGGCTCTTGGTTTCCACAAGAGATGCATCATTGACGCTAACCTTTTGGTGACTAACCACCGGTACAATCGTGCCCAATGGTGGGATAGCATCACTAGTGAGCCTCTCTCTGGGAAGAACAGCATCACTTCCATCCATAATCCCACGCTTCGCTTTTTGGCAAAGTGGATCGCCATGGTGGTTCACCCGTGCGCTGATTTGCATCTTTGCCTTTTGCCTGATTTGGAGTGCCTTTATGCCATGCTGAAGAAAATTCGCTTTTCGCCTGTCATGAGCATGCTCGATGACTGGCAGAGGTTAGTCACTGGCCGAGCCACAATTCACATAACCTCGCTGGTCACTCGTATTGCCACCCATGTTGGTGCTTTGCAGGGCGCTCAAGTTTCCTTCCTGCCCACTTCACAAGAGTATCAGTCTTGCATCGGTTTAGACCATTTCACCCAGGGTCATCTGATTCGTGAAGGCCCTGGCCATACTCTCTTTATGTGTCACCCCGGTTTCATTGACGAAGTCGAGCTCCCATGCCCGGCTCTCTTGTTGAGATCGGTGAAGAGTCTAACCTTGCAGCTCAGGAGAAGGGAACCCGCTCGCCACAGTGTCGCAGGACCCATGACACGTGGCAGGCGCGCCAGGCACGACAGCGAAACCGGACCATCTACCGCACCTCAGCCCGAGCACAAGCAGCAGCAGCACGAGTACTACCAGCCGCAGCAGACCGGACCTACCGCCCACATGAACTTCGATGAGACTTTCGACTACTACCAGGAGACGGGACATGGACCGCAAGTCAGACCATCTGCGTCCGCCAGGTACGACTACGAGAACCCGGTCGCCCAGGAAATCTCAGATATCAATGCTAGGTTGGACTCGGTGAGCTTACAGCAGCAGATCAGCGACGACCTCGCGCACAACACCGACCTCACCCAGCAGAACTGGGGGATGACCACATCCCTCCAGACCGACCTCGGCGGCTTCTTCAACTACATGCACTACGACCCCGACCAGTACCACCAGTCAGCTTCGTTGAAGCTTGGGGGAGTCCCTGGTAAGTCCGAAAGTACTCCCGTTGCCTTGCCTTGCCTTGCCTTGCCTTGATGATGATAATAATAATAAAATAAAATAAAAAAACAATAAAAATAAATGTTGAATAAAAAGCTCCTTATGTATGGAAGCATGGTTGATAACCTTGGGAATGATGAATAGTTGCTTTGTTTATGCCCTCTAAGTGCCTCGTGCTTAATCCTTTACTTTTCAAGTATTTGAGTTCGTTGGCATTTAAGGATCCATCATGTTTAACTATGGGAGTAGAGCACTTGTTCATCGCCTAAGTTGTTGTGAGTTTAGATATGGTTTGCTTTGAGGTATAACTATATGCTTAGTAAGGAACCTCTCGGAAGTTTTTATAAAAATATTACATGGTAAATCTTCCCCGAAGGTTTAAAATGTCCTATCCAGAGCCAAAGCATTTATATCTTTTGAGCCACCATATGCTATCTTGAGTTATTTTGAGTCTTGTCGAATGGTGAAGTTCGCTTGCAGAAGACACTTGTCATCTATCGGTCTTTCCCATCATACATCCACCTCGTCAATAGCCTCAAGTGTCCGACTAATCAATGTCCCGCTCCGGGGTTGATGTCCACCGTCGTTGACATACACTCGCAATACCAAGCTTGTCCCAAAGGTCCTCAACTGCTCCATACAAAATTTAAATTCTCTCTGTTACCAAAAGAGAAAAGAGATGCATTAGAAAAAAAAGAAAAGAGAGAAAAGATGGAGACAAATGCTCCATCCAAAAAAAAAGCATCTCAAAAATCAAGAGAGAAAGAGAGCAAGGAGTTCAAAGACCCTTTGAGCACAAACACCTTCACCCTTTCCACTTGAAAACCCATGAATTCCAAAGACCGGAATTTGACGAGTGTCATCGCTCGCGAACCACTCTTCGACTCGACAATAGAAGTAACCAAGGTATGCCACTCTTACCCTACCTATAACTCCACTTCAGCCTTAGCATAGGGAAAGTTGGTCACAATTGACCAAGAGTGAGGATTAAACACCTTGAGTGACTCGAGAGTACCATCGGGGAATGATTTAAACCATCTTTTGAAAAATTTATATCTCCGAGATGGAACCTGAAAAGCTGCAGGAATACTTTGAAAATGACCGTTCAGGCTCTCAACAGCCCAAGACGTGAACCGTATAGCCCCATGTTGAACCATGGTATGAGTTCTCTTTTATGCCAACTTATTCAAATGATTTGTTGAAGTTCTGGCTTAAGCATAAGGTACCTAAAGGGTATACACATTGAAGCAACTCCTGACCCGCCGAACCTAGAGTTTAGCCTTGCTCGAGGACGAGAAAGAGTCTAAGCTTGGGGGCGTGTTGACGGCCATTATAACCTAGTTTTGACAGTCAACATTTCGGTAAAATGAGGACGATCATACCATGTTCCATGCATAAAAGTGTTTATACTAATCAATTCCACAAGTTTTGGATGAGTTGTGATTGCAGGACAAAACAGGTGAAACAGGGGACAAACCTGGCACAAAGCCAGGCCGGCCGGCCGGCCTAGCCTAGGCCGACCGGCCTCCTTTGGCCAGGTCTGGCCACGCCACTGATCCACAAGCCAAGTTAAACATCCAGGATGATCAAGAACCGTGCAATCAATGTCAGTTTGATCCAAGGACCCGAAAGGCCTAGAGTGAAAGACACAAGGATTAAAGGGCCCACAACATCGGATTCTTAGACAACCTCAACTGAACGCAACCGTTACCGACCTCAGGAAGTAATTAGGAGCGTCCACGACGAAGTCGGTGGCCAGGGGAGCCAGGTGTAGGCCAATCGGCCTACACCAGGCCGGCCGGCCTGCTGCTGCTTCCTCACGCGACCATCTTCAGCGTGAAAGTTAAGCAGGTCGGTGGCGTGACAGTTACAGGTGCTACCGACCTTGGGAGGCTATAAAAGGCTGCCTTCTCTTCCATCCAAGACACACACCACACTTCTCAAGTCATACTTGAAGGGAGCTCTTGTATCTTTTCCATTTCTTAGACTAGGATTAGAGTTGGGAGTAGAGTCGAGTCGAGCTTAGCTCGGATCTTCGGAGTCTTCGGAGTTCTGGTAAAGCTCTTGTATCCTTTTCTTCATTTGAAGAGTTTATCAAAACAATTACTTTCTTATTTTAGAGCTTAAGTTTATTCTTTATATTTATCTCTTGCTCTTCTTTTAGAATAAAGATCTTAGCTCTTTTCAGAGTTAAGTTTTGTCCCCCTTTAGTCTTAGTGTAGAGTTTAGTTCAGCTCTACCGGGCTTCATCTCGTGGGTTTGCTCGCCTTGACCGGGCCGTAAGACGCCTTAGGGAAGACAGGGATTTCTCTTGACAGGCCTCAAGAGAAATCTTAATCTTCGAGTGCAGACGTGGTGTCTGGCTTGTTGATTAACTAGGAAGTGTGTTGCACCCCACGGAACAGCAGTGGTAGGCGGCAGGTGGTGACAGCCCTGTCCGTCCTTTGGAGTCCACCACGTTCGGGTGTATTCATAACAGCAGTGCTGATCCCGGAGAACCCCCTCTCTCACCCCGTTCTGAGGTTCTCCCGTTCTAGCCGTCGAAGCGAGCTCTGTTCCCGGTATCTAAGCTAGAGTCTAGGCTAAGGTTAGAGTGCCTTTTGCTCTGAGTTAGGAAGTGTCTAGGGCCGGTCTCTCCCAATATCTTTCCTTTTCTTTAGAATTAGGTGCTCCTGTGTGTGTCGCTGGTCTTTCAGACCTTCTATCCGGTTATTCATTTGACCATTATCCCTCAAACCTAGAGTTTGTGCCCTTAGGTTTCTGGCTTGATATTTCTGGCAAGATTTATCATCTCATCCTTCAATACACTTTAACCATCTGCTTCCCTGTGGAAATATAAATACGATACCCTGGGATAACTCCCTAGGTAAAGTGCTACAACGAGATATATTCTGTGCGCTTGCAGAATTCATTTTGCATACAACGACATATATCTTCGCGCTCTTGAGCGTTGCTAAAACATGACGCTAAGGAGTGCCAACAAGGACCAAAAGATCGAGAAAAATCAGTGCGAAAAATATGTCTCTCGGGAATGATCATACACACAAGATCACCTCGAGAATCAAGAATCCGAGAATCACCACTCTTAAACCGAACCTCATAACCCTCATCAAGAAGCTGAGAAACTGAAAGCAAATTAAAACCAAGATTCTTGACAAGAGCAACCCGCTTCAACATAAAACTGTCACTCACCTGAATAGCACCCTCAGACAGTACTCGACCTCTACCCTTATCCCCAAAAGTGATGTACTGCCTGGACACCACCGGGGTGAGGCTGGAGAACCACTTCCTATTACCTGTCATATGTCTCGAACAGCCGCAATACATCAACCAAAAGTTCTCCAAACCTCCCACCTGCATAATCAAAAGCGAGAATGAGAATGAGCGAACGACTCGACACTGGGGTTAGCACAGAAAGAGTTAAACCAGCGTCGGGCCATCTGCTCAAAAGAAGGGTTAGCAAAATCAATGCTACTCTGTGAAACCCTCTCGTCTCTCACCATCGGACCTCTAGCACCACGCGGGGGAAAACGTGGCCTAGACTCTCCTAGCCTCAAAGCTATGGTCAAACCTCCTTGCACCAAACTGACCACGAGCAGGAGGCCGCCTAGCAAACTCACTACGAGCTGGAACACCACGACTACCCAACGAAGGAACTGTACGCACAAAAGCATCTCTCCTAGGCAAGGGTGAACGAGACACAGGCACTCTACGGGAAGAGTAGTACCTGTCCCTGTTTCCCAACTCCTTCTCTCGTCTCACCTCCCTCTTCTTCCTCCAGCAAAACTCTTCTAGGTGACCATCCCTTCCACAATGATCACAATGGAAGCGGACTAGTTTTGACTTTGGGGTTTATCTCGATTGTGGCTTCTCACTTCTCCGTTAAGCCCCACTCCTCACAAAGGTCACTCTCCTCTGGAAGTTGTTTGTCTTTGGTGGAAACTTGGGAGGATCTGGAGTGGTGTCAAGCTTGTTCAACAAGTGGTTGGGGTTAGGTGTGAAGCTGTTCATGTGCTTCTTCTCCTTGCGGTGGCCGCGGTCTTCATCCTCGCTGCTCGAGCTTGATGACGTGTTGGTGGAGCTCGTGTCGATGTCGCTCGCATCAGCCACCATCGCTCGAGATCGGTTCTTCTTGAGTCCACCGTGCTTGTTCTTTATCTTCCTCTCTTCCTTGTTCTTGTGCTTGGAGCGGTACTCGTCCTTGGAGTGGTGCTTGTGCTCATCTCGCGGGCGGTGCTTGCGGTTGTAGTCGTTCTTGATCTCCTCGGGGCACTCGGCGATGAAGTGGCCCATCTTCCCGCATCTGTAGCACGTACTCCCGGCGCACCTCGAACACTTCCGGTTCCGGTACATGCGCTCGAACCTCCTCGTGAGCAATGCGAGATCCTTCTCGCTCAGCACCTCATACTCCTCATCTGGAAGAGACACAAGAGAAGAAGACAAGGCAAAGTGTTTGGAAGTATTAGCATGTCCATAACCAGAACCACCGACTAGAGCCAGACTATGGGGATCAGTCGGACTCTTAGCCTTGGCAATCAGCTGTCGATCAACCTTAGAAGACTTCAACTTGGAGAAAAGCTCATCAACTCTCAAAGTTTCATAGTTAGCTGACTCCATGATCGCCTCAACCTTGGCACCCCACACGGATCTATCAAGTGAAAGCAAGAGCTTCAAAGCTCTGTCATGATCCGAGTATGGGAGTGCAGCAATGTTGGCTTTCATGTTGTTGACTATGGCAGTAAAGCGCTGAAACATAGCATCAACCGACTCATCAGGCAACTGCTCAAAGTTCTCATACTCTCTACGGTACACCGAGAAAAGCCTAGCCTTCACATGGCTATCACCTCCGTGGGCTACCTTGAGCTTCTGCCAGATCTGGCTAGCTAGGTCCTCGCCCAAAACTCGCTCAAACTCCTCAGTCGACAAAGCACAGAACAAGTAATCAACAGCCCTAGCGTTGGCCTCAAACTTATCTCTCACATCCTGGGCATCTAAGTTGGTAGGATTGACATAGTGTTCATCTTTGGTCACATCCCACAACAACTTTCATTTGCCTCGCAAGAAAGCACCCATACGCGCAACCCAATTCGGATAGTTCTTACCATCAAAGTGTGGAGGCCCGGAACCCCGATCTTGGTACGCCATCTTTGGATCTTAGACTGGTTAGAGTTGCAAAGACCTGTAACCGGCTCTGATACCAATTGAAGGACCGATTAGGCGACCAGAGAGGGGGCGAGTGAATGGGAGCCGATAAAAAATTCTTCTCAAATCCGGCTTCTCCCAACTCAACTCCAAAAGCAACGAACCGACCTTGCCAAGATCACGTAGCTATTGTGAAGCTACAGACCCTAGGAACAAGATCAACACAGCGGAAGTTGAATCGACCAAATCGAACAAGAATCAAACAAGAACAACCCAAAACAAATCTTCTCTGCCAGGGCGGTCACACCTCTCTCCAGGGGCAGTTGCACTGGTCTTTCCTGGTGCACAGCCAGGGGCGGTCACACCGCCCTCAGGGGGTGGTTGCACCGGTCTGACCAGGGAGCTCGGCAAAACTCAAACCGAAAGTCAACTCGTGAATGGATCTCCCAAACGGCTTGGAGTCTTGAGACGAAACTCCCTAGAACTCCAGGAATTTCAAATCTAGCGAAGAACACACCCACCACGAGTTTATCCCGAAATCTTCAAATCCAGACCAATTCCTGGCGTTTGGGGGCAAGGGATTACCAAGAAAAGAGGCACAAGACACTCATGCGTGTTTCCCCCAAAGAAATCCGAGAGAAAACGGCCTAGAAATTGAAGAACAAAATCCCCCAAAAATAGCTCCGAAAATGGGAAAAAGAAAAGTAGCTCGGGAATTCAAATCATGGCACAAAGATGAATAGATTAAGCTCAATCAAACCACCATGAATTCACCTATACAAACTATGAAGATTCATGCAAAGTTCTAGGTGGAGAGGATGAAGAGAAAATAAACAAGCCAAAGAGAAAATAATAAAAGAGATTGCAGCCACCACCCCCTAGGGGGTCTATAATATAGTCCAAGTGGTGGTGCTCAAATGACTCAACTACCCATAAGTGATACATACCCCTCAGGGGCAAATTTGACATTTAGACACGAAGATTTTTCCGGCTGGGACACTTTCCATCGCAAGCTTGCTTCCCTCCGACGCAAACCTTGTGATCACGCCGCGTGTCCTCCGGATCGAAGCTCCTCGACGCTCACGGGCGACCTGCCCAGGTGGGACCGGTCGGACCGCCCCTGGGGGGCAGTTGGACCGCCCCTGGCAGGTAGGCCAGGCCGTTGCTACGCCGAGTCCTCGGCCTTGGTTTTGAGGCCCAAACCAAGGGAAACCGTTCACCCGATGGTCTTCTGGCCAAACCACCAAACCCCGCGTGCAAGCTTCGGTTGTGAGCCGCTACCTTGCACCGGCTTCATGTCCGCGTACGAGCTTCGGTCGTGAGCCGCTACCTCGCACCGGAACCACGTCCCCTCGCTCGTTCTTGCCACCATGTGAACCGCACTTGATCCATCTGGCCACCGCGTCCCTCGAACCAAGCCTACTTGTCTCTCCGCTCCTCGGAGGCCGCCACGGCTATGACCTTTCGCGCCTGTTCTTCACCTGCACCAATGCAACCAAGCCGCATTCTACACCTGCAATACTTGAGCCTAGGGAAATGTCAATCCACACCACGTTGTCAATCACTCATCACACCAGGAAGCGACCATCCACCAGTCCTCGGACACACTGGGTCCTCAAAGGTCAAATCGAATGAGAAATTCTCGATCCCTTAAAGACACAGGCAAACACAGCTCGACACAACCGAGACAAAGCAAAGCTCCCCCTGAACTGTACAAAGAAATACACGTAGGTCCAAGGTTCAGGTTCAAACTCAAAGCTCCCCTTGGAATGCACAATCAAACCGCAAGTCCAAGGTTCAAATTCAAAACACCAAGCTCCCCCTGGAATTGAGGACCCGGTGTGTCCGAGGACCGGTGGATGGTCGCTTCCAGGTGTGATGAGTGATTGACAATGTGGTGTGGATTGATGTTTCCCTTGGCTCAAGTATTGCAGGTGTAGAATGCGGCTTGATTGCATTGGTGCAGGTGAAGAACAGGCGTGAAAGGTCTTAGCCATGGCGGCCTCCGAGGAGCGGAGAGTCAAGTAGGCTTGGTTCGAGGGACCCGGTGGCCAGATGGATCAAGTGCGGTTCACATGGTGGCAAGAACGAGTGAGAGGACGTGGTTCCGGTGCGAGGTAGCGGCTCACAACTGAAGCTCGTACGCGGACATGAAGCCGGTGCAAGGTAGCGGCTCACAACCGAAGCTTGCACGCGGGGTTTGGTGGTTTGGCCAGAAGACCATCGGGTGGACGGTTTTCCTTGGTTTGGGCCTCAAAACCAAGGCCGAGGACTCGACGTAGCGACGGCCCGGCCTGCCAGCCAAGGGCGGTCCAACCGCCCCCCAGGGGCGGTCAGACCGGTCCACCTGGGCAGGTCGCCCGTGAGCGTCGAGGAGCTTCGATCCGGAGGACACGCGGCGTGATCGCAAGGTTTGCGTCGGAGGGAAGCAAGCTTGCGGTGGAAGGTGTCCCAGCCGGAAAAATCTTCGTGTCTAAATGTCAAATTTGCCCCTGAATGGTATGTATCACTTAGGGGTAGTTGAGTCATTTGAGCACCACCACCTGGACTACATAATAGACCCCCTAGGGGTTGGTGGCTGCCATCTCTTTCATTATTTTCTCTTTGGCTTGTTTATTTTCCCTTCGTTCTCTCCACCTAGAACTTTGCTTGAATCATTTGTAGTTTGTATAGGTTAATTCATGGTGGTTTGATTGAGCTTAATCTATTCATCTTTGTGCCATGATTTGAATTCCCGAGCTACTTTTCTTTTTCCCATTTTCGGAGCTATTTTTGGGGGATTTTCGTTCTTCAATTTCTAGGTTGTTTCCTCTCGGATTTCTTTGGGGGAATCACACATGAGTGCCTTGTGCCTCTTTTCTTAGTGATCTCTTGCCCCCAAACGCCGGGAATCGCCCTAGATTTGAGGATTTTGAGATGAACTCGTGGAGGGTGTGTTCTTCTCTAGATCTGTAATTCCCGGAGTTCTAGGAGGTTTGAGGCCGAGATTTTTGGGGCATAGCCTCTCCTTGAGGTGTATATCATCTACCCAAAGTTTTGTCTCAAGAGCTCAAGCCGTTTGGGAAATTCGTTCGCGAGTTGACTTCTTCCCGTGCTGCCTGGCAGGACCGGTGGAACCAACCCTGGGTCTAGGTGTGACCGACCCTGGCTGGCCAGGTCGGTGCAACCGCCCCTGGATATAGGTGTGACCGCCCCTAGCCGAGAAGATCTGATTTGTTTGGGATTTGCTCGATTTGTGTTGGATTTGTTCGATTCAAGTTCCGCTGTGTTGATCTTGTTCCTAGGGTCAGTAGCTACGTGATCTTGGCAAGATCGGTCCATAGGATTTGGATTGAGTTGGGAGAAGCCGGATCTTGAGAAGAATTTTTATCGGCTCCCATTCACTCCCCCCCCCTCTCTGGTCGCCTAATCGGTCCTTCAATTGGTATCAGAGCCAGTTATGGGTCTTTGCGACTCTAACCAGTCTAAGATCCAAAGATGGCGTACCAAGATCGGAGTTCCGGGCCTCCGCACTTCGATGGAAAGAACTATCCGAATTGTGTTGCGCGTATGGGTGCTTTCTTGCGAGGCAAAGGAAAGTTGTTGTGGGATGTGACCAAAGATGAACCCTATGTCAATCCTACCAACTTAGATGCCCAGGATGCGAAAGATAAGTTCGAGGCCAACGCTAGGGCTGTCGATTACTTGTTCCATGCTTTGTCGACTGAGGAGTTTGAGCGAGTTTTGGGCGAGGACCTAGCTAGCCAGATCTGGCAGAAGCTCAAGGTGGCCCACGAAGGTGATAGCCATGTGAAGGCTAGGCTTTTCTCGGTGTATCGCAGAGAATATGAGAACTTTGAGCAGTTGCCTGGTGAGTCGGTTGATGCTATGTTTCAGCGCTTTACTGTCATAGTCAACAACATGAAAGTCAACATTGCCGCACTCCCATACTCGGATCATGACAGAGCTTTTAAGCTCTTGCTTTCACTTGATAGATCCGTGTGGGGTGCCAAGGTTGAGGCGATCATGGAGTCGGCTACTGAAACTTTGAGAGTTGATGAGCTTTTCTCCAAGTTAAAGTCTTCTGAGGTTGATCGACAGCTGATTGCCAAGGCTAAGAGTCCGACTGATCCCCATAGTCTGGCTCTAGTCGGTGGTTCTGGTTATGGACATGCTAATACTTCCAAACACTTTGCCTTGTCTTCTCTTGTGTCTCTTCCAGATGAGGAGTATGAGGTGCTGAGCGAGGAGGATCTCGCGTTGCTCACGAGGAGGTTCGAGCGTATGTACCAGAACCGGAAGGGTTCGAGGCATGCGGGGATGTCACACCCTGAAATTCTCCAATTTTAGGATGTGAATTTAGAGAATAATTAAACAACGATTTTCTCTCAATTTTAATATTTTCCAACATTTATTTATTTTACAGAGAATTTAGCATAAAAAGAAAAACAATTGTTTGTTTTTATGAAATTAAATAAATTTGTTGTGAGTGTTTATTCATGCCGATGCATCTTCGTGTTTCGTGAGTGCAAAGTTTTCGAAAACGCGTTTATCCGACGTCTAGGTTCTTTCGAGAATTTTCCAGACTTTTCTGGAATTTATTCTAGTCTTCCTAAAGCTGAATCTATTTATTAGAAGGCTCTATAATCCTTTTCATGAGCTTCAAATATTTTATTTGGATTCATCGTGTCCCAAACTATCTTTAAACCACCAAAAAGCTTCGCCGCCCGCCTGATTCTTCATCTTCGTCCATCGCTGGATGAAGCCAAACACCATCGCCGGCCTTTGACACCCAGCTGCTAGCTGTCCCCATTTTGTTGCCGAGGGAGCGCTGTCGCACAACAAGGGAGCCGGACCGCTGCCATCCATCTCAACTCACGAGTTCCCCCATTGTTATATCTCAACTTTTCTTACTTTGGGACGTGAATAAATAGTACAATTAAATACAATGATCTTCCTCGATTTTTGCCCTCTCTTTTATTTCCGTCCGGAGCAATTAGATCAATAGCTAGAGCTGGTCCAAGTCCAATTCTTCTCGTCGATGCTGTATCCAACATATATCTTGTCCAACAGTTTTTCCTCATCATCATCTATTTTTTGGGCTTAACGTGAAGCCATGGCCCATATCTCCCTTTCTGTTTTCTTTCAACGACGAGCCTTCTTGAGCCTGCGTACGTTGGACAAGGATACCGTGCTGGCTGAATAAACAAATGTTGGAGTAAGGAGTATGGCATGCGTGTACGTGCGTAGCATGCTTGCTATGCCGTGACCCAATAGAAGCAGGCCTGAGGTCTGGGTCTTACACCTCGTCGATCTCGACCAGAGGCACGCACGCGCAAGGTCGCCTCACATATAAATTTGTGGCCGCTGCTCTCGTCCGTTTTGTTTTCGCGTCATTATTTGTGCCCTAGTTCATGCCCTGCGCCGCCGCCCAAGCTCGGAGCCGCCGCCGGCCTCGACGGCCTAGCGTTGCACCTTTGCCAATCACCAGCGATATGTTCCGCCGGTCATGTCTCCGCCGACTCTCCCTCCAGCCGAGTTCATCGTCGTCGCTGCCGCGTTGCCACAATGCGCCGGCGGATGGAGCTGCATGCTAACGCCGTCGACCTCGTCAGCCCCTTCGCCACCATCAAGTTGCCGTGCTCCGCCGCAACGATTTCGACATCCGTCCACTGATCAACAACGCCGCCGGCCGCCACTGGAGCAAGCCATGCATGGTCGCCAGACATCCTGCCGTGAAGCCGTGAACACATCTGCTAGGCGGCCATGCCGTGCTAATCGCTGGACCATGTTTCTTCTGCGATCCCATCTTGCCCTATATAAGCTCTAAGCTCTGGCTGAGTACCTTTGTTTTATGGATCAGTTGTTGACGAGATCATATCGCTCCCTGGTCGTTTTGTCCAGACCTGATGGAACGCCAGTCATGCAAGCCTACACGTAAAGCATGGTGAGCAATGTTCTTAATAGCTACTCCATTGTATGCCCTGGATGAGTTACGTATAGCTAGCCATGCAATGCATACCTTTCTGTTTCCGCCGCCGCCACCCCTCCCCCCTCCCTCCCCTTCCCTCGCCGCCGCCGGAGGGGTCTGCCGGGAGCTCGGCTGGGCCCCTAGGACGGCAGCGGCGGGGTCTCCCGGCCGGATTCGGCCGCCGCGGCTCATCCCGGGCAGGGGATGGAGGTCGCGCGGCTATGGCGGGCGTCGGCGGCGGCTCGGGGGGGGGGGGGGGGGGCACATCAGGCGCCCCTTGGCTGGGATCTGCATGGAGCAGGGGCCGGCGGGCCATTGGCGGGCTCGCGTGGGTCGTGGCTGCTCCCCTCGACAGATCTGGCCGGGGCGACGCCACGACGGTGGAGGCCGCGCGGGGCTGTGGCTGGAGGCCCGGCGGCGGCGATGGAGGACCAGCAGCGACGAGGCTCGGCGACGGCTTCATGGCGTGGTCCTGCAGCGACGGCGTCCGTACGATGGGCGCGTTGGTGTGTGGACCAGGCGCCTCATGCTTCCTCGGCGGTGGCTTGATGCCGCAGCCGAGGTGGTCCGTGCGTGGGTGACTGGAGCGCCATGACGGCGCAGCAGCCGGCCAGCAGGAGGCCGACTGAGCTGCGGAGGTGCACGACTTGCGGCTGGCAACGAGGCGCGGCGGGGCTGCGGAGGTGAGAGCGAGACGGCGGTGCGGCTGCGTGAGGAGGCACGGCAGTGGAGCCGCACCATCAGGGCTTCCCTGACTATGGCCTGGGATGCCGGTTTGGGATTTTGCAGCTAAGGAAGGGATTCTCCAGGCGTAAGCCTTCGCCTGTGTTATGCCGGCGGAAATGGCATCGGTGTCTGAGGACGTCGTTCTCCCTGCTGGGGGCACCATTTTGGAGCTCATCCTTGCTGCTTGGGCTCTCTGGGTGAAAACCCTGTCCACCTGGACGAGCGACGGTGGCGCTACCTGTGTCGTCACCTCCTTGGAGGCGTCGTCTCAGAGGCCCATCCCAGCGTGGTTTGACCAGTGCCGCTGCCGGTCAAGGGAGGCTACTGCGGTGCGACAAAGCGGCTAGGTGCAGATGACAAGAAGGAAGGGGGTTGTCGAACTCACGTGAAGGCTTCCGAAGCAATGGTGACGGCCAAGGGTTGCCGCATGGGTGTTGTTTTAACTGCTTGCAGCGGATCACGGCGACTGGCGTTGCTCGGCAACTGTCAGCGCGGTGTGGGACAGCGTCAGATGACGGCACTTGCGGCAACGACATCGTGCGGCGACTAGGCTTGCAGCGGACCGCGGCGGGTTGTTCAGCTTTGCTCGGCAACTCTGGTGTGGGACATCGTCGGAAGATGGCGCAAGCGACGACTTGGCTAGCTGGCATCGCGATGGAGCTTGTGCGTGGATAAAGCAACGGGTTGAGGTCGGCATGCGACGGCGGCTCTCATGCTAGAGTGGGATCGTGGGAAACGGAGCCACCTTACTTATCTCTCTTGATGGTGACTTCATAAATGGATTCGCGACATGAGTGGCGGAAGTGGCGAGGCCCCCGCGTGTGGCGGCTGCGAGGCAGCTTGCGAGAGGTCGGGATCCGGTGGTTTTTCCACTCTATCGGGAGGTGTGTGTGGCTGCAGCGGCACTTCGGCGATGGGTCCCGCACGGCGGTGTCCTTCTCGGTGCAGTGCGGTCTTCTTCCCTTTTCTCCGACGGCACGGGGCCGCGGTTTGGATGGCAACTACATGTCCGTTGTACAGTGGAGTGTCTGACCGTGTCGACGTCCCATTCCAACCGGTCGGGGCTTCTCTGTTTTTTCGTTTTCTTTTATTTCCTGGCTATAGCCTTCCAGGGTTGTAGTCTTGTATTTTTTTCTGCTATATCAATGAAACACGCACTATCTTGTATTGTATGGTTCGTTAAAAAAAAAAAACAAGGCCATCGCCAGTTGCTATCTGCCGCAAATCAATCAAGTGCACTTCTTATGTACTTACATTGCACACGCCCAATACACACATGTCGATGCCATGCACAGTTATGCAATATCCCTTGATCTTTCCTTTGACAAAATAATTAGATTTTCTACTGTATATTTCCAGCATGATCAAAGACCCAAAGTCTTAACGTTATCATCATTGATCAGTAGTACATTCTATTTCGAGTACTACAAAGTTTTGCCCGTCATTACTTTGCTAACTTCATAACCTTGATGATTCCCTTCATTTATTCTTTCATTGTTTTTCACGTCAAAGACATATCTCTTGCACAATGAATCATGATTTGTTCCTACTAATACAATATGTTTATTCCATGACAACTTTGTTTATCTCATATCTTTCTTGTTTTAAATCCAATCTCAGCAATTCCTGCGTTTATGTGATCGTAGCAACGAGCTCCTTCGTTTAGTATGCTCTTTAAAAGCTTTTACTTTGATTGGTGTATTGTTCTTGGTTATCTTTATTTGTTTGCTATAGAATGTTTGCTTTGCTTGGATGATTGCTGCGAGTAGAAGGAACGTGGTTCGAGAGCTTGAAGGGTTGAAGAATATTCTGAGCAGCTATTCACCGGATTTAAGGCAAGTGTGTCCTTGTGCTTTTGTCCCAATAACTTTATTTAATCACCTTTGCATATGCTTGCATTAATTTGATGGGTCCTAATAAGGTTTGCCTAGTCTTTTATGATTATTCCTTGTCTGCCTGGGTTTACCTTTATGTTGGATAGCACTGCTACTTGCTCTACTTGGGTTATGGTGGTTCTAATGAACATTAATGATAAACATGCTTTACTTTATGCTATACCTCTGGTTAAACAAGATCATATGATTTAATTGGAACATGGAGAACCACCCAGGAAAACAGTACAACCATAAGACTAATGGGCTCTGGTCTTGGCTGAGTAATTAGAGACTCTGGTTTGGAATAGCTTTACCTGATAAGGGCAAGAGGGGACTGAGTCGCGGTCTAGCCCGGTCCTCTTGGGAAGTAGCCTTTGCTAAGGTACATGCCTATTAGGGAGGGTTAGGAGCGCCAGACACCGGAACCATGCGAGCTAAACCTTGTTGGGGAATCTTTGTAAAGGCCTCGTAGCGTCCCTATGCAGTCACACCTCGGTAGTGTGATGCGCGCCTGATCAGCACAGCGTGGTTGGGTCTAAATTCTTTTGAATTTTACGTGACTTATGGTGAAAGTGTACAACCTCTGCAGAGTGTAAAACTGTTATAACAGCCGTGCTCACGGTCAAGAGCGGCCTGGACCCTCACATGATAATTGAACTTGAAGATGGACTTAAATCGTGGTTCGGCCTATGCCATGTTCCTATGGCATTGTCTTTATATTAATGTGGGTTTGGTATATATTTATATATTAGTAAATATGTGCTAATAAAAGTTTGACCAAATAAAATTGCTTACCGCTTTAAACCCCTAGCCTCTCCTTGTTTCAGTCTTGCTGAGTACGACATGTGCTCACCCTTGCTATAAACAATGTTGCTCAGAAGAAGGAAGCTACTGCGGAGTTCTTTGAAGACGTTGCTGAGTGCTAGGCGTACGCAACCCCCGGTCGTCTGCTTGTGGAGTTGGAGCCTTCGTTTCCAGGATTAAGCTGTGTAATACTCTGATAGTTCTCTTTATTTTCTCTATTATTCACTTTTTGTTAGCCGTATGTGTGAAACTTGATCCTGACACACATACGGTGTGCACTCGGTTTTGTTTTTCAAAACCGGGTGTGACAGGGGAGTACGTGCTACAGGTGCGGCAAGAAGGGCCACTTCATCGCCGAGTGCCCGAACGAGATCAAGAATGACAACGAACACAAGCACCGCCCGCGAGACGAGCACAAGCACCACTCCAAGGACGAGTACCACTCCAAGCACAAGAACAAGGAGGAGAACACCGACACCTCCTCGAGCTCGAGCAGCGAGGATGAAGACCGCGGCCACCGCAAGGAGAAGAAGCACATGAACCGCAACTTCAACGGGCTTTCCTGCGCTGCTATGAACTTCTGCACCATGGCGCATGACTCCAACAACAAGAACGACTCCGACTCTGACTCCGAGGATGAGGTAATGACCGATCCCACCTCTTTGCGTAAGAAAATTGCTAGGCTAGAGGAGTTGATCGATAATCGTGATGATGTGCTTAGAAAGACCAACAAGGAGAAGAGAGAATTTAGTTCTTTGCTTGGTGAGTCTAAGGATAGGATAGCTGAGCTTGAATCTGAATTGGCAAGTGCTAGAGCTGAGATAGGTGTGCTGAAAGATGCTCCTATTATTTCTGATGAACTTGAATGCTCTGTGTGTGATTGCATCTTGCTGATTTGGTTGCTCTCAAGGATAAACACATGACATGCCTTGATGAACTAGAAGGAGCTAGGGTTGAGACTGCTGAGTTGAAGTCTAGACCTTCTTTGCTAGGTGCTTGTACTTCTTGTCCTACTTTGCATGCTCAGTTGCTTGAATCTCGTACCATGATTAGTTCGCTTGAAGCTGAATTGAAATCTGCTATTCCAAACTCTTGTTCTGCTTGTGATGTTGTTGCTTTGAAGAATGTTGAGCTGTCACAATCTGTTGATCGTTTGCAAGATGAGAATGATGAGTTGCGTCAGTGTTTGGGATGGTTGTCCGGTCGTGAACCACAGCTTAAGATGTTGATTACTGGGTTCAAGAGAGCCGATGGTCGTGGTTTGGGTTCTGAGAAGATTGATGAGAGTGGTTGTGAGAAAGAGAGAGAGCAAGCCAGTTCCACCTCAAACATCCCAACACCACCAGAGAGAACTCCACCAAAGAACAGCTCCACACCTAAGCCCAACCACCTGTTGAACAAGCTTGACACCACTCCAGATCCTCCCAAGTTTCCACCAAAGACAAACAACTTCCAGAGGAGAGTGACTTTTGTGAGGAGTGGGGCTTACCAGAGAAGTGAGAAGCCACAGCCGAGAGAAACCCCAAAGCCAAAACCAGTCCGCTTCCATTGTGATCATTGTGGAAGGGATGGTCACCTATAAGAGTTTTGCTGGAGGAAGAAGAGGGAGGTGAAACGAGAGAAGGAGTTTGGTAACAGGGACAGGTACTACTCTTCCTGTAGTGTGTCTGTGTCTCGTTCACCCTTGCCTAGGAGAGAGGCCTTTGTGTGTACAGTTCCTTCGTTGGGTAGTCGTGGTGTTCCAGCTCGTGGTGAGTTTGCTAGACGGCCTTCTGCTCGTGGTCAGTTTGGTGCAGGGAGGTTTGACCGTAGCTTTGAGGCTAGGAGAGAGTCTAGGCCGCGTTTTCCCCCGCGTGGTGCTAGAGGTCCGATGGTGAGAGACGAGAGGGTTTCACGTGGTAGTGTTGATATTGCTAACCCCTCTTTTGAGCAGATGACCCGACACTGGTTTAACTCTTTCTGTGCTAACCCCAGTGTCGAGTCGTTCGCTCTTTCTCGTTCTCGCTTTTGATTGTGCAGGTGGGAGGTATGGAGAACATGAGCTTGGTGACTCTTGGTCTTTTGCCTAATCAAGGTTTGATGGTTCTCCACACCTTTTTGGATGGCCCCGATGTGGCCCTTGTACACTATGTATTGTGAGTATATCCTTTGTACACTCTTGTGTTCACCTGTGTATCTTTGGCTTGTTTTGTGCTTGTATATGCTTTTATGATTTGTGTAGCATATTGTACATTTGCTTATCTTGTATCCTTGTTGGATGTGTATATACCATGGTAGGCTAGCCACCTTTCTTGTTAGTATGTATAATCTTCATGTGTATATCTTGACATGCTAGCTTTGTGATATATGTTGGTGGACTAGTCACCTTTGTATGACAGTGTGTGATCCACATGAACTCCTTGCCATGTTTCCTCATATGACTCAAATTGCTTATGGCATGTTGTTCTTTTGGTATCCTTTTAGTTGGTATCTTTTGTTGTATAGTTCCTTCGTCTTTGGGTTGCATTTACCTTCTTTTAGATTTCTCTTCCTTTTGTTTCTGTTTTGGAGCTTTCCATTTGCTTTTTGTACACATTTTCCTATTTTTCTCTTGCTAGCCGTCTTTGGTTGAGGGGGAGCTCGGCTTTATTTGAGGGGGAGAAATTGCTCAAGTTGATTTGAAAAGAAGAGGACCTTGCTTATAGCTTTTGAATTGCATGAGTTTGTGAGTTTGCTGTGTTGGCACTTTGGTTGTGTATACCATGAGGAGTTTTGAATTTTGAACCTGAACCTTGGACTTGCATTTCAGTTGCACATTCCAAGGGGAGCTTGCATTTTGAACTTGAACCTTGGATTTGCATTTTGGTTGCACCTTCCAGGGGGAGCTTTGTACTTATGCTTTGATCACGCTTATGTATTAAGTTTGAGCTTGCCCATGTTTCTACCCAAAACCAGCTTGCAGACATTTTTACAAAACCACTTGACCAAGTTACCTTCACCCGCTTGCGAGGAGAACTTGGTGTGTGTGTGCGCCCTTCTGAGCTGAGTTTTGGAGGCTTCTCTTGTAGCATATGTATACTATTGTATTTGGTTTGATCCATCTTTGTATCTTGATGTACAGTCTTTCGCTTTTGTATCTTGATATATAGTTTTCATCTTTGCATCTTGTGATATATCATGTTGCATTTGTATCATATCTTAGGATGAGCTTCTCCTATATGCAGTGATTGCTACAACTTACTACATTTTAGAGTTTAGGCAGGCTGGCTAGGGATTGATTGTATGGTTGGCTATGCTCTTGATGGTTTTGATATATATTCTATTGAGATAGTCACTTTTTGAAGTAAAATGATAAACTGAACTTAAACTCTTTTCACCCATGAGTCAATGTCTTTGCATGTCTTGTTTGAGTCGAAATGGCTATATCTTGCTTAAGATCATGCTAGGATGTGATATTCTTTTTAATTGGGTCAAAGACCTTTGTCATTGTGAATGTTTAGCCCATGCTTTATCTTGTGGAGGAGCAAAAGCTTCTTTTTGTCGCAAAGACATTTCATGTATCATGCTTAAATTGAAAACTTGAAAAATGAGATGTCTATGCATGAAAGAAGAAAGATAAGAAAAAGATACATTTGAAGAAATTTATGCTCATGTCTCTATGCTTTCACCATTGCACACACTTGCACACATGGGTGCTAAGCGATTGCATGTTGTTTGCCGGAGAAGTCTCCCTTGAGAAGTGAACACATGGCTCCGTGCTTTGACATGACATGAGATAGAATTTGGGCGTTTGTAATGATCTTTTGTCAAGAATGCTTGTCCTTGCTTAATCTTAGTGAGATGAAGTTTATTTTGGCTTAAATAATCCATGTGGTGACTTTTTGATAAAATTGAACAATTTGATCATGGCTTTGTCAATTGGCTATATGTCTTTACCTTCTTGATGACAATGCCCTTGTAAACTTGATGAACTATCTAACTTGCCTCTTCTCTAACTTGTAGCATTTTGTATTGCTCATTGTCTATTCGAGAAGCTAGTAGTTGAATCTTTTGTATTTTTGCCTTGATTTGTGCATTGTCAACAAGGGGGAGAATTTAAGGAAAAGAAAACATTGCTGGGTACTTTTGGAAGGTTTTCGAGTTGAAATGGCATCGTTGTGAGCTTTTGTGTGTGACTTGCAATTTTTGTGCCTGATCTGGGCAGGCCGGTCTAACCGACCCACCAGGGCGGTCCAACCGCCCCTGTGGTAAGGGCGGTCCAACTGGCTCCCCAAGGCGGTCCAACCGCCCCTGTGCAGTGGCACAAGGTTTTGTGGGATTTGAGCCATTTTCGACATGTTTTCGCATGCACAAGTTCACTTGTTCAGGGGGAGTTTGCATCTATGCAGGGGGAGTGCTTTGAGTTTCCTGAAAAGTGATTTGGAGATTTGGAGATTTGTGCTTTGCTCTTTTGCCAATGGTGTTGAGCCCTCTTCGCTTCTTATTGAAGGGTCGGCGTTTTTCTGGAGTTTTTTCTCTTGTGAGTGACTTTGTTTCGGTTTGTTCTTGCTTTTTGTCACTTGCTTGAGCGTTGTTTTTCGATTTGTTTTTCTATTTTCCTTTGATATCTATTGTGACTATGTATGTGTTGTCAATGCACTCATCAAGGGGGAGATTGAGGACCCGGTGTGTCCGAGGACCAGTGGATGGTCGCTTCCTGGTGTGATGAGTGATTGACAACATGGTGTGGATTGACGTTTCCCTTGGCTCAAGTATTGCAGGTGTAGAATGTGGCTTGATTGCATTGGTGTGGGTGAAGAACAGGCGCGAAAGGTCTTAGCCATGGCGGCCTCCGAGGAGCGGAGAGACAAGTAGGCTTGGTTCGAGGGACCCGGTGGCCAGATGGATCAAGTGCGGTTCACATGGTGGCAAGAACGAGTGAGGGGACGTGGTTCCGGTGTGAGGTAGCGGCTCACAACCGAAGCTCGTACGCGGACATGAAGCCAGTGCAAGGTAGCGGCTCACAACCGAAGCTTGCACGCGGGGTTTGGTGGTTTGGCCAGAAGACCATCGGGTGGACGGTTTCCCTTGGTTTGGGCCTCAAAACCAAGGCCGAGGACTCGGCGTAGCGACGGCCCGGCCTGCCAGCCAGGAGCGGTCAGACCGGTCCCACCTGGGCAGGTCGCCCGTGAGCGTCGAGGAGCTTCGATCCGGAGGACACGCAGCGTGATCGCAAGGTTTGCGTCGGAGGGAAGCAAACTTGCGGTGGAAGGAGTCCCAGCCGGAAAAATCTTCGTGTCTAAATGTCAAATTTGCCCCTGAAAGGTATGTATCACTTAGGGGTAGTTGAGTCATTTGAGCACTACCACTTGGACTACATAATAGACCCCCTAGGGGTTGGTGGCTGCCATCTCTTTCATTATTTTCTCTTTGGCTTGTTTATTTTCCCTTCATCCTCTCCACCTAGAACTTTGATTGAATCATTTGTAGTTTGTATAGGTGAATTCATGGTGGTTTGATTGAGCTTAATCTATTCATCTTTGTGCCATGATTTGAATTCCCGAGCTACTTTTCTTTTTCCCATTTTCGGAGCTATTTTCGGAGCTATTTTTGAGAGATTTTCGTTCTTCAATTTCTAGGTTGTTTCCTCTCGGATTTCTTTGGGGGAATCACACATGAGTGCCTTGTGCCTCTTTTCTTGGTGATCTGTTGCCCCCAAATGCCGGGAATCGCCCTAGATTTGAAGATTTTGAGATGAACTCGCGGAGGGTGTGTTCTTCGCTAGATCTGAAATTCCTAGAGTTCTAGGAGGTTTGAGGCCGAGATTTTTGGGGCATAGCCTCTCCTTGAGGTGTATATCATCTACCCAAAGTTTCGTCTCAAGAGCTCAAGCCGTTTGGAAGATCCGTTCATGAGTTGACTTTTTCCCGTGCTGCCTGGCAGGACCGGTGCAACCGACCCTGGGTCTAGGTGTGACCGACCCTGGCTGGCCAGGTCGGTGCAACCGCCCCTGGATATAGGTGTGACCGCCCCTGGCCGAGAAGATCTGATTTGTTTGGGATTTGCTCGATTTGTGTTGGATTTGTTCGATTCGAGCTCCGCTGCGTTGATCTTGTTCCTTGGGTCAGTAGCTACGTGATCTTGGCCAGATCGGTCCATAGGATTTGGATTGAGTTGGGAGAAGCCGGATCTTGAGAAGAATTTTTATCGGCTTCCATTCACTCCTCCCCCCCCCCCCCCCTCCCCTGGTCGCCTAATCGGTCCTTCAGGAATGTATAAGCAAACCACATCTCCAAGGTTCAGTTCAAATCACCAAGCTCCCCATGAAATGTGCAACCAGAATGCAAATCCAAGGTTCAAATTTCCAAGCTCCCCTCAGAATGTGCATCTAAAATGCAAATCCAAGGTTCAAATTTTTGCCAAAACTCTCCCCCTTGTTGTCAATGAACATATCAAGACCCAAAATGCCAAAATCCTAAAGAACTTCTGAAGTATATTACACGCATTTACATATGCTACACACAAGACAGATCATATGGGATATTTCACATGGATCAAATACACACCGAGCTCAAAAGATATGATGATACAAGATCAAGAGCAAGTGAGTCAAATTTTACATTTTTCACAAAACAGGTTCTTCATGAGCATTAACCTAGTCACGAGAAGCTAAAGCATGAATAGGACTAGATCAAAGCAAGAACTCACACAAGGTCACCAATTCTTATCAAAAGCTCATCATAAGCACCCTAGATGCATCTAAGCCATGTCTTTTCCAATTCATTTCGTTTCCAGCTCGTTGAGACCATGTGTCCACTTCTGTGGCAGACATCATGTAACAACATAGGCTTCAAGTTTTTTTTAGAGTTAAAAGAACATAAAGAACTGGTATAGCAATAGATGTATATCATTTTATCGTTGTTACTTTCTCAAGTTCACATGCCATGCCTTTGCGGCATAAAAGAGCACTTGCTCCCCCTTAAAATCAAATGGGGCTAAACACTCACAATGAGATAAGTCTTTGACTCAGATGAAAAGAACATAGATCCCTAGATAGAGCTAAAACAGTGAACTAGCATTCATACAATCAGCTACTCATTTCCAAGTCTATGCTCATGAGTGACCAACAATTTTAGGGATATAGCAATTAATTCCAGTTTCAAAAGCAGCATATCATGATCATGTCATATTATCAAAGGCTGCAAATCACCGAAAGGTCATCACCACTATAACTATCTCACATATAGCATAAGGCAATACTCAGAATATATCAAAGAAGCTCATCTAAAATGCACAATGCTATAGAACATGAATATCTCACAAATATGATACATGAAGCAAAAACAAGTATACAAAAGAGGAAAAACAAGTGTACAAAAGAGAAATCAAGCCAAAGTGTACAAAACTCACAAATAAAAGTGTACAATATGATACAAGAAACAACTCATCTCTACTCAAGAAACAGGACAAATACCAAGCTCTCCTCGCAACCTAGCAAATGTTGCAAGATCCAAAGGTTTGGTGAGAATATCGGCTAGCTGGTTTTGGGTATCCACATAACAAAGCTCAATGTCTCCTTTCTCGGTGTGGTCTCTTAGGAAATGGTATCTCACATCAATGTGCTTGGTTTTGGAGTGAAGAACTGGGTTTTTGGCTACACTTATGGCACTGGTACTATCACAAAGCAAGGGAACTCTCTCAAAAAATAAACCAAAGTCTCTCAAAGTGGACATCATCCAAAGCAACTGGGAGCAACAGCTAGCGGCGGCAACATATTCAGCTTCGGTAGTGGACTGTGCAACGCTAGACTGTTTGCGAGAAGACCAACACACAAGAGATGAACCCAAGAACTGACAAGTACCAGAAGTAGACTTTCGATCCAAGCGACAGCCAGCAAAACTAGCATCGAAGTATCCACAAAGAGTCAAAGTGGAAGAAGCAGAATACCAGAGACCCAACTCAGGAGTGAAAGATAAATACCTCATGATCCGCTTTACTGCTTGACGATGAGAAGTCCTCGGTGAAGCCTGAAAACGAGCGCACAGATACACGGCAAAATGTATGTCTGGCCTCGTAGCCGTCAAGTACAAGAGGGAGCCGATCATGCTCCGGTACACTTTCTGATCCACCGCTTCTCCATCTTCATCCGCATCCAAAGCCATAGTCGTTGACATGGGAGTGGACAGCGGCTTTGCATCACCCATATCAAACTTCTTCAGCAAGTCCTTCGTGTACTTTCCTTGATGCACATGTGTTCGTTC
This sequence comes from Urochloa ruziziensis, assembly GCA_015476505.1. Lineage (NCBI taxonomy): Eukaryota > Viridiplantae > Streptophyta > Magnoliopsida > Poales > Poaceae > Urochloa > Urochloa ruziziensis. The sequence goes on from CM027119.1 coordinate 45,898,774, forward strand.
CTTGCTTTGCTTGATCTGGAGCCCGAGGAAGAAAGTTAACTCGCCCACCATCGACATCTCGAACTCCCTGCTCATAGTGTCTGCAAACTTGGCAACCAAAGCATGAGAAGAACCACCAAAGATAATATCATCCACGTAAATCTGAACAAGTAAAGTATCACTGCCCTGCCTGAGGAGAAAAAGAGTCTTATCAACGGAACCCATCTCAAACCCATGATCTAGCAAAAAGGTTTTCAATCTCGCATACCATGCTCTCAGGGCTTGTTGAGGCCATAAAGAGCTTTCTGTAGCTTAAACACTCAGTTTGGGTACTTGGAACTCTCAAAACCCAGGGGCTGCCTCACATACACTTCTTCCTCTATGAACCCATTCAGAAACGCACTTTTAACATCCATCTGGTACAGCTTGAACCCTTTCGTAGCGGCAAAGGCGAGAAGGATTCGGATGGCTTCTAAACGGGCAACAGGAGCAAAGGTTTCTTCAAAGTCTATACCCTCTTTCTGGCTGAACCCCTGGGCAACTAACCTAGCCTTGTTTCTTACACCAACCCCATCTTCACCCTGTTTGTTCTTGAAAACCCACTTGGTACCTATAGGATGGCAATCTGGGGGTGGCTCAACTAAAACCCAAACCTTGTTTCTCTCAAAGTTCTCTAATTCCTCATGCATAGCATTGATCCAATTCGATTCAGATAAAGCATGTCCAATATCTTGGGGTTCAAAGGAGGCGACAAAAGCTGAGTGAGCAAAGTGTGAGATTCTTACTCTCTTTGTCAACTTGTACCTGGTGGTGACACGATCTTCCAAATTACCGATGATGAGTCGAGGTGGGCGTCGTTGTTGCACTAGGCATGGAGCTACTCTCGTCGAAGTGACCTCCCCCTCGACCTCAGTCGGCTGACCTTCCGCTTCATCACGTAACTGTTCCTGTTAATGACCTGGAGTAGTGGAAGTAGGGGATGGACCATCAATAACCGTAGTCGAAGCAGTAGGAGCCGCTGGAGCCGGTATAGGTGGATCTACGTCATCACCATCATCTTCATCACCATTGTCTCCTTCATCATCATCTTCAAATATGCTCTCACCTGTTTCCTGCAAATCTGCAACTTCAAAAGCATTTGGTGTGCAAGGTTTCGTCTCATCAAAAGTGACCTCACAAGTCTCCACAATCCGGTTAGTTTTAAGATCCAGAACTCGATAGGCTCGACTGTTAGAAGCATAGCCAAAGAAAATTCCATCAGAAGAGCGAGATTCAAACTTGTCCAAATTTCCTTGTTTTAGAATAAAGCATTTGCACCCAAACACTCTGAAATGACTCACTCTTGGAGTTCTACCATGTAAAAGCTCATAGCAAGTCTTGTTCTTGAAAGCACGCAAGAAAATGCGGTTGGCAATGTAACAAGCAGTGTTAACAGCTTCGGCCCAATATTTTCTAGGAGTCCTTTGCTCATCAAGCATCGTCCTAGCCATCTCCACAAGGGTCCGATTCTTTCTCTCAACCACACCATTTTGAGGAGAAACATAAGGAGAAGAAAACTGGTGTTCAATCCCAAGAGACGCACACAAACCATCAACTCGAGCATTCTTAAATTTTGTTCCATTGTCACTGCATATAGCTCGAATGGCATTCTTGGGAAATTCATTTTTCAGCCTCAGAAGCAAATCACGAATGAAAGGAAAGGCTTCGTCTTTTGTTTCCATGAAAAACACCCAAGAAAATCGAGAGAAATCATCAACTACAACCAACACATACCATTTCCCACCAACCGAACACACTCGAGTAGGACCAACCGTGTCCATATGCAATAGCTCGCCAGGGTACCCAGTCATCACCTGACTCTGACTCAAAGGTGAATGAGAAGCAGCAACCATCTTGCCATGCCGGCAAGGGTGATAAACCAAGTCTTTCTCAAACTTCAACTTTGGCAAACCACGAATTAAACCAAGGGAGCTCAAACGAGACGGCAAATCAAAGCTCAAATGCCCTAGTCTCCTATGCCATTTCCATAACTCAGAACTCGAACCAGACAAAAGGCAAACCGGTGGACCAAAAGAATTAGAAAAATCAGCTCGAAAAATCCATCCCTCGGGGTTGATCATACACACAAGATCACCTCGAGAGTCCAACACATGAGAAGCACCTTTCTTGAAACGAACCTCAAAGTCCTCATCTAGCAATTGTGAAACCGAAAGCAAATTGTAGCCGAGAGTTTCAACCAAAGCAACCTTCTTCAATGTGAAATGTTCTCTCACTCTAACCGCACCAACACCTTTCACTCTACCCTTACCATTATCCCCAAAAGTGATGTACTCCTTGTTCTTCATTGGGGTGAGGTTGGAGAACCATTTACGATGTCCGGTCATGTGTCGAGAGCAACCGGAGTCAATAAGCCACGTATTCTCCAAACCCCCGTCCTGCACATCAGTGAGACAAACGATGACCAAATGCCTCAACACTGGGGTTAGTAATATGTGAGGCAAACCAGTGTCGAGCCATTTGTTCAACTGAAGGGTTACAAGCATCAAACGTCTCACTCTGTCTCTGTGGGTAACGATCACCACGATGAAGCAAACGTGGTTCGTTAACTCTCTGTGACTCAAAGCTCCAATCATGCCTCCCAAAGTCATATTGATCATGACGGGGAGCACGCTGAGCAAACGCACGATCATCACGAAACCGATCACGAGCAGGAAAACGATCACGAGTAGGAAAACGACCAACTCTCCTCGGTGGTGGAGGAACCTGTCGAGGTGGAGGTGCCCTGTGTGATAAAGGAGCACGCCTTGCCTCCTCACGGCAAAAGGGCTCATGTACGTCATGAAAAGGACAGTACATGTCCCGGTTGTTTCTCTCACGTTCAAACCATTCAGCCCTCTTTCTTTTGTAGCAGAACTCAAATAAGTGACCCGATTTGTGGCAATAATCACAATGAAACTTCTTTTGCTGTGGGATCACACGGGGCTTCTCTCTAAATTGTGGTTGAGGAGGGGCTGTGGTCTGAGGATCTTTCCCTTTGGTTTTCTCTGTGGCTGGTTGAGGTGTTCTATCAGTGGAAATCTCTGGAAGGGTGTCAAGTTTGTTTTTCAGGAAGTTTGGTTTGGGAATCCAGGTAGGGTTCTTGGGAGCTTGTTTTGGGGGATCTGTGTAAACCCCATCTTTTGGGTTCTCTCGGGCTGTGGAGGATTCTGGCTTCTCACTCGGTTCCTCTCCAATGCACTCACCGATTTTCCCATACTCATATTCCCAGTTTACATTGCAGCCCAACCCTTTCTTACATCCCTCGGCTCTCCGGAAGCTCTCAACCATGATTCCCAACTGTGGTTCATGACTCGACACCCAACTCAACACTGTTCTCAAAAAGATGTTCTCACATTCAACTTCCTTCAACTTGAACTCACACTCTGACAGAAAACTCACATAGGTAGCATAAGCATCATCAAAGATCACCCTATCATGTTCTTTGTCCTTAGCATAGACCAAAGCACTACAACATTCATCAATTTCAGCAAGTTTACATTTTAGAACAAGACAACCTTTGCACTCAGCAGATGGTTCCACACTAGCAGGGAATTTTTCCTTAGCCACACTATCAGAAGATTTGTCCTTAGCGTTCTCAAGGATCTTCACATTTTCTAATGCTTCAGCTAGCTCACGTTTCAGGACAAAGCAAGATTTGCAAGCATCAAGCAAGGTAGAACTAGCACTCACCTCTTCCAACTCCTTCTTAGTTTTATCTAGCTCATCACAAACTTTAGCATGCTTAGACTCTGAGTCCGACTCGGGTGTGTCGTCGTCGTAGTCGTTCTCGCCATCGGCATCGGTAGCCATGACGCATCGGCCACCGGGAAGTCCTTTCTCAAGAGTGGTGTAGCAGAAGCCGGTGATGTTCTTGCTCCCTTTCTTCTTCTTGTCGACCTTCTCGTCTTCACTTGAGCTCGAGCTGCTACATTCGTCAGAATCGGTGCTTGCATCACTGAAGGTACCGACGTAGGCTCTTCCCTTTGCCTTCCCGGACTTCTTCTTGCCGTGATGCCCTTTCTTCCTGTCGTGGTACTTGTTCTTGTCCGTGCGCTTGCTCTAGTGGTTCTCTTCACTTGGCCTGTTCTTGTCAGGGCAGTCAGCAATGAAGTGTCCCGGCTTGCCACACTCAAAGCAAGTGTTGTTCTTGCGGTGTCGGATTCTGTTCTCGTTGAAGCGTGCAAAGCGCCTTGCCACCATTGCAACCTCTTCATCTCCCAAGCAATCCAATTGTTCTTCTGTAACAGACAACAGAGGAGACAAAGCAAAGGAACCATGTGAAGTGTTAGCCAAGGAGCTAGGACCAGTCATGAGAGCCAAACTATGAGGATCAGGAGAGCTCTCATGTCTAGCCCTAAGCTGAACATCGACTTTTGTAGCCTTTAGCTTGCTAAACAGTTCATCCAAAGAAAGAGTGTCATAATTGGCAGATTCAATGATGGCATCAACTTTGGTTCCCCACACTTTCCGATCCAATGCATGAAGCAGCTTTAAAGCTCTATCGTGATCAGTGTAGGGCATCAAAGTGATGTTCGCTTTCATTTTGTTCACAAGAGCCATAAACCTTTGGTACATCACATCCACACTCTCACCAGGCAAATGGGTAAAATTTTCGTACTCGCGACGGTACGTTTCAAAGAGCTTTGCCTTCACCTGGTTATCACCCTCATGAGCTTTCTGGAGACTAGTCCAGATTTTATGGGCAATTTCCTCACCAGAAACACGCTCAAATTCAGAAGGACAAAGACTCCGCAAGCAAAATATCAATAGCTTTGCTATTTGCATCACATTTCTCTTTGTGCTCGCCCTCCAAATAGTTATTGGGAATCACATATGTCTCATCCACAGTAATATTCCAAACCAGAGCACCCTTACTTTTCAAGTGAGCCCTCATGCAAGTTTTCCAATATGCATAATTGGACCCATCAAAGTAAGGAGTGTTCTTGGGGCCACGATCACGATCCATGGTTGCCAAATTAGATCACAAAGCCGGTTAAGGTGGAGTGATCCTAACCAAAGCTCTGATACCAAATGCACGAGCATTTTTTCTAGGGTTTTTTGGATTTAGGCCATTGCAATTTTTCAAGTTTGGAAGAACGCCATTGCAATTCACCTATTGTGAAGAGCACCATTACAATTCTTCTCTTCTTTGAAAAATGCCATGCTATACATAATTTGAGGCTTTGGGCCCAGCTGCAACGTACAGGGCACACATGTATTTTTTTAGGATGATACTGCCCTCAGCTACTTTTCTCACTCTACTCACTGACACTTGGGCCCCACTTGTCATCCCTTTCCTCTCCATTCCTCCTACCCGTTCCCCGTCGGAGCTGCGCCTGGTCGACGGCGGCGGCGGGACGGCCGGGCCCCAAGAGCAGCGGTGCGAGGAAGTAGAAGAGCTCGTCGAACTCCACTATGCAGTTGCCATCGGCGTCAATGGCGTCGATGAGCGCATGGATCTCACCCATGGCGATCGGGCGGAGCCCTAGGAGCAGAATAGCGTCGCAATCTCGAGCAACGTAAGGCTCGGAGCTGAGCCGCACATGCCTACGGTTGGGGGACGCTCCCATGGCGAAGTTGCAGCAGGCGAGACGGAGCGCACACTACAGGAGAGGCGGGCCAAGCGAACGAATCAAAGCCAACCTCTATTGTACAACAAGCAAGCGACCAAATCCACACAACTCGGCAGCAACCACTCTTGTTTTTTACCCAAATCCAATTGCCGAGCAAGTAATCCTCTTGTTTTCTTCTTCAAATCCAATTGTCGAGCTAGCAATCCATGGAGACTCGACTGAAAGTGGTTCTCTATCTATTCGAGACGCAAGCAGAAGCTCGCCAGCTGCTTATCTTCTCCAAATCAGCAATTGCATCGGTGAAGGGGAGGGGACTAGCGGCGAGGCACGAGCGGCCGCAGGCCACGAGCGGAGCTCCCGCACGGCCATGGCAGGGCGGAGCTCGCTCCCACGCGTCAGAGGTGACACGGCCATGGCGAGGCCTAGCCGGAGCTCCCGCACGGCCATGGCTGCTGGCGTTGGGGAGAGGCCTAGCCGGACCTCCCGCACGGCCATGGCGGGGCAGAGCTCGCTCCCGCGCGTCAGAGGCGGCGGGTGCAGATGGGCAGAGGAGGGATGGAGATGGCCTGGCCACAACAGGGGAACAAAAGGAGGAGGGAAAGAGAGGAAGGGGATGACAAGTGGGGCCCACATGGCAGTGAGGAGAGTGAGAAGAGTAGATGAGGGCAATATCGTCCATACGAAAAATACCTGTGTGCCCCGTACGCTGCAGCTGGGCCTAAGGCCTCCAAATACGTATAGCATGGCATCTTTCAAAGAGATGAAGAATTGTAATGGTGTTGTTTAGAATAGGTGAATTGTAATGGCGTTTTTCCAAACTTTGTAAATTGCAATGGCTTAGATAAAAAAAAACCCTTTTTCTATTGTCTAAAAGACAGTATAAAGAGTTTACAATATATCGTACCTTTATGTATAAAAGCATGTCTAAACTCTAGAGGACTCTAGAGTAACAACATGATAATATATATATATATATATCAATATGATCTTTGCCCGTTAACAACGCACGGGCACTTTTGCTAGTATAGTATAAATAGACTAGCCTTACCCATACATATTTATACCTTGACGCTAAAGACTCCTCGACTACAACCAAAGACTCCTCGACTACAACCAATTAATTATCGGCGTCAAATCTTTTCTTTCCTTTTTATTAACTTCTTTGTTATTGTTGTGGAGTGATCTTGCATGTTTAAGTTGGCTACCAAATCCTGCCAAATCCGGAGGCAGCCAAGAAGCATGCCACCCCAACAGGGGTAGCACAATTATAGGTAACGGCCATCATATGTAGCTCGTTATTATTAACATGATCATTGGTAATTAGTGTCACGTGAAACATGTTACTGCTGACAGGATCATTGGTAACGGACTAACGGTCATTGTATAAAGCCAGCTACCAATGATGATAGGTGGGCCCAGCAGAAGATGTCGCATGTACTCCCTCCGTTTCAAATTCTAATTCGTTTGACTTTTTTTCCTCAAGTTTGACCACTTGTCTTATTCAAAAAATTATTAAACTTATTATATTTTTTGTTTTGTATTGATTTATTAAAAAAAATTATTCAAGAATGACTTAAATTTGACTATATTTGTACAAGTTTTTTGAATAAAACAAGCGGTCAAACTTCAAGTCAAAATATCAAACGAATTTGAAAAGAAGTGTCATTGGTAAATGCAAGATTAGTAAAGAATGTCGTGGTTGCCCGTTACATCGTCCGTGTTGTAACTTAATATGGGTAATAGACGCAATTAGAGTCTCTCACGTAAAAGTAATGTGATGTACTGAATATTCTATTGGGACAGCTTGAAGCCCCAAAGATGTAAGGTCAACATTCCACTCCATTCGCTCCCGCCGGTCGATGTCATGCCTGGCGTCATGCTGTGAAGCGCCACCAAGGAAAGAAGACGCCCGTAGGAAATACGTGTTCGACGTCTTAGCGTTGTGAACGTCTTGAGTCTATACTGGTAGCTGACCAGTGGGCCTATGGCCGTTGTATCGAGTGCTTATAAGCTTAGCGTGTAAACAGAAAAGACTATGAACTCTTTTATCAAGTAAACACTACGCAAAGAGGATCCAGGAAGCAATCCTTCCTCCTCACGTATCCAAGATCATCTCTGTGTCCCCTTGTGATTCTCACGCGTGGAGTTGATCTCTTCCCCGCTACGGGTATTACAATGGTATCAGATTCATTCGGTCCTTGGTCCAGTGGCGGCGGCACGGGCGACGGCGATTCTGAGCGACTCCGGCGGCGTTGGCGGCGGTAGACCTCACAATTTCCGGGGCGATAGCGTTGGTGAGTTCCTGAATCTCATCTGGTGGTGAAGGTGGCGGTAGATTTGCTTGATTTTGGAGAGTTGCTTGTTGGGGCATTCTCGGGCTGTGGGGAATTGGGAGGCGATTTGGCGGCGGTAGACCTTGTTGTTGGTGAATCGGGGGCGATTTGGCGGCGGTAGATCTTGTGAGAGTAATTCAGAGAAGAATTCATCACGGTGCCTCCTAAGCCTTCTCCGTAGACGAATTTTATTCTGCAAGCAATGGAAGCAGCTCACGCTCAGGACGACGAGAAGTGGGATCGGCTCACAGAGAGCGTCGATCTGCTGTTTGCAAAGGTGGGGCACGTAGAGCGAACGTAATCTCAGATGGCTACGCAGATTGATGTCAGCACCCAAATTATGGAGCAGATTCTGCACGATCAAGCCACTCTGTCCCGTCAAATGGATTCTACTTCTCAGGCTCTGGCCCGTATTGCAGAGGCACAGAAGCAGCGTAATCAGCATCATCAGAGGGATGCACGTTCTGAAGATCAGGGTTCTGATGATGATCTCCAACAGCATAGGCCACACCCTACAGCAGCAGGTCATGGTAATGTTACTCGTGATCCTCAATTACCCAAAATGTCATTTCCAAGATTCTCTGGTGCTAATCCTAGGATTTGGAGGGATAAATGCCTTGATTACTTTAGGATTTTCAATATTCCTGCAATGTTGTGGGTCACTTATGCTTCTATGCATGTTGATGATAAAGCTGCCAAATGGTTACAAGTATACAAACTAACAGTAGGATTGTCTACTTGGGAGGTCTTTATTGCTGCTGTGGAAAAACAGTTTGGCTCTTATGACTATAGGGATGCTATGGGGGAATTGGTTGATCTAACACAAGATGGTACTCTAGAAGATTACATTACTTCTTTTGAGGATTTGCAGTATCAAGTGCAGATGCATAATCAGGGATTAGATGAAGTGTTCTTTGTGACTCAGTTTGCTAAAGGACTGAAACCTGAAGTGTCTGCTGGAGTGCAAGCTCAAGTTCCCAAGACAATGCATAAAGCTATTGTAGTGGCCAAAGCTCAGCAACAACTGTTGGATAGTAAACAGTGGAAATCCAACAAATACACTGGTAGAAATTCAGCACCTCCACCCAAGTTTGATACTAAATCAACAGCTACTAATCATACTACATGGAAAGAAAGGCAATTAAGGGATTTCAGGAAGGCCAATGGGCTTTGTGTTTATTGTGGTGATAAGTTAATAATGCTCATGCTGCAACTTGTACTAAGAGACCTGTCAGTGAGATGATCTCCGGACTTTGGCCCAATATGCAGATCTCACCGCCAAAGTGACTCGGCTGGAGAGTGAGGCAGAGGCGCTACACACAGAGAAGTGCACGTTGGAAGGTGCTGTTCGAGTGGTGGCGGAGGAAATCGAGCCGGAGGCTGCATCGCCTTCAGCTTCTATCCTCGACCGCACTCGGGTGCTTCCACGGCTCTTCCGTCGCCAGCTTCGCTCGATCAGCCAGGCCAGCTGCGGTCACGTCTTGGCGATCCTTAAGTCGTTGTTCCCATCGTCCGATCTGGAGCCACTCGGAGGGGGGTATGCTGCTGGTACCTCCGAGGAGGACGTGGGCAGGGTGCTGCTTGAAGTGGAGCCAATCGCCAATGTGCTGTCCAAGGACGTTGTCGATGAGACTGACGAGGCTGGCCCTTCTGGTGGTGGCGATCCTGCAAATTAAGTTTTGTAGATTATCTGTAGTATTGGTAGTAGAAGTACTTTGAACAATGTTTGATCTTTTGTGCTTGTATATAAGTTTCTGGAGGTGCTACTCCCTTCCTTTATGCGCTGGCCGTAATTTCCGAGTGGTTGACCTGTTACGGAGTAGATTAGCCTCGTTGGTCTTAGTCTCATGCCGCAGAGCATTATCGTGCGTGTAGAGCTTTGACTTGGCGAGTACTTTCTCCCACGATTTAAAGTTTGTTCCACTCGTACTTTATGTGCGTCACGTGAAAGAAGAAATTCGAGTAGTAGACATAATGTAGAAGATGAAATCAACTTTATTGATAACTCATATGAAATTTATAAATCTGCCGAGTCAAAACTGGGGATGATTATCCACAGAAACCACTCGGCGAAGATCATTGAAAGATAGCTTAAGAAAAGAAAAAATTAATACATAACTTAATCAAGGGTAGAAGCGTTGTAGATGCTCAATGTTCCACGGATTTGGGATCTCCACCCCGTCTTCCGTCATGAGGCGATATGAGCCTGGGCGACTCACTTTCTTCACGATGTATGGTCCCTCCCAGGGGGACGCAAGCTTGTGCGCGCCCTTGGTGTCTTGCTTCCTTCTCAGAACCAGGTCGCCGGCTTCAAAGGACCTCTGTTTGAATGTTCGATCGTGATACCGTCGAAGGACCTGAGCGTAACGCGCGGCTTGGATCTGGGCGGCCATCCTCTTCTCCTCGATACTATCGAGGTCTTCGATTCGCGCCACTTGCGCGTTGTATTCATCATAAAATTCCACTCGGGGCGAGCCGTACGAGATGTCCGTTGGTAGGATAGCCTCCGAGCCGTAAACCAGAAAGAACGGTGTTTGCTTCGTGGCACGACTCGGCTGGGTACGCAGCCCCCAGACTACAGCGGGCAACTCCTTGATCCATCGGCCAGCGTACTGCTTTAGCTTCTTGAATATATGGGCCCTAAGTGCTTTAATTATTTCGCCATTGGCTCTTTCAACCTGGCCATTGGCCTTTGGGTGCGCCACGGATACGGGGCATAATTTGATACTCCTCTCGCTGCACCAGTCTTTGAACTCCTATGCTACGAAGTTCGTACCATTATCTGTGATGATACGATTTGGGACTCCGAAGCGATGAGTGATGTCGGTGAAGAATTCGATGGTCTTGGCCGCCGTGTGCTTTCTGACTGGTTTCACCTCGATCCACTTGGTGAACTTGTCAATAGCCACTAAGACATGGTCAAAACCACCCATCGCCTTTTTGAACGGACCAATCATGTCCAAGCACCAACAAGCGAAGGGCCAGGACATTGGTATGGTCTGTAGCTGTTGTGCTGGTGCGTGTATTTGTCTTGCAAAATATTGACACCCTTGGCAATGTCGCACAATCTTGTCCGCGTCTGCTACAGCAGTCGGCCAGTAGAAACCAGACCGGAAGGCTTTACCAACAATGGTTCTAGCCCCGGCGTGGTTACCGCAGATGCCTGTGTGTATGTCTTTCAAGAGCTTAATACCCTCCGAGCGACTTACGCATTTCTGGAGAATTTGAGAGGCTCCGGATCGACGATACAGCTTTTCTCCAATGATGACGTAGTTTTTACTGCGCCGCACGATTTGTTCGTGGAGCGATTTCAGATCTTTTCCATCTCCTGCGACCTCTGAGGGCAATATGCCGCTGTCAAGATAGTCGAGGATTTCACGCCTCCAGTCCAACGCTTCGTCCACCACCAATGTGGCTGAATCCAGGGTTTCTCCGACTGGTTGCTCCATGGCAGTACCATCCGGGTTCATCTTAATAGATGGTTTAATAAGATCTTGGATGAAAACTCCGGGTGGAACGCCGTCGCGGGTGGACCCCATCTTGGCAAGTGCATCAGCTGCCTTATTATAGTCACGTACCATGTGATGGAACTCTAAGCCGTAGAATTTCCCTTCCAATTTCTGGATTTCCTCGCAGTAAGCGTCCATCTTCTCATTGGACCTTGACCAATCCTGATTTACCTGGTTTATGACCAGGGTAGAGTCCCCGCGAACCATCAGGCGTGTAATGCCCAAAGATACGGCGATGCGGAGACCGTGCAAGGCTGCTTCATACTCAGCTGCATTGTTAGATACTGGGAACATGATTTGCAGAACGTATTTTAGTTCCTGTCCACTTGGGGAAATCAGGAGTACGCCTGCGCCGCCTCCTTTGATCCAGAGGGAGCCGTCGAAATACATCTCCCAGTACTCGACTTTCTCGTTATCAGCCGGAGCTTGGTTCTCTGTCCAGTCTGCTACGAAGTCGGCCAAAACCTGAGACTTGATAGCAGTACGTGGAACGAAGTTGATCTAGTGAGCGGCCAGTTCAATTGACCATTTGACGATTCGGCCATTTGCGTCTCGGTTATGGAGTATTTCCCCTAGAGGACTTCCGCATACTACCAAGATTGGATGGGCCTCAAAATAATGCTTCAGCTTTCTTGCTGAGATGAGAACTCCGTAGAGTAACTTCTGCACATGGGGGTAGCGAATCTTGGACTCCGTCAGGACCTCGCTGATGAAGTAGACTGGTCGCTGGACTCCATATGCGTGCCCTTCTTCAGGACGTTCGACCACTAGTACCGTGCTAACCACTCGGGGGGTAGTGGAGATGTAGAGGTATAGCTGTTCCATTGGTTGAGGTGGGACGAGGATGGGCGGCTTCTGCAAGTACTCCTTGAGCTCCTGGAAGGACTGTTTCGCCTCGTCATCCCACACAAAATTGTCCTGCTTCTTGAGTAGTTTGAAAAATGGCAATCCGCGGACGCCGAGACGTGATATGAAACGACCGAGCACTGTCATGCATCCAGTAAGCTTCTGCACATCCTTCTGAGTAGTTGGTGGCAACATCTTGGTGATGGCAGTGATCTTCTCGCGGTTTGCCTCAATGCCGCGGTTGCTGACCATGAAGCCGAGTAGTTTCCCTGACGGGACTCCAAAGACACATTTTTCCGGGTTGATTTTCCATTGGAATGCACGTAGTCGTTCGAAGACCTTCATCAGGTTCTCTATCATGTCCTCTGGGTTCATGATCTTAACCACGATGTCATCGATGTAGGCCTCTACTATGTCTGGAATTAGTTTATCCAGACACGCTTGGATGGTCCTCTGGTAGGTTGCGCCTGCGTTTTTCAGACCGAAGGCCATTGTATTGTAACAATAGGCGCCAAACGGCGTGATAAACGCGGTTTTTATCTGGTCTTCCAGTTTTAGGCCTATCTGGTGATAGCCTGAGTAGCAGTCGAGAAAATAGAGCAGGGCAGAGCCTGACGTGGAATCAATGACTTGATCGATGCGGGGGGAAACGAAGGGGTCTTTAGGGCAAGCTTTGTTGAGATCTGTATAGTCAACGCACATTCTCCATTCATTATTATTTTTCTTCCTTACAAGAACTGGATTAGCTAACCAGTCGGGGTGAAACACCTCGTGAATCAAACCGGCAGCTAACAGCTTTGTAATTTCTACCCTAATCGCCTCCTTGCGGTCCTGCGCGAATTGACGAAGCCTCTGCTTGATCGGTTTGGCAGTCGGATTGACCTTCAAGGAGTGCTCGGCAAGTTCCCTCGGGACACCTGGCATATCGGATGGTTTCCATGCGAATATGTCGGCGTTTTCCCTCAGGAATTTGACGAGCACTTCTTCCTATTTGGGGTCCAGCTCGGCCCCGATAATGGCCGCCTTCTTCGGGTCTTCAAGGTCCAGCGAGATCCTCTTGAGCTCCGTCTCCTTGGTTGGTGAGATGGCTTCTTTCGCGGGTTTTTTGGCGGGGATCTCCAGGGAGTCCTTTTCCACTTCCTGCGATGCAGCCAACACTTGCGTCATGCACTTCGACATATCCAAGGCAGCTGCCACGTTGAGGGTCTCCTGTTCGCAAGTGTAAGCGACTCGGATGTCCCCCAAGACGGTGATTACGCCCTTGGGTCCTGGCATCTTCACCTGCAAGTAGGCGTAGTGAGGGATCGCCATGAACTTGGCGAGCGCCGGCCTCCCGAGGATGGCGTGATATGCAGTCTCGAAGTTGGCCACCGTGAACTGCATGTGCTCAGTCCGGTAGTTGTTCCGGTCTCCGAAGGTAACGGGCAATGTGATATGCCCGAGTGGTTCCGCCCCCTCTCCCGGTATCAGACCGTAGAACGAGGATTGGGGGGACGCAGGTCAAGAGTGGTTAGGCCGAGTTCCTTCAATGAGTTAGCAAAGAGGATGTTCAGGCCACTGCCACCGTCAACTAGCACCTTGGTGAGCTGAACGTTGCGGATCGTCGGAGCTACTACCAAGGCGTGGGACCCGGGCTTCGGTATGAAGTGCGGGTGATCTTCCCGAGTGAAGGTGATCGGTACTTCTAACCACTTAAGGTACTCAGGTACCGGTGGCTCCCTGGCATGCATGACCTGTCGGTTGGTGAGCTTCTGCTGGCGCTTCGTCTCGAAACCTTTCGGTCCTCCGTAGATCATACGGACCACTCGGTCGGCCTCCTGAAAATCGTCGGCAGCTTCGTCATTCCGCCTGTCATCTCACCTGTCGTCTCTTGGGGAACGATCGTTCCTCCTCTTATAGGGAGGGCCTCTGTTGCCCCCTGTGAAAGCTCGCTTCAATCCGTAACACTCTCGTGCCAAGTGCTTGTGGTGTTTGTGGTACGGACATTGCTCATCGAGCATGCGCGGGAAATCTTCTGGAGTTATCCGGCCTCTGGGCCGATCCAGAGTGGCGACCACGTCGCCCTCGCTCTTCTTCTTGCGGGGGTGACTGTCACTGCGACGATGATCATCACGTCGTTCTTCATCCTCGCGGTGGTCGCGCTTGCAGGTTGACTTATTCTCCTCCTCCCAATAGCCCTTAAGCTCGTTGAGTTGTTCTTTCTCTGCAATTTCTGCATCTGCCCAGGTATTAGCGACCCGGAACATGTCACTGACAGTCGCAGGCGGCTTACGCGTCCATTTGTGGATCAATCTCCCGTCGGAGATGCCGTTTTGGAAAGCGGTCATCACCTCGAGGTCCGTCACGTCTGTGATGGAATTGCGCTTCTCTGAGAACCTGCGTACGAAGTCATGCAGGGACTCGTTCTTGCGCTATCGTATTTGGCCGAGGAGCCGTTTGCTCGCGGGCCTTTCCCAAGTTCCGAGGTAGTTGCCGGTGAAGAGGACGGTGAGCTGGTCCCAGTTGTCGATGGAGTTTGGAGGGAGTCCTGCCAACCAGTTGCGGCAATCTTTGGTCAGCATGATGGGGAGATAATTTGCCATTACGTCCTCATCTCCGCCGGCAGCTTGTACGGCGGTATAGTAGATCTGAAGCCACTGGGATGGATCAGATTTCCCGTCGTACTTGTCGATGTCCGACAGTTTAAAGTTCCTGGGCCAGGTCACGCTTCTCAAGCGCTCGGTGAATGACTGGAATCCGCCGATCCGACCTCTAGGGCGGGAACCACTCGGATTCGAGCCACCCGTTGTCCTTGGGGGAGTGCGCTCCCTTCTGCGATCTCGATCCCTAGGTGGAGAACGGGTCCTCCGAAAGGTCCGAGCCCTGGGAGGAGATCGGTCCCGTCGGTTGGTTCTGCCGCGCGGTGGAGTCTGCTCCCTTTGCGGGGTCGGCCGTCGAGGCGGAGTACGACCGCCGTCATTGCCGCGTCTTGGGCTACTGGAGAGATCGGAGTAATCAGTATACTCTGACTCCGTCGAGTAGCCGCTCCGGTTAGAGTTACGACAGGGATTCCCATGCTCCCGATCGTACTCCTCGCGACGTCGAGCCTCTTCGCGGTCACGTTCCTCAGCGCTGCTGCGGATGATGTTCCTCGCGTCTCGGTCTCGGTTGATCGTGTCACGAAGATCTTCATCACGGTTCGAACCGCCGCTGGTCCGGTGTCGAGTCGACCCGGGCTCAGGAGCGGCCGTATGCGCTCTGTTCTGCATCTGGTGAACTTGGACGGAGGCGGCCTGCACGAAAGCCCTTACCTTATCCAGGCCTGGAGTACTAGGCGGTAGCCGACTGATCTCTTCGTCGATGGTGACGAGGTTCTGGACTGGTGTCTCGTAGACGTTGAATCCATTGTACTCGAACATATCGTCACGCATCAGGTTTCGCTGGCTTCTCTTGTCGCGTCGGTCCCGACGACGATGATGGTCCTCCGAGGATGGTTCTCGAAGTTGAGCGGTGCCAGATCCTGACGCGTTGGCCCCTTGTGGTCGGGCGGCTCTGCGAGTCGCCCGATTGGCGTTGCGTCCTCGGCGCTGATCTCTAGCTTCAGGCGCCTCGTCGGCCGGGGTGAGTTCATCCTCTGACACGGGGTTAGGTGGCGTCGATGGAGCCACCATGTAGCAGTATGAGCTGGCTCCGGGTCTTCCTTGCGCGAGGTAATCTTCCTCGGACTCGGAAGGATCGGTTATGGGCGTGCCACGTTCCAAACTACTCGGAGTTGACCCTCCGGGTGATTCAAATTGCTTCGGCTCCGTAGAGGAGTTGGACGCGGTGTAACCCTCTTGCAAGTCATCCAGGATCGAGGGTCCCCGTGGGTTTGACTCGTAGGAGTCGCTCTCAGAGGGGGAATCATCCATCTGAACGATCTCTTTCATCTTCTGCTGACGGGTAAGCGCGCGGAAGCCGGGGGTCTGGATGGTGATGACCTCAGGGCTCGATACGCGCGTCTGCCGAGCGTTTACGCTCTGAGATGACTCGGCGACGCGACTCTCAAGAGCCGGATCGGAACCGAGTGGTTGCTGACCTGTTCCCGACTGGTTGGTCCCCGTGTTTTGCGGTGGACTCGGCAGGGCAGATTCGGCGCGATCAGAAGCGATCGGACCAGACTGGGCCGTGACGGCCGAAGTCGGCGCCAGAGAGGAACTCTCCGTGGCGGTTGCAGCTTCTGCCACCTGGCGATCCGAGGTGGCGGTGATGCTCCCGAACTAGATCTCGACTCCGTCGACGTCCGGGAGGTTGCAACTGTCCAGGATCTTGACGTGGTCCATCGGGCTCACCAAATTGATCTCGGCGATATCCCCTACCTGGTGCGCCACTGTCGGTGACATGATCTCCGGCAGTCTACCACGGGGTAGCCCACGGTAGTGATTTGTATGGAGGGAAGATCGCAAAGATCGAAAGCTAGATGGTTAGGGTGGACAGACACAGGGATTTTGACAGGTTCGGGCCGTCAACTCGACGTAATACCCTACGTCCTGTTTAGGGGTGTTGTATTGCGTGGATTGTAGATTGATTGGTTGATTCCTCTCCTCTCTCGAGGGGGTCCCTGCCCGCCTTATATATCGGGGAGGCAGGGTTACAAGTCGGTTTGTAGCCGATCCTATCTCTAAGGATCCTTTCCTTCTTTACAAAAACTCCTATTCTAATTAGAACTTCTTCTTCCGGATCCTTCCTTCATGCGCCGGCTTGTCCCACACATCATCAGGTCCAGAACGGTGGGCCAGGCCGCCCCCCATTGGTGGGCTGCCAGGCCTGCTCGTGAGGTACCCAGGTACTATATTCCCCACAAGACCCCAAGCTCAGGTGCATGCACTGGTGGTGAATGACCTTGACCAGGGATTGTCTGAAGAGGTGCTTACTCAATTGGAGATGGAGGATGTCATGTCTGAAGGATTTCAGCAGTTATCCTTAAATGCTATCTCTGGCACTGATGTGGGAGAAGTTCTTAAGATAAGAGCAACAGTCAAGAACAAAGTGATGCTACTCTTGCTATACAGTGGCAGCTCTCACAGTTTTGTCAGCAATACTTTTGTAGAGAAAGCTGGGCTACAAACTGTGACTGTGTCCCCAAAACAAGTGAAGGTTGCCAATGGCCAAGTCCTTGTTACTAATAAAAAGATTCACCAATTGGAATGGTGGGTTCAGGGATATACTTTGTCTACAGATATGCAAGTGCTGGAATTGGGTGGTTATGATGCAGTGCTAGGTTATGACTGGCTCAAGTCTCACAGCCCTATGACCTACCACTGGGAAAACCACACTGTGGAGTTTCAAGACAGAGGCAGGCACATCAAACTTCAAGGGGTTATGCCTCCATCACTCACATTATCTAAAATATCTGCTGACAGCCTAGCGAAATGTCACAAGGGTAATGATGTGTGGGCAATGGCAGTTGTCAATTTTGTGGAACCAACTGTCCCTGTTTCAAATCCAGAATTGGAAGCATTGCTGCAGGAATATGAGGATGTGTTTGCTAAACCATCAACACTACCTCCCAGAAGGGTTTATGATCATAGCATACCCTTGTTAGCCAACTCTGTCCCTGTTAATTCAAGACCCTACAGATATTCCCCTAAGCATAAACATGAAATTGAGAAACAGGTGAAGGAACTGCTGGATGCTAGATTAATTACTCAGAGTACAAGCCCTTTTGCCTCCCCTGTCCTCTTGGTGCAAAAGAAAGATGGCAGCTGGCATTTCTGTGTTGATTACAGAAGATTGAATGAGCTCACTGTTAAGAACAGGTTTCCTTTGCCTATTATTGAAGAAATCTTAGATGAATTAGCAGGAACTCAGTACTTCACTAAGTTGGATATGACTTCTGGCTACCATCAAATCAGAATGCAAGAAGAAGATGAGTTCAAAACTGCATTCAAGACCCATCAAGGGCATTTCCAGTTTAGAGTAATGCCATTTGGATTGTGTAATGCCCCAGCCACATTTCAATGTATGATGAATGATGTCCTACAGCCTTTTCTAAGGAAGTTTGTCATGGTCTTCTTAGATGATATTCTGATATATAGCTCTTCCTGGGAAGCACATCTTCTTCATCTCAGAGAAGTATTAGCTGCATTGAGGAATCATAAATTTTATCTTAAGGTTAGCAAGTGCTCTTTTGCCCAGACTCAGATAGAATATCTAGGGCACATCATCTCTAGAGATGGAGTTAGTACTGATCCAGCTAAAACAACTGCCATGATTGGTTGGCCAACACCCAGTAATGTTACTGAATTGAGGGGTTTTCTGGGATTAACTGGATATTATAGAAGGTTTGTGCAGCATTATGGCATCATCACTAAGACATTGACATCTTTACTGAAGAAACAACAGTTTATCTGGAGTGCTGATGCTGAAAAGGCTTTTCAAGACTTGAAACAGGTGATGTCTCACACTCCAGTCTTAGCCCTACCTGATTTCAATGCATCCTTTGTAGTGGAAACAGATGCCTGTGCTACTGGGGTAGGGGCAGTCCTGATGCAAAATAATAAACCAATAGCGTATCTTAGTAAGGCATTAGGTCCAAAGCATCAACAGCTATCCATTTATGAGAAGGAATTCTTGGCTTTGATTATGGCTATTCAAAAATGGAGATCTTATCTACAAAGACAGGAATTTATCATTAGAACAGACCACAAGAGCCTCTCTTATTTGTGTGAACAGAATCTTCACTCTGACCTCCAAAGAAAAGCTATGACAAGGTTGATGGGGTTGCATTTCAAAGTGGTCTACAAAAAGGGCAAAGACAATGTAGCAGCAGATGCTCTGTCAAGGGTGGCACATCTGATGGCAATTCAAGCAGTATCTGAATCAACTCCTTTGTGGGTTCAAGAAATACTAAACTCCTATCATACTGATTTGGAAGCACAAGCACTACTTCAAGAACTGACTATCCACTCTCCCAATGAAAATGGCTATTATCTGGAAAAAGGACTAATCAAGAAGGATGGACATGTATGGCTGGGCAACAATTCAGCATTAAAGACCAAAGTGATAGCTGCTTTACATACAAGTCCTATTGGTGGCCATTCTGGAATTCAAGCTACATATTACAAGGTGAAGCATTTGTTTCATTGAAGGGCATGAAGCAACAGATAGAAGACTTTATCAAGCAATGTAGTGTGTGTCAACATGCTAAACATGAGCACAGTCACCCAGCTGGTCTGTTACAGCCTCTCCCCATTCCTGCAGGAGCTTGGCAGGATATCACTCTAGATTTTATAGAATGCTTACCAGTCTCTGAAGGTAGCAATGCCATTCTGGTGGATTCAGTAGTTAAACTTCTTACCAGGATATCACAAAGTATTCACATTTTCTACCTCTTAGACATCCTTTCACAGCTCACCAAGTGGCTAAACTTCTGTTGGATGCAGTAGTTAAACTCCATGGTGTGCCAAAGTCCATGGTGTCAGATAGAGATAGAATTTTCCTCAGCTCTGTGTGGCAAGCTTTGTTCTCTCAGTTAGGCACTAAGCTGAGTCAGAGCACTGCATACCATCCCCAAACAGATGGACAAACCGAAAGGGTGAATCAGTGTTTAGAAATGTATCTCAGGTGTGCTGTGCAACAGTCTCCAAGTCACTGGAAAAGATGGTTACCATTGGCAGAACTTTGGTAGAACTCTTCACTACATTCTTCTCTGGGTTGTACCCCTTTCAAAGCTCTCTATGGACATGAACCCAACCTAGGAATTGCATGGGACTCGGATGGTACACAGCAAGATACATCTGTGGAGACTTTGCTTTCAGAACGTCAGGCTCACACTGAAATGCTCAAAGAACAGTTGGCTCGAGCCCAGAATCGGATGAAACTGCAGGCTGACAAGGCTAGAAGTGACAGAACCTTTCAACTAGGGGAACAAGTGTTGCTCAAACTTCAACCTTACGCTCAGTCTTAGTAGTTAACAGACCTTACCCCAAATTGGCATTCGAATTCTTTGGCCCTTACACGGTGATTGCAAGAGTTGGAGCAACTGCATACAAGATTGATCTGCCAGCTGAGAGTAAGATCCATAATGTCTTCCATGTGTCTCAGTTGAAGCCATATACTGCCGATCATACTCCAGTTTACTCTAACATCAAGAAGTTAGTGGATTTGAGTGCTCATCACACTGAACCACTACAGGAAAAACGAGTATCAGTACCGGTCGGGAAGGCCACGTAGTACCGTTCTGAACCGGTACTAACAGATTAGTCTCGAAACGTTAGTACCGGTTCCAGAACCGGTACTAATCGCGCACGTTAGTACCGGCTGGTGTTACCAGCCGGTACTAACGTGCCTGCCCAGCCCCGCGGGCAGGCACGTTAGTACCGGCTGGTAACACCAGCCGGTACTAAACTGTTTTTTTTTCTTTTTTCTTTTCTTCTATTTATTTCTAATGCATTTGTAATGCGCATTCGTATCGTATCCTTTCTAATGCGTTTTCGTATCGTATCCTTTCTAATGCGTTTTCGTATCGTATCCGTTCTAATGCGTGTTCGTATCGTATCTGTTCTAATGCGTGTTATCGTTCTAATGCGTATTCGTATCGTATCCGTTCTAATGCGCTTGCGTATAAAGTAATATTACGTTACAATCATATATAATCTACATATACTTAGTTTGCTGACTAAAAAGTATTACATATATATACAACGTTTCTAGTCTTTTTTCTTCTTTTGGAACTCCTCTTCCTCCTCGTCCTTTCCTCG
The DNA here is from genome assembly GCA_015476505.1 of Urochloa ruziziensis. Lineage (NCBI taxonomy): Eukaryota > Viridiplantae > Streptophyta > Magnoliopsida > Poales > Poaceae > Urochloa > Urochloa ruziziensis. The sequence goes on from CM027119.1 coordinate 45,919,773, forward strand.
ATCAGGATCCAGTGCGCCAACGCTTATTCTCTGATCCGCATAAAATTCCCCGTTCGGATTCACGACCTCATCGAGCAGGAATCCCATAAGTTGTTCTTGAACTGCCTTGACTTGTTCCGATGAAATGATTTCTTCTGACATTACCATAATCTGCCAAGAAAAATCTTTGTTAGTCTTAATAAACAGAATTGCACAATAAAAATTTAATAAAATGGTAGCAAGTTTACGTACGTCAAATTCTTTTGTCGTCATCTGCTTCGGACCTACAAATCCATGGATGAAATCGCATACGTAGTACCCGCACAGGTTGTTTCCCTGTTCCTGTCTCATACACTATATATACACGTATATGAACAATCGGTTATTTAATACTGTCTCGATGTTTGACTAAATGAAATAAGACTAATATGAAATTTTGAACGTACCGGAAAGTCAGGCCTCCATACAAGCTCGTCTGTATCTGATTTCCAACTTGATGTTTAACAAAGCGTTTCCACGCTTTGTTAAGAGTATCAACGAGGCTTTGATACTCCGTCATCGACTTTCTCAAAGAGTCGAACACCGTAACCTGGCCTCGATTAACCTCGAGTACAAGGAGGATCCAGTGGTACCTTTACATATGAAGATGTAATTAATGTATTGAATTTAGAACCGTAACATGAATGAATATAGAAATAGAAAAATATGTTCAATACTAACCCGAAGAGATACGGGAAAAGTATGAATGTTTTTGTATGTTGCGCCATCAAGGCATTGAAGACATTTGTTGTCGTCCGATTTGGATATTTTGCAATATTTTCCATGTGTAAGATATCCGGATCCAAGAAGCCAATGTCATAGTATCTCTTCCTCTGGCATATTTGATACTCCATCCTACATGATATACATTAACATATAGTTAGATAGGCTTGACAACTAGAGGGACAATATAAACATGTAATTAAATACTTACAGAATCCATGCACTCATGAGGGACTTAGAAAGGGCATCTCGATAGTATACAAAATGGATATCTCCGAAATCAATCCACATATCACATGGCGGCCGATAGGGTGAATTTATGATCCGTGCTGCGAACATGACCAATCCATTTGCTGATTCTTGCATGTACCAATTGTGAAACTCATACATTCTGGTCCCTAGGTGTGGTAGCAGCTCAGGCCATACAAGTGATTGTCCCAATTCGAACGGTTTCTTCTTGCATCCCTCGTGCAGTGGAATGTCATCTTCACCTCGCAGTTGAGCTCTTGTGAGGTTGGTTTGCTTCATAACCTCAACCAAGTTTTGTTCTTCCTCTGAGAGCACAACAAGCGGAGGAATCGATTGCTTGGCTTGTTGTCCCAGCTGTGCAATGCCTTTCGACGCACTGATTTTGGACGGACCGCTTTTCGACGCACTGCTTTGGGACTGACCGCTTTTCGACGACGATGCCTTTGCTTTCTTGTACGACTTAATGATTGTGCGGTCATAGTCCGATACCTTTGCTTTCACCACGGGTGTGCCCTGTTTAATAAAGTGTCTTACGGCTGCCGGGTCAACCGGTTCCTTCGGCGGTGGCTTGCGCTTGTCCTTACACTTTTGCCAAAAATCAGCAAGTTCTTGGTTCACGGCCGCTGTGAGTTCCTCAGGTGTTTTATCGTACGCGAGCTTCTGAGGCGGAGGCTTCTCTTTCTTCTGCTTCTGCCGCTTAGGAACTGGCAGCTTTGGAGCCTTGGCGTACCGCTTCTTCGGCTGAGGTGGACTGATGCTGGGGTCCCTTGGCATACCAAGTGGTGAGGGCGGGTCCATGTCGTTGTCGGGACCCTGTGGAAAGGTGGATCCATGCTGGGGTCCCTCGTAGCCGATGCTACAGCCGAATCTGTTGTTCCTAGCTTCAATCTGATATCTCCCTTAGGCCAAGCGATCCATGTATGCAACCCATCTCGCAGTTCCTCTCCACCGTCACCTGTAGGGATCGGGATCGCAAGGTCTTCAGCCCAAGCACCAGCCACTCGGTCAACTAGAACTCTAGCGTACCCTTCGGGAATCGGCACATTGTGAAGTGTCTCGCCCGGGACCGGTACTTCAGCAACACCTTCAGCACATACCTTGAACTTCTTCCCAACAAGATAAAGAAGCTCACAGTCCGTCCTCGTAGTGATGTCATCCACGGGATATCTTTAGGGGCCTTGGTGGAAGCAATGCTGCTACGATGCTGAGATGCGGGGCTGATCTCCAAATTCTCTCCGTCTGCAGGAGCAGTAGGTTGTCCCTGCTGTTGGCTAAGTACTTCTGCCAGCCGCTGATCGACTTGTTCTTTTATTTCTTGGGCTGTTCTATTCTCCATCTGAGCTAGCCTGTCATGGAGCTCTTGCATTGTTCTTGGATGGCTTTCTTGCTTCTGAAACGGCTTCGGTACGTCTGTAGATCCTGACTGAAGCCACGTTTCCATGGTACTACGCCCATGCCTCGAGTCCGACCAGTGTGTTCCGGATTCCAAGAGCGTAAGTCAGCTCGTCCTTCTCTCGATCAGGCTTGAAAGATCCATCTTGCACTTTCTTCATTGCTTCGTCTAGCCTGTCGATCGCGGCGGCTATGGCATCGCTAGTGATAAACGCACCATTTTCCATGTTTAGTGTCCCTCCATGAGCATAGAAGTACCACCTCACTCGTAACGGCCATGAGAGTGTCTGCGGTACGATTCCTCGTTGTATCAATTCATCTTCCATCTTCTTCCATTTCGGAATCGCCTTCTCATAACCTCCTGGTCCTAGATGGTGGAACTGACTTTTTTTCAAGGCGTTTTCTGTGTTAGTTTGAACTCTCTTCAAGTAGTCTGCCGACAACTGGTTCTGCACAAATTCATCCCAAAAGGGCCTTTGGTTCTGGTACTTGCTTCTCAAAATCTGGTGTGAGATTCTTCTTGACGAAATTGGCTTTCAACTTCTTCTTAAATGACTGAAACTGGTTAGCCATCTTACTCATCGTCCAAGCCTTGACTTTGTCTAATTTGTCTCCCGGAAATGTGAAGTGTGTAGTGACCTGTTTCCATAACATTTCCTTCTCTGACTCCGGGACTATTTGTCGAACTTCAACATTTGGATCGCTGTTTTTAGATATCCTCCAAAGCTCGTACTTGATGGGGATGTTTTCCCTAACAAGATATCCACATTGATTCACATAAGTCGTCTTAATCCCAGGCGGTTCCGTTGGTTCACCATCATCTGTAACTGCTGTGACCAGGGTATGTCCCGGTCATCTTTCTTTTGCAGCCTCGCTTCCGTTTTGGAGCTTGCGATCCAGATGCTTGGAAATAATTACACTATTATTTAATACAAAATTAATTAAGATGCCCGATCAAAATCTTTATGTATACCTCGGTCTCATTGTCTTCGTGAAGACCAGTTCCTTGTTCTTGGTCGTCTCCATCATCATCTTCCTCATCATCTCCATCATCATCTCCATTCCCCCCGTCCCCTCCTTGTCCAGATAAATCAAGAAATTCACTGCCGTCAAACTCTACGGGGTCTGTACCGTCTCGAATCATATTATGAAGCAACTCCTCATCCTCGCTACGTCTCGTCATTTATCCTAGTATATGATAGGACTAAGTTATGAAATTTTTCTAACACATATAAATTTTTCTAACACATATAAATTTTTCTAACACATATGAAATTTTTCTAACATATATGAAATTTTTCTAACACATATGAAATTTTCTAACACATATCAAATTTCTCTAACACATGTAAATTTTTCTAACACATATCAAATTTTTCTAACACAGTTGATTTTTTCTAACACATCACAATTTTTCTAACACATATAAAATTTTTCTAACACATATCAAATTTTTCTAACACATATGAAATTTTTCTAACACATATTAAATTTTTCTAACACATATCAATTTTTCTAACACATATGAAATTTTTCTAACACATATGAAATTTTTCTAACACATATCAATTTTTCTAACACATATCAAATTTTTCTAACACATATCAATTTTTCTAACACATATGAAATTTTTCTAACACATATCAATTTTTCTAACACATATGAAATTTTTCTAACACATATGAAATTTTTCTAACACAATTGATTTCTCTAACACATATTAAATTTTTCTAACACATATCAATTTTTCTAACACATATGAAATTTTTCTAACACATATCAAATTTCTCTAACACATGTAAATTTTTTCTAACACATATCAAATTTTTCTAACACAGTTGATTTTTTTCTAACACATCTCAATTTTTCTAACACATATAAAATTTTTCTAACACATATTAAATTTTTCTAACACATATAAATTTTTCTAACACAGTTGATTTTTCTAAGACATATCAATTTTTCTAACGCATATAAATTTTTCTAACACATATCAAATTTCTCTAACACATGTAAATTTTTTCTAACACATATCAAATTTTTTCTAACACATATCAAATTTTTCTAAATCTATTAAAAAAATGCTGACGTCAGCAAGCACGTACAGGCCGGCGTCGGGCGGCGGCGGGGGAGTCGAGGGCGGCGGCGTCGGGGCGCGCGGGGACGGCGGCGTCGGGGCGCGCGGGGACGACGGCGGCGGTGCGGGCGGGGACGACGGCAGCGGTGCGGGCGGGGCGCGCGGGCCGGCGGCGTGGAGGACGACGGCGCCCGGTGCGGGCGGCGGGGCGCGCGGGGCCGGAGGAGGAGCGGGACGGCGGCGCGGACGACGGCGGCGTCGGGGCCGGTGTGGAGAACGACGGCGGCGGTGTGCGGGCGGGGCGCGCGGGCCGGCGGCGTGGAGGACACGGCGTGGAGGACGACGGCGCGCGGCGGCGGTGCGGGATGGCGGCGTCGATCGGCAGGCAGGGGCGCAGTGAAATTTTGGCTAAGTGCGGTTGGGGTTTTATACCCCTGGCAGGTTAGTACCGGGCCTTGTTACAAACCGGTACTAACCTGCCACCCCAGGCACGTTAGTACCGGTTTGTAACAAGGCCCGGTACTAACGTGCCACCTCCGGCGGGAAATGAAAATGTGAGGCACGTTAGTACCGGACCTTATTACAAACCGGTACTAACGTGCCACCCCAGTAAATGTTTTACTTTTTCTCTTATTTTCTTTTCTATTCGTGTATATTACTTATATTTTCGTTTAACACTTATTATAAATCGTAAAGGCACAACATATACTTTTAAATTACTTATTATGAAGGATCACATTGATGATTACATGTTCAACTTCAAATTTGAAAATACACACACTTATAGTAATTTGTAAAATATCATTAATATCTCACATACCTATAGTAATCTGTAAAATACGAAGAGATTATTATTTTTTACATGCAAAAATGTTTATAAATAATAACTTCCAAATCTCATATAACTGTTTCTTCAAATCGAAAATTAATAATTTAATTAACGTCAAATTTCAATAATAAACACTTTAATAAAAAAGAAAAAAAGAAAATTAAATTACATAAGTCCATAGTAATGTCACAATGCAAAACGACACACATTACATTACATCACTTAATAGAAAATAAATAATTGAGGCCATTAATCTTCATCTTCATCATCTTCTGCTGAAACAAAATTAATCTTCCTTCTGACGAATGTCCCCTGGTTGTGATCGCGCCGTAAGTACGGAGCGTCTTCTTTGGATAACAGGATGCTGGGATCAACATCAACTGAGAATGGAGGACGGTCATCTAACTGATCATAATCTTCTGATTTGTCGGTAATGTCTTCAACTCCAACTATTTTTCTTTTTCCTGGAAGAACTATGTGACGTTTAGGCTCATTATCTTCTGGCTTCTTTTCTGTCTGCTCCTTTTCTGTCTGCTCCTCTTCCATCTGCTTCTTTTGTTTTCTCTTCTTGGGTTTAATTTTTTCTTCTTGGGCTTGCTTGCCACGTCTTTCACGTAGAACACTTGGGTCACATCTTTGGCTAGGACAAATGGTTCCTCCTTATATCCTATCTTTTTTAGGTCCACCGTTGTCATCCCATATCTGTCTATCGTTACGCCGGCGCGGCTCACCCATTGGCAGCGGAACAGGGCAACTTTTATAGGTCCATAGTCAAGTTCCCATATCTCCTCGATGACGCCATAGTAGATGTCCTTTATTCCATCATTTCCTATTGCATCTATACGGACACCACTATTTTGGTTAGTGCTCTTCTGGTCTTGAGATCTTGTGTAGAATGTATACCCATTTATCTCGTAGCCTTGGTATTGCAAGATTGTGATTGATGGTCCCCTAGCCAGCCATTGAAGTTCTTGATCAATCGTGCCATCACCGATAAATTTTCGTCTCAACCAATCTCTGAAAGTCACTATGTGATGACGGGTAATCCATTTTTCACCCTTGTTTGGGTTTTCGGATCGTATAATATCCTTATGCTCCTCTATATATGGAGCCACCAAGGTCGAACTTTGTAGAACCGTGTAGTTTGCTTGGCAAATTTCAATTTGAGGAGGTCCATAATAGCTTTTCTCCCAAGTGTTCCCTTTCCGCAGAGTCGTCCCTCATGGTGTGACACGGGGAGTCCCACCGGATCAAGATCCTCAATAAAGTCTACACAAAATTCAATGACCTCCTCCGTTCCATAGCCTTTAGCGATGCATACTTCTGGTCGAGAACGGTTGCGAACATACTTCTTTAGGACTGCCATGTACCTCTCGAAAGGGAACATATTGTGTAGGAATACTGGCCCCAAAATAGTTATCTCTTTAACTAGGTGAACCAGGAGATGTGTCATAATATTAAAGAATGACGGTGGGAATATCATCTCGAAGCTTACAAGGCATTGGACCACGTCTTGCTGTAGCCTTATTAAATGACTTGGATTAATCACCTTTTGTGAAATTTCATTGAGAAACGCGCACAGCTTCACGATTGCCAACCTTACATTATCTGGTAGAATACCCCTCAAGATAACTGGAAGTAATTGTGTCATCAGGACATGGCAGTCATGAGACTTCAAGTTCATGAATTTCTTTTCCTTCATTTTTATTATTCCTTTTATATTTGAGGAATATCCGGTGGGCACCTTGATACTGTTCAGGCAATCAAACATGCTTTCCTTCTCCTGTTTGCTGAGAGTGTAGCTGGCAGGCCTTAAGTATCGCTGGTCTTTTCTCTTCTTTTAGGATGTAGGTCTTTTCGTTGTTCCAACGCTTTAAGGTCACGTCTTGCTTCCACTGTATCTTTCCCTTTTCCATAAATACCCATGAATCCTAGCAAGTTCACACAAAGATTCTTCATCAGGTGCATCACATCAATTGCATTGCGGACTTCAAGCATTTCCCAATAAGGTAGCTCCCATAATATACTCTTTTTCTTCCACATGGGTGCATGTCCGTCCTCGTCATTTGGAACGGCTTGGCTACCAGGGCCCTTTCCAAATACTACCTGCACATCTTTTACCATCGAAAACACACGCTTTCCGTTGCGGAACAAAGGCTTAGATCGATTATCAGACTCGCCTCTAAAATGTTTTCCTTCATGTCTTAAAGGGTGCTTCGGTGGTAAAAACCGACGATGGCCCATATACACGCACTTTCGACAGTGCTTCAAATAAATGCAGTCTGTTTCATCATAACAGTGGGTGCAGGCCGAGTATCCCTTGTTTGACTGTCCCGAAAGGTTTCCAAGTGCAGGCCAATCATTGATGGTCACAAAAAGCAATGCTCGGAGGATGAATGTTTCCTGTTTGTACTCATCCCACACACTTACACCTTCGTCCTTCCACAACAGTAAAAGCTCATCGATCAAAGGTCTTAGGAACACGTCGATGTCGTTTCCAGGTTGTTTTGGACCTGCGATGAGAGCTGGCATCATGATGAACTTTCGCTTCATGCACAACCAAGGAGGAAGATTAAATATACATAGGGTAACTGGCCAAGTACTATGACTGCTACTCATATCGCTGAATGGATTCATTCCATCTGTACTTAAACCAAACCGTATGTTCTTACATCTTCATCAAATTGTGGAAATTCTCTGTCAATGTTCCTCCACTGGGACCCATCTGCAAGATGTCTCATCATCTCATCTCGCTTACGATCTTCTTTGTGCCACCGCATCAACTTTGCGTTCTCCTTACTTCTGAACAAACGCTTCAATCGTGGAATCACAGGAAAATACCACATCACCTTTGCAGGAATTTTCTTCTTCGCTGGCTGCCCGTCAACTTCACCAGGATCGTCTCGCCTGATCTTGTACCGCAACGCACCACAAACAGGACAAGCTTGTAAATTCTCATATTCAGCGCCGCGATACAGGATATAATCAGTAGGACATGCGTGTATCTTCTGTACCTCCAATCCAAGAGGGCACACAATCTTTTTGGCTTGGTACGTGGTCGACGGCAGCACATTAGCCTCAGGAAGCATGTTTTTTACGATTTGTAGTAGCTCACCAAATCCTTTGTCGCTGACACCATTGGTTGCTTTCCGTTTTAGCATCTCCAGCGTGCTACCCAGTTTCTTCAGGTCCGGCTTGCAGCCTGGGTATAATTTTGTTTTATGATCCTCCAACATCTTTTCGAACTTTTTTGACTCTCTCGCAGTTTCACTGTCTTTCTGTGCATCAAGCAAGACCTGACCTAACTCATCGGGTGCCTCCTCCTCCTCTACGACATTTGCATCAACCTCTTCCATTGGGTCATCATCGTCGTCAAAGGCACCGGCTTCATGTAAGTATGCAAAGTCTGGAATGTTGTTATCGTCGTCTTCTTCATCGTCTCCCATCAAAACACCAAGTTCACCATGCTTTGTCCAAACATTATAGCTATCCATGAAACCGTTTTCAGTTAGGTGAATGTGTAGAGTATCTCTTTTCTGGAACTATTTGACATTGCGGCAAATACGGCATGGACAACACATGAGACCATTCGTGGACCTGGTGGCTTCAGCCGCATTGAGAAAAACGTCTAGGCCAACAATCCAGGCCATGGTGTTCCTACCGCCGTACATCCATTGACGGTCCATTTTGAATCCTATCATAAAAAAATATTACAAATTAAATTTAAATAGCTAACAACATTAATATTGCAACATTTCATTAATTATTAATAATAACTAAAAAGTTGGTAAAATCTATTACTCAACATTACATATATAGTTAAAAGGTACGAAATAAAGTTGGAGAGCATAACATTTCATTGCATTTCTACGAACCTAAGTTGGACTAAGTTGGGGAGCAAACTGGAGACGATGGACTTCCACATTTTAGAAAAAAAAAATAATGAAAAAAATTAGCTAGCAATATTCTCACCAAAAAAACATGCTCATTATCTAGGGTACGAACTCACTACTAAAAGCTATCATCTAATTAAAGTCATGATTCTACTTAGCTCAAATCAATGGGTACAAATAAAAATCTTTCTCATTCATAAATTTTGAAATTTCTCTATGTATAAAGCATAAAACTAAGCACAAGTACCTTTAAATAAAAGAGAATTAAGTTGCTAACCTTTTGACGCGCTTATATCGAAGAAATCCACAAACTATGCAAAAATCGGGCAACAACTCCCCCTCTATGGTGCCATGAGTGAGAGAGAGCAAGCTCTCTGGAAGAAATGCCGTCGGGCTCGGGGAGGAAGAAGCTGGGCGCGGATTTATAGGAAGACAATTAGTACCGGTTGGTAACACCAGCCGGTACTAAATGAAGATGTTACCAACCGGTACTAACGTGCAGGGGTGCACGGGCCCCGCTACTCAGGGCAGTTTAGTACCGGCTGGTGTTACCAGCCGGTACTAAACTGCCACTAGCCGTTGCGGCCCGTGCCCCGAAGCGGACACTGTGCTTACAAACCGGTACTAAATTCATCAATTAGTACCGGTTATAGCACAACCGGTACTAACGTACCAGGGACCAAAGGTCGTTTCTCTGGTAGTGAACCGGAAGCGGTGCTTGATCGCCCTTTAGTCAAGAAAGGTAATACTGCTATTCCACAAGTTCTGATCAAGTGGTCCGGTTTCTCCGAGGCCTCTGCAACGTGGGAAGATTACAACGTCATCCTGAAGCGATTTCCTGAAGCGATCGCTTGGGGACAAGCTCAATCTCAAGGAGGGGCGAGTGTCATGCCTGGCGTCATGCCGTGAAACGCCACCAAGGAAAGAAGACGCCCGTAGGAAATACGTGTTCGACGTCTTAGCGTTGTGAACGTCTTGAGTCTGTACTGGTAGCTGACCAGTGGGCCTGTATCGAGTGCTTATAAGCTTAGCGTGTAAACAGAAAAGACTATGAACTCTTTTATCAAGTAAACACTACGCAAAGAGGATCCAGGAAGCAATCCTTCCTCCTCACGTATCCGAGATCATCTCTGTGTCCCCTTGTGATTCTCACGCGTGGAGTTGATCTCTTCCCCGCTACGGGTATTACAGTCGACGCCTCTGCTTTCTGCTCTGGCCTCTGGCATCAATGGCCATAGATTCACCGAGCACTGACCACATGAGTTGCACTTCCACGACGCTCTCCATGCAGCCAAAGAACAAGACGAGTACACGGTGCGCAGCTGCGACGGACATGTGGCCAGTTGCAGCGGCACCAACCGAGCCGACGTATCTGGAGTCAAGCTAAGCGTTGACGAGCTTCCACTAAGATGAGCTTAATTAAAGGTTTGCTCGAGCTCGAGCCTGTCACCTAGGCATGCACACTAGTTCGCGAGCTCGAGCCAGGCAGGCTCGCTCGGCTCTATGGTGCCAGGCCTCTACCCAGTCCCGTGCCTCCTTGAAGTGTGAACGAGTTTCTCAAGTTTAGTAGATTTTATAAGAATCCCTAATCAAAATCATGTTAACGATCGTGATATATCCATGTACTCGCTAGGCAAAAGAAAAAAAAACGGAAGAAAAATGCATACCACGCCTATTTGGTTATTTTAATTTTTTGGGGCCAAAGACCAATTTATATTGTCGCCGATTTGTGTCTCGTAATAAAGATTTTATGTGGTTAGCCTCTTAATCTCTTGCTTCGATAAAAAAAAACCTGGGATCCGAAACCGGACTGTTTCACTTCTAAATCGTGTCAGTTAAAAGGAAGGGCCAACCGCGCCCCCCCCCCCCCCCCCCCCCCCCCCCCCCCCCACACACACACACACACTGCTGTGCAACCGAGAAAAAGTCAGTAGGCCCATCTTAATCACCTCTATGTCTCTGTTTCTCATTTCGAGAAACGGGATAAAACGGAATTTTGCAAAAATCACAAAACTACACCTTTGCATTCCGTGTGCATCGCCGCCATGCGCCAGCCCCCAGAAGTCGGTACTCGATTCCAAGTTAGATTGCAGGGTTGTAGTCCTGCACATCCCTCTCCCCTGTTCGCCTGTGTGACAGGGCAGAAGCTGCACGAACTCATGCTTGGTGCCGGACCGCGACTAGAAACAAAGATTATTGAAAGACATATAAACAGTGAAGATATATAAAGATTAGCCGTGCATTTTTCTTCCTCATCTCACGCATTTAGCTTATGTTTTCCAATGTTAGTCTTGTGCTATAAGCTTTGGTGCTAATTTTCATCTTTTTTCAATTTATCATTAGTAGTGTTGTCGCCAACATGAACGCCGGACAGGGCCCGCCACCGAATCCGATTGACATTGCTACTAAAGCCCAAGAAGACCGTCACAAGGAAGCTGTGGTGCAAATTGTAGAACAGAGGAAAAAAGGAGGTAGCGGACGAAGGGGTGGAATTGAGACTACGTTTCATGGCTCTGGTTTTATCATTGGGAAAAACCTGAACAAAAGAACATTGATGGTGATAACGTGCGAGCATGTCATAACCATCATACCAGGAGCCTCAACAAACCGTGGTTCTCTAAAGGTGAGATTATATGGGTCAAATGTGAACTTGGATGCTACACTCCTATTCAAGGACAAACCGATGGACCTTGCAGTACTCAGTGTTGTGGTGGAAAATATTAATCATTGTCCTGTTGTGAGCTTTTCTTCTGCAATTGATAAGGCACATGGAACCATTGTTGTTCTGGTGGGAAATTTCCATCCTGCTGGTGCCTTGTTAAGGGAGTTAAATGAACCAAAACTTTTACCTCTCATGCCTTCAGGCTATGGTGGAGTTATTGTGTAAGTTTTGCATTTGAAGAATTTGATTTGCATTGTCTGGTTTCTGTAAGCTTCACACTAATTTATTCTACTAGAATTTTCCTTGACACTTCTTTTTTTTTTGGCTTTCAAAGAGGACCACCAATAGATAAAGGTAGAGAAGGCATTATGATTAATCACAACTGCCATGGGTTGAGAGGTACCTCAGGAAGCCCTCTTATATGTCATGATACTAGTAATGCTATTGGTGTGTATCTAGGGAGCAGGAATCAAATTGATGAGGCTGCGGCTACTGAAACTGTCAATATGTTCTTGCAATTGTGGCTTAACAAAGAGGTAAGTTGTTTATTGTCCATTAAAAGCTTTTTCCTTGAAAGTTTCTTTATTGAGAGTTATTTTGCCGCTCTCTCAGCAGGTCACAGTGAATGAAAATGATGACATCAATATTACGATTGCAAGATGCCTGAACCATCTCTAGTGTTGTGGTTGTCTTGATACAAATGTAAGTCGTTAGGTGTCCATTAATAGTTGTTGCCTCATCTCACAACAGAATAAAAAAAATTCTTCACTAAGAATTTGTTTGCATGGCTGTATATATCCACGATGTGGATATAGTAGGCTGGATTATCCTTCATCTAAAATAATTTGTTTGCAATCTTTTCAGCATATCCCAACAGAGGCCGATGATGAAACCAGAGCTATCGTTGCAAGATGTGTGAGTCTCACTTAACTTTGAACCGTGCTTTGCTCCTCTCTGCCAGGACAATGTCACACTGAACCACGTAAACTGAAGTCGTGGTCTTCTCATTTATGTAATATAATAATATTAGGCTGAGCCTGTATCAGGGTATCTTTGAACTATTGTGAGTCTATGTATTAGCACTATAATGATGTAAGGTATCTTTGAACAATCGTGTGTGTAGTACTACTGTAATGATGTATCTGTAATTTATGGCTTGACTAACTAAACCCTCCTAGCTGCCAGGGCCAGCGAGTCAAATAGAACCTTCTGTTCTGCAATTGGATAAATGTATTTTGGATACCACATGGCTCAAAATGTGTGCTTCTTTAGTGTTGTGAAGCTACTTTAGGACTTCTCGTGCTATTTGGATTGGGATTCTAATGGATCTACCGACTGAAATGTTTGGTGGCTACTTGTGTTCGTAACTTGTAATATATAGCTGGGTGAATACGCTGGAAATAAAAGAACACATTGTTGACCAGGAAAAGCAATTTTTTCCCAGTATGTTGCCTGTAACTGATGTGCATCAGACAATAAAAACTGTTTCGGTTAAACAGAATAAAGCAGAGATAGAACAAGAAAATATATGATGTCTCCATAGCTGCTCGAGTACCAAAACCAAGCAGACAATTATACTTGAAAATTATGTTAATAAATACAAACGCGAACGCTCGCTGCTTCAAAATTTAGTATATAGACAGAACCATGATAATTAACACGGGCTAGTGGAGATAACCATGATAACTAACACGGGCAGTGTGCCGTTGCACAACTGCATTGGCTTTGATCATATTCCAAACCTTCCATCTTCCAAATGTGGAAGCAAAACATTATTCACTTGGTCGTTGCTACTCTGGCAATTCGCAATGCCTTCCATACGCCCTTCATTATTAAATCTCCTCATGAATCAGGAAAGTAGCAAGGATGCCTGCTTTCTGTTCTTCAGTAATTGGATTTGGAGTTTACCAACTTGTGTCTGCAGCACACTAATCAACCATACACTGAACCCAAGTAGGCGGCCATGTAGCTTCCTCGCTTCCATCGAGATCCTGCACCATGGCAGAGAAAACATGAAACATGTACTTTACAATATACTGGCCGAATGAAATCAAACATGCCAAGCAATATGATAACATGGCAGGGCAGAGGGACAAACTCATATCCATATATCCAAATAGCCGCACTGCTTTGAGTTTGACACTCACTGGCTCTAAAATCTCAAAGATGTAGGTTAATATCAAATAAAGATACAGTCCACATGAAAATGAGATATACAGATACTGCACCAGCTTCAGGCCGTCGCATATCAAATGAAAACTGTGACACTCCTGGTGTCACTTAGGTGTTAAAAACAATTTACTTAAGCTCACATAAGCAAACCATGTTATTAAGCTTTTATCTCTTGAGCATGAGCATCTGTTATGTTGGCTGTCCCTGAAATAGTGTCTTGCATTGACTGTGGGAAATGTCCATGTTTAGAGCCATGTCACTTTTGATGTTTCTTAAGAACTATACCCAAACAAGGTGTAAAATGGAATATTTGATGTCTGAACTTTCAAATGCTTGTGTTGTTCATGTATTTTTAAAAGTCCTAGTAGTTTAAATTTGCATCTAGATTCGGGCAAATGGAATAAAAATTCTGAATTTCGAGTGTCAGTTAACGGCTGAATTTTGGCTGCGTTCCAGAGCTTGTAACTCTCAAAATATTTCGAATTTGGCTAAACCTTAATAACAAAAGTTGATCCTCTATGTTTCGTCTCCAACTTTTGCAAAGGCCGATCAAAAATTTTATGCGTGAAATCTTGAGTTTTGGCCGGTTGTAGATCATCAATTTAGCTGTTACTGTGCTTAACTGAATCGAATTCAAACACCACCAACGCCGTTGCTGCCTGCACGTTGCTCGCTTGGCTGCACCACACGCCGGTTTCTGCACCCAGCCCTGCTCAGTCGCTCAAACGCGAAGGACAACACCGTCGGCCCACGCCGGTTTCTGCACCCAGCCCGGTCAAACGCGAAGGACAACACCGTCGGCCCACTTGACCGTCGTGCCCATGCCGCCGACGTCCGCGCGCCTCACTGCACCGCCGTGCAATGATGCCGGCCGGCCGGCCTCTCGCCGCTGTTCGCCGTCCTCGCCCACTGCTCCTCTGAGCGCGGCCAACCACTCCGCGGCGCCCTTATCCTCTCCCAATGCCCGGCCTCGCCTCCATTCTCCCTCCCTGCCCTTATTCTTCCTCGGGAGGACAGAACCCGAGCAAGATCGAGCCGAGCTCCCCAGCCAAATCCTTCCCTTCCTCCCCACCAAAAACAAATCGCCTGCACACAGACCTCTTCCACCTCCTCAGCTACAGCCACGACCAAGCCATTGGCGCAGCCCAGCCTCCCCGTGCCGGGAATCGCGGATCTTGTGGCTGCCATTGCCGTCGCCCTCGACCTGCTCGACGAAATGTGCTAGCCGGCGTCGTCTCCTCCTTCACCAAGCTGCACGTGCCAGAGGTGGGCCTTCGTTCACTTAGCGCTTGGTGAGCATCTTCCCATTTCTCCCTGCTGCCAAACTGAGAGATTAGGCCTGCTCCATTCCTGTTTCCGCTCTCTGCATTCCTGCGACTGCTGCAAGCAGATGAACATTACAAGCTAGCTAGCCAGATGGTTGACGCTTGTTGTACTTGTGTATTCCAAGTCTTCTTGAAATTTATAGGGAAAGTTTGATTGATTCAAAAATTCTAAAACTTGGCATGTAGCTTTGCTATGTACTGCTCTTTAATCCAAAAATATGAAATGGGATGTCAGAGCATCGTTTCATGATTTCAAATAGATTTGGTGTTGACGGCTGATTAATTTGTACTAAAATATCTGTACAAGGAAAAATTGTTGAAACTACCTCTGATCTACTCACCTCATGTAGGGTCAGGCGAAAATACATGCACATCCCAAACTATTAGCTTCAGGAATCAGATATATTGAGAAACGTTGATGTGCCGAGCTTTGTGTGATTTTCTTTTATGTCCAGAAACCATAACATTTTTTTCTTTTATATATGACTTATCTCGTTATTCAGCGTGTTTGGTTTGAAAATATTTTACTCCAACTTGAATCTAGAAGCTTGGTGTACGCATGTTTTGTTTCTGTTACCATAGTAGAATAATTTATTAGGCATGAACTTTAGGTTGCCTGCATGTCTGTTTAAATTAACTATCCTCTGACATCCTTCATGTTTTGTTATGTAGTTAGTTTATGGTTACTAGATAGTGTTTATCTCTTTCTGAAGTAAAATGTTTGCATTCATTTTAACCTTGCATTGCATGCTTGCATATACATGTAGATTCCGCTGCATACGAGTTCATGGCGTGGAGAAGGCGTAACCATGAAGCCGCAGCAGTAGCAGGAGGCACTACAGGGGGCACTTGAGCAGCAGCAAGACCCGGCCCTAGGTCGGAAGGGCCCAAGGCCTAGATAATACTAACATTGTGCAACAAAGGCAAGCCCCGGAGCGTAACCCTTCTTTAAAAATTATAACGTTATATGAATTGTGCATTTATGTTTTTACGAGTTGGATGAAACCATAGATGCATGATCCATAGGCTCCCTCACTTTATACTAGTATGTTTAGGTCGTTAGCACTGTCATGCTTAATTAAGTTCGGTAGAAGACGAGTGATTTCCTGTCACTCGCGAGATAGGATTACTTGGTCCTGGAATTAAATTCTGAAAATGGTTCATATGATAATTTGGTGACCAAGCGGGGATGTGAATTATTATGATGTTGTTGGTTACTAGCTCCGCCTGTGTCAATTAAGGCTCGTTCGTTGTTGGCACAGTTGATCGAGTTTGAACTGTACTAATCACATGCTGGTAGTAGGAGGTAGTCGAACCCGGTAAACCTATGTACTTGATTCGCTCCGGAGTTGGAACTCCTTCCTGCCTTCCTAGGGTAGCGCAAGTGGCCGCGGAGGATTGGGTATGTACTTTTATTTTATTTTGGTGGCCTCTGGTAGGGCTTGGCTGACTAGTGCGGACGGACGGGGCAGATCCGGCTTCCGGTAGCGAAGATAGGAACGGTTGGCACGTGCGGCTCGACGGGGCATGTATGTGACGTTTGGCTTGCAAGGATTAAAATCGAATCGATTCGCCGTTGCTCTCGGTTAAGAGAACCTCGATCACTCTGTCGCATTGTAGTAAAGAATGGAATGAGATGTTGATAATATTGTTGTTTGATTAAATTATCCACTCTGTTTGTTGTAGTTTGCAAATTTAGAAAATAGCTTCTCTCACTTTTAATTTGGCTAAAATATTGAAAGTAAGGATCCACTATTAAATGTTTTTTGGCAAAACAAACCCCAGAGCCAAAAGCCTTACATACTAGGAGTCTTTTTCGTCGGGTAAGTCTTGCTGAGTATTAGTTGCTCAGGGTTTGTTGATTAACTGTTTTCAGGTGGAGTTGTCTTCTCTATGATGTCATATCGGTGGGCTCGATGTGATGTTTTCTACTCGTCGTCGTTACCATATCGTAGTGGTTGTTTCTTATTTGTGTTTCAAAACTTTAATTCTGCTGTATAATTGAACTTTGTTCCATTTTTTGTATTTTGAACTCAAATTGTAACTTAAGTCATTTAATTGTAATTAATTATTTTTGTAACTCTGTCATGTTGATACTATCTGTGCTCACCTTCGCGTGAGACTATCGGCGTTCGTTTCGATCGAGATTCTAGAATCGTGGTTGAATCGGGAGTTACCCGACAGACTGTCGGATTATGCCGTTTTTAAGTGCGTGCGTGTTGACCGGATTAACTATTAAAATGATGGTTAGCGCACTTAAGCTGGTTTAATTTGGGTGGTCTGCCACAAAAACCCCCTACATATCCAGAGCTTAGATCCGATTCAGAAACTTTAGACAATGAATTATCGTCTGTATATTACAAAAGAAAATATATACTAAAAGATGGTTACCAGTACGGATTTTTTTTAGGGCTACCAGTACGGAAATTTGATAAGCTCATGTGTGCAACAAAATGAATTTGATATACATGCAAATCCGAGATTCAAGGGTTGCCAGATTGGGGATGGAAAACTTAAAAAACGATTTTTTTTATTTTTAAACTTTTTTATTAATATTTTAATATTAACCTCCGGAACTTTATTTTCACGGATGACCCTTTTGGCCGCGCCACTCGTGCCAGCGCGGCAAAACCACTTTGCCGCGCCGCATGCGTTGGCGAGGCAGGCACGCCACGCTGGCGCCGATGTGGCATGGGGCGCCGCTCGTTGTCAGGCGTGGGGCCGTCTTGTCGCGCCAGGCGGGTTGGCGCGGCAAGCACGCTAACCAGTCAGCGCCGTTCTTTTCTCTTCTCCTTTCTTCCTCCTTCCCTTCTGAACCCCGAGCTGCAGCGCTAACCCGGACATAGGTTAAGCGTCGACCGCTGCACACGTCCTCGTGCAGACACTTGGTTATTTCTGTTTTTTTTGTCACTCATTTATTTTTACATACCTTTACTTTGCATTCTAACATTTTGATGGCATATTGCAGGCCTAGCTGGAAGAAGAGAGGAGAAAAAGGGAGGAGATGGAGGCGCGGTGGGAGGCCGAGCGGCGGGCCGAGCGGGAGGAAGCAGAGCGGTTGGAGCGGCTGAGGCAGCAGCAGGCGGAGGAGGCTGAGCGGGCGAGGCAGCAGCAGATGGCGGATTGACATGCGTGGTTCAGTGGTATGGCAGTGCAGATGGGGCAAACTCCGCCACCGTTCACACTAATCCCTCCGCCGATGGCAGCACCTCCTGCATCATATTCTCCTGTGAGACACCTGAGAAAGTTTTATTTCAACCTTAGACAACATAGTTGTTTACCATTGACAACCTTAGAAAACTTAGTTGGCCAACTTTAGATGATCAAAACACTTTTACTTTGTTTCTGTTTTATCACTTGTTTCACACATGCAACCTGCTCTCCTTTGTGTAGAATTTTGTTGGATCGGCGGCGGCATCGAACGAGGGGCCTTCGAACGATGAACTGGCGGTTCGGTTAGGCCGCCAATTATTTGCACCCAACCCACCATCTCCTTAGTGATTTGTGGATTGCTAGACAATGTTTATGCTTGTGAACGAACATACTTTGGTTGTGAACGTACTTTGGTTGTTTATGCTTGTCAATGAATGTACTTTGGTTGTGAACGAATGAACTAGTGAACTTGTGTTGTCGAACTGCCTGTGATGCTTCCTATGGATTAATGGTTATGGATATTATCTATATGCACTGTCTGTAATGCTTATTATGATTTATATGAACTGCCTGTAATGTTTGTTGAGCATGGGTATGTATACGTGACCGAACAAATAAAACAGGGGGAGGGGTTGCTGCTTTGCCGAGTGTACACTTGGCAAAGAGGGCCTTTGCTGAGTGTATTTGCATATACACTCGGCAAAGTGCCCATTTCTGTTGTTTTCTGTTACATTTTCCGAGTGTTTTGGGCTTTGCCGAGTGTCATGGAAAATACACTCGGCAAAGACTAAGCCTTTGCCGAGTGTATTTGCCATGACACTCGGCGAAGGCTTAGTCTTTGCCGAGTGTTTTTGCCATAACACGTGGTGAAGACGTAGGGCCACGTGGCTGTATGGCCGCCTCTTTGCCGACTCGGCAAAGAGGCGGGTGTTTGTCGAGTGTCGCGATCCGACACTCGGCAAACAACGCCGTCACCAACGCTGCCACATCATCACACGGCGACGGCGCGTGGCTGGCCATTAGGTCCCTTTATTTTGCTGAGCGTCGGCCTAGGCACTCGGCAAACCCTTTGCCGAGTGCCCAAAATATGACACTCGGCAAAAAAGCTCTTTGCCAAGTCAACACGTCGAGTGTATTTCGCCCTTCGCCGAGTGTCCCAGACACTCGGCGACTGCCAGGGTTCCCGTAGTGACACAACTACCTTGGTAGGATGGCGCAAACCCACCAAGAGCCACAAGCCAGCTACCTACGACCACCATTTGTTGGAATACCAGCGAGCGGGGTTTTTTATGCCACAAGTCAATTATATGTCTAATGATGTTTTGCTCAAATTATGAACAATGAATGAAACCCTGTACTAGGAGAGACATCAGTCAGAGCAAAGTTTTATTTATACTAGAGCTCGTGGCGCGCCCGCGCGCCGTCCTCTCTGTTGGCGTGTCGAACGCGCGCCAAGATTCACCGCGAGCGCACGGATCCTCGTAGCCTTTCCCTTAGAGTATTCATTCAAGGTTATCAATCTGTGGGTCGGCATTGAACTTATTAGGGTTTTCCATCTAATCTAACGGGTTAAACCTAACGTTAATCATTGATTACATAAGAGGGATAAACCTATAGATAGGAGTGAAGGATGGGGTTGATCTCATCCACAAGCTTAGGCAAAGATAAAGCTCAACCAAAGGGGTAACTAGGCCTATCGCCTTCTAGTTGTAGTTCAAGCCAATGAGCAAACAAATCATGCATCTCATCCTAAGCATCTTTAAACCCTTACCTCTAGTCAACCTCCCGAGAACGCCACCTTACACAGGCCACACCTTGTCACGATACTCTCTATCGCATGGCTAATTACAAGGGCACGCCCACAAGTGAACGTGTCTAGATATCATGAAGGATCCACTTACTAGGTCTAATCACCATGATCACACAAAGCAAGCTAAGTAGCCTAACCATGAATTAGACTAAGGAATAAACACATTCACAATAGGTAGAAAGCATAGAAGAAGGCATTGAGTCGCTAATAGATCGAATGACAAGATTATCATTACTCAGACAAATGTATTCATTACATCATCACCTCCGAGTACATATCACAGATGATGAATGATTGGCTCTTGAACGCCACCATAGCATAACCATGCAGGGCAGCCATGGCAGCTAGGGTCGGCCTAGGCCATTCCCTATACAACTTCGAGGACTTGTGGCGGTCGTCGTCTCCCTCCGGTGCTCACTTCTAGGTTTCGCCGACTTCAGATGAATGGATACACCTCCCTTCCGAAAGACGAGCTATTTATGCATCGAGTAAACCCTAGATCAAATGGGAGGCCGAGGCGGCGCAAAAATGCCTCGTGTAGCGCCGCCTAGGGGGCCCTAGGCCGGCCTACCTAGGCCCTTTTTGGCTCGCCTCGGGCCCATCTTTTGCGTGCAAGCTTCTCTGATGTTGATGATTTCATGGCCCGCTCCATGTGGGCTTTGGACGTTGGTTGCTCGGGAATATAGATGGGTCTTGATGTGTCCTCTGAGTCTACGCTGGATTTGCCTTGATCTCGAAGTACACCGGCCTTATCTTCAATTAAGCCTTGTTGGAGGTGGCCTGTTGGAGCAAAGCGTAAACAAGCTTCAGTCTCTTTGGGCTTATTAGGGCTTTTGGCCTTCATTTTGCCGTGTTGTTGCTCGTTCTCAGATTCTGCCCATATTCACTCAAAAATAGCCAAATAACCTGCGTAAACCAAAAGCCTCCAAAAATATGTGCACAAGCAAAAAGGGGTTATTTCAGTACCAAGTGGCAGATTAGTGTTGACAACTGTTATATCCCAAATTTAGGCCGTCAACTTCTGCATAAATGATAAAAATATTAACGTCAACTTTAGTGATAGGGATTATTTCTAAGAAGTTCCACAAGTGTTGGTAAGTTATGAATGCAGGCCACCTAACCATGGAAATAAAGTGGATACAAGCTAAAGTGGCACAAGCACTCAATTCCTGCCAACCAAGGGCTGCCACCTAAGCTTCCCACGAATCCATGGGCCCACAAGAGCAAGGAAGCACACTCTTGACCAATCACGTGCAAGCACACGGATTGAAGGGCCCACAACCGGGAGTAAAAAGTACCATTTTACCCCAAGCATACCCAGACACACTTCAGGACCCACCTGTCAGCAGCTGTCCAAAGGCGGTTGTGGGCAGGGCCCACACTGGGTCGGCCGACCCCCTGGTTCGGCCGAACCAGGGGTGGCTCCCCTCATCCCTAGCTGCCACGTGTCCACTCCTATGACGGTTACAAGGAATATTCAATGGTGAATGCTCCGGATACCGACCTCCACCTGCCTATAAATACTAGAGGGGGTGAGAATCAAGAAACATTCGTCCAAGCACTTTCCTCACTTCACCCTCTTCCCTCACTTCAAGAGGAGGTCTCTATGGAGGAGAGTAGCTTAGGCTAGTTTAGCCTAGGGGTAGAAAGGTAGAGAGAGGGAGAGAGTGAGTTGGAGAGGTGTTCATGTTCATCATGAACACTCTCTCCGTTCATGTATTTCCTGGAGATGCTTCGCTGTTCTTATCAAAATAAGTGTTGCGTAGGTCTCTTCGATCTTTTATGATTCAGTATAGTAAGTAGTAGCAAGTTTAGGCTCTCACTTGTGGGTTCGTCGCTTCACATCTTGTGGAGTGCTGCGGCGAGTTTACATATCGGAAAGTGTTTACGAACCACAGTAGTAATCCGTGTTTACGAACCGGAAAGTCGTAGATTACACTTCCTTTGCACATCTTAACCCACGGTTTGGCCGGGGTAGGCCACGAGTGGTGACAGCCCCATTGGACACTTCGAAATCCCCCACGTTCGGCTAAGTCGTAGAGCTGTTTGCCGGAGTCAATGTGGATGCAGTGTAAGCTGGTGCCCAAAGCAAGTAGGAAGTAGAGATGCCTTGCTACCCATTGCTAGAATCATAGAATATCCTCTCACCCTTATCTTCTTGGTTGATAATCCTTGGGATCTCTTAGACCGTAGTGTGCACACACGTTCCTTGGATTCGATACCCTTGGAATACTCTTAGGGGAAAGCTACGATGATATATGTGCGCTTGCATATTCTCTGTGGATGTTAAGTGTCAACGAGCTTTCTAGCGCCGTTGCTGGGCAACCGGCTGCGACGTTAAGAAACGCCAACAAGCTTTATGGCGCCGTTGTCGGGGAACGGTTGTTGTATCTCTACAAATCTAGGAATCCCTTGTATCCCTTTTTAACTTCTCTTTGATTCTACATTTACCCCTGCTACCCATGGAAGGTTATCCTTGTACACACCTTTCAACCCAAAGAGACCGATCTTTAGAGCCACCACTTCAATCATCTTTCTCATCAGGCTACCAGATTCCCATCTCTCTCATAGAGCTGGTTCAGAAAAGTTCTTTCTCGGGGTTAGGCTATGAGAACCCCTTTCATCATCTACGGGAGTTTGAGCACTTGTGCTCCAGTCAGTGCATAACTGGCTTGACACAGGATGTCTGTTGGGTAGAAAATGGGCTCGGAGCGAGATACGTAACCAACAGCCAAGTGCACAGATCCGAAGGGAGAGCCAAGGGGGCAAACCCTTCGGTCGTGCTTGTTGTTCTTGTCGAGGTAAGTATACACGGTGCACAATCTGATCCATTCAATGTGCGACCGCCCCTTATTTATAGTCGGCGGTCGGTCGTCGAAGTGTAATTACAAGCAAGCATAGCCCACTGGACATGTTTACAGAATATTCAGGGACATCATCGGGATTTCACATTGGTCTTGCCAGCTGGTGACATCCTGTACCCCACTTCCCTCGGCGCTCTATACGGCCCTCTCTTCGTGCGTCATCTTCGGATCTCGCGACTCCAAAGCTGTCTTCTCCTTGGTCCTTCGCCTTTTGGCGCGAGATAAAGCTTTCGTACTTTGAATCTTCCTCCGAACGGCGACGAGCCCCTCAGACGTTCCGCCTTTGTCTCTGCATGAATCAGGGTCAGTCCGTCGATAATCAGACAAATAACATCACAGGGACGTCGTCGATCCCGTTCGTTCGTATTCGACCCCGTACGAAGGGCACTTCGTACGGTCTTCTTGACTCCCACGGTTTTGGCGTCGGCGCACGGTCCCCACACGGGCTAAAATGAATCTGCCTCGTCCTCTTCATTCCTTCAACGCTCCCTTCATCTGTACGAAGAGGGCTTCATACGGTCTCGTGTTCCAAAGTCACTCCCCCAACAGTAGCCCCTCGGCGTTGAGGGCCTCTTTACTGGACTGGGCTGCAGGCGGGCCGACGAAGAGGCTCGCTACACCGACCGCGCAGAGTATCTTCGGAACACCTCCCCTTTTAAGGCCTAGGTCTGCCTTGCGAGCTGGGCCAGCCCAATGTCTTGGCTTAGTGAAAGGCGGCCCACTGCTCTTTGCTATAAAAAGGTCGCCGCGGCTGAATATGGTTTTCCACCAGACCTTGACGCGGAAAACTTGCGGTCGCTTGGTGCGCTACTCCGAAGAGCCCGTCGTTTGGCGACGGTTTGCTGAGCCCTTTGTCTCCTGAAGACGAAATCCTTCTTCGTCAACGCTCAAGCTTCTCCGCGGCTAGGTGATATGTGAGGTGTTTACCGTTTTTTGCATTCTTTATCCTTCGATTGTTTTTGCTACGAAAGCGGTCGTTCTTGATGGATTTGTCGCCCCGACAGGTTCATGGCGCCGAAGCGAAAGAGAGTTGATGATGCCGCTGATGCGGATGCTGGCGGAGCCCCTTCGGAGACCCCCTCAGAGCGCGTATTGAAAACGTTCATGATGGGCCTCAGCCAGATAACCGGCGAGGATGTGAAGACCCTTGAGCAAAAGAAGATGCTGCCTGTTGGGAAGGCGTGCCCAGCGGGTCCGAAAGAAGCAGTACCTCATTCGAAGCCCACCGAGGTGGTGTTCTTTCGAGACCACCTATATGTGGGCCTTCGGTTCCCCCTGGATCCCAACGTCGTGGGCATTCTAGAGCGTTTCAGCTTGTTTCTTCACCATCTTACACCGAACGCCTTCATGCGGTTGAACATTTACATGTGGGTATGCAAGATGACGAAGATTGCTCCGACTGCACAAGGCTTCGCCTATGCACACAAGGCCCAGCGTCTGACGAAGTACATTGACGTTCAAACCTGGGATGGGAACGTCGTGGAAAAGGAAGCACAGTTTGGGTGTGTGAACTTCATCTACAAGCCTCATGTCAGTTCTCCGGTTGTGGCCTATGGCAACAAGTGGCCGAATGAATGGTGGTCCTACTGGGCGTACTTGTCCTTGGATGCTGACGAAGCGGGGCAAGCCCATCCTTTGATAGGGACGCCCCTTCAGCCCCTTCCTGAACATTTCCTGAGCGGCGAGGGACCGTGTCCCGAAGGGGTCGCGTTTGTCGACATGCTTCGGGAGATCGCCAAAATATACAGCGTGCGCAATTTGTACGAAGAGTTCAAGAGCTGTGGGGTTTATCCCATCTGATCCAGCTGGGAGGTTCGTCACTGGAAAGAGGATGCTTCGGGGCCTATCCCGGTCCCGGATTTCGCGAAGTGCTTCCGAGTGACAAGCAAACGTTCTAACCCTCCCTCTGCTTTGCTTTTGTTAAAAACTGGTAGACTTGTAAACTAACTTCCTCCACATCTCTACGAGGTGCATTTTTGGAGAACCCGGCTGTCATTGAGGCACGGGCGGATTTCATGCTGGCACGGGAGTCTCCTAAGGAATATGGCGAGGTCATGAAGATGCTTGGACCGAAACGAGGGAACCGAGTGTTTGCCTTCTTCGGAATCACCCCGGGGCTTCGTCAGGCCACCCTCGAGAACAAGGAGTACGCCGAAAAGAAAGCCGAGACTGAGCGTCTAAAGAAAGAGGAGACGGAGTGCCTTCCGGGGAAGAAAACTGCCCCCCCCCCCCTCCCATACTGCTTCGTTGAAAACTTTCGGCAACCCCCAACTAACGAGGCAACTAGAAAAACGAAAGCGCAGGAGCCGTGGAGCAGGCCACGGGAAGAAGGCAAGGGCTGCGTCACCAGAGCGCCTTTGTGCTGGCAGTCCGACGGCTGACGACGAAGGTGATCTGGGCGAGGAGGCACCGCTGGAGCAACCGCTGAAGGTGGCACCGGTCATGATGATTGATCCTTTTGAGGAAGAAGACATTCCTCCTACAGATGCTGGACGCCCTTCGGCTGGTGATGATGATGACCATTTATCTGTTCCCTACAGACCTCCGGCAGCTGAAAGTGATGAGGACGTTCTTATAGATGCTTCGAAGGACAAGACCAGGAGCCCCGAGCCCTCGCTTGGCCCCCGAAAGTCAACTAGCGCTGATAGCGGCTCCAGCTCTTCCTCGGACTCGTCCCGCGGGTCGACTCCCTCCAGCAAGTCAAAGTCTGCTAGGGAAGAATCCGAAGCTGCCGTCGGGGGAGACGAAGAAGGCAACTCGGAAGATGGTGATCAGGACGACAACAGCAGTCACTTCGTCAGTCCCTCTGACCCGAAGACTATTGCGGTACAGCTCGGGGCCAGTCCTTCGGCCAAGCTTATTGGTGGTCGCGTTGTGAAGAAGGTGCGCTTCGAGAGCGGTGGTCACGAGCGAGCTTTTTTGTCTGAAGCGGGGAAATCCTTCTGTTTACCGCTTGTCGAGGAGCAGCTGGGATCCGAAGGGACTGCTCGCATTCTGGAGCATGCCGAAGATTTGACCCTTAAAAGCTATGTTGCTGTGCGGTGCGCTTCCCGGGTGTATAAGCAAGACATGGAGCTACTCAAGCCGTCGCTTACCAGTAGTGAGGCGGAATCTAGCAAGATAGCCGCCTTAGAGGCCGAAAAGGCAGCCTTGACCGAATCGCTTCGTCTGGAGAAGGGACGTACTTCGAATCTTGCCAAGGAGAAAGTGATTCTCCAAAATGAAAATGTTCGGCTGGGGAAAGAACTGCAAGACCTCGGGATCGAACTGGAGGTTGAACGTCAGGTGAGTGCTAAGTGCGAGACTCTCAACTCTAAAAACGAGAAGCTCCGACAGGACCTTGGGTCCGAAAAAGCTAGGAATGAGGAGGTGAGGTCTAAGTTTGAAGCGTATATGGCGTCCCATTTGGCTGGTTCCTCGGAAGTGTACTCCAGTATGTCTCGTGCTCTGGCGAGCTTCGGTCTCAACTGTCCACCTATCGATCTTGACTCGTGCGCAGTGGATGATTTCTATGACTGGCTTGCATCGTGCGTGGAGGTGCTCGGTATCGGCAGCAACATATGGGGCGAACTTAACGCCATGGTTTCGGTTCGGGCGCTCGTCCAATCCATCGCCGCCCTTCTTCCTGAAGGGGTGGCGGCGGACATCAAGGTCGTGAGCAAGAATGACCTTCGGAAGCTAAAGGAGCCCGCCCATGAATGGCCTTCCGACGCTGAACTGGAGCCGAAGGCGCTATCAGCTATGGTGAAAAATACCTGCAAGAACTTTATGCAAAGCTTCTATAAGACTCGAGGGGCCATTCTTGCTCGTGATGAAGGCCGTCGGGTGGAGGAAGAAGTAAGTCTCGTTTGTGCTTTTGCTCTGTGCTTCAAAATTCTCTATGGGGTTTTTATGTGACTTTTTATTGGTTTGGCAGCTAAAAGACCGTATCAAGAAGAAGATCAAGGTGTTCCTTGCCTCGCGAGTGGAGAAGAGGAAAACGAAGCTTGATGCCATTCCCAAAGCTTCTGCGGAGGCTGAAGCTGGTGACGACGTCGGGACGGTTGAAGTCGCTCGTGCTACCGCTTCAGCTGACGCGACTGTCGTTCTGGATGCCCGGTCGCGGTGCCTCCAAGACCTGAAGTGTCTACTACGGTTGAGGCAGCTCTATGTGCTGGTACTTCGGAAAGGGAAAAAGACCGTGAGATGAGCACGTTGTCGACAGATGTCGGAGAGGTGTGAGGTGTTTGACGAAATGTGCTTTGGTTGTGCTTTGGTTGATGTAATAACTCTGTAATGCTAACTTTTGTTCGGATCCTTCCGCGGGTCCTGGCTTCAGGACCTGCGGTTGTGACCGAAGGTGTGCTTCCCTTGACTATGAATCGTGGGGATTTCTTTATGACCCATGCTTGTTGGCTCTATGACTCTCCGATCTAAAGAGCGTGTCCCGGTTATTTCCCTTTTCACCATAGGCGCTTTAGAATAGGTTTGCTTAGATTTCCCTTTTCATTCTTTTGGTTTCCCTTTTTAATTTAGAATTGTAAGCGCCTCCAATTTTTATTTGAATAAAGTGTGACTCACCGGTCATCTAACCCGGTGAAGTCTTAGTTTACTTTGATCTTGAATAAATGAAGCACCTAGGAAAAGACAAGTGTGGGGGAGAGCCACAGACTCTCCAGAGCACATGGACACCACTGAAATGTGACACATCGAGCTACACCTACACGCACACAAAAGAACCTGAAGCGAACCCACCTGGGTTCGGCCGAACCCATGGGTCGGCCGAACCAGGCTTGGGCCCGCTCCGGCCTATCTTCTTCCTACGCGTCGGTTTGTGTCTCTTATCCCTCATCTCGCTATGGTCCCTGAGTATTGGTGAAATTAATGATGATCTATAAATTCAAACTCAAACCTTAATAAATTAAAAGTGGACCAAGAAGTAAATCCTGCTCTGCTCCAAAGTTTGGCTTGCATATGTTTTATTCCTTGCTAAGCTTTGATGCTTGTGAACAAATATCCTTAGGAACCTCATGTTCATCTAAGTGGTTGATGTTTGAGATATGGGTTGGCAAGATGATCTTTTGAATCTTGATGTTTAAAGTACTTGGGAAAAATTTAAATCTACACAACCTCTTGCAAGCTCCTCTTTGATCATGCCAAGTCCTACCAAAGCCATATGATGAAATACTTGAAAACCCCATACTCATATGCTGTTTGTGATTGATTTGAGATTTTTCAAATGATGAGACCCTTGCATGAATTCCTGTTGCACTTTCATGATCAAGACTATGTGCATCATCAAAACCCCCTTGCTACACTTCTTTATGTAAGCAAAGCACTGTACCATCCATCATCCACCACACAAGGTTCCATGATCAATGACTTCCCTCTCCGAAGTATTCCATGAATGAAGAGGCTTGGGGCTATAAAAAAATAGAGAGAGAGAGAGAGAGAGAGAGAGAGAATAAAAGATGCATACCCAAAGAAGGTATGCCACATGTCTTAAACAAGCATGTTGAAAAAAAAAGGGAGATAGCCCAAGTCTCCAAAGGAAAGAAACAAGGAGAGAGGAGGATGACTGAAGCAAGTCCTTGTCCACCATACCATCCACCATACATTTAGTAATGCACGTCTTGATCTTGATCGTATGATTTGATTTAGGCTTGGATCCATTCTTTGAATTTGCGATATAAGTGATGCAAGTATGCCCTGTCATTCATTCCCTACCATGAGCTCCACATATAGCCATCTTTAGAAGTAGGATGAAAGAAAAGCAGGAAATGCCTTGGTGAGGACATACACATTATGAGTGATCTGAGAGAATCAAATGAGGAGTGAGCAAGAAGGTTTGTCTTTTGAACTTAAACTATAAAATCCCAAGTACTTGAACAAAGGGAGTTGAAGTGATTCGATTCCACTCTGTTCCATCCATCAACTACCCAAGATGGCATGATAGACACGTCAGAGTTCACAAGATCAAGACAAGGTATGGAATAATTATTATGCTAGCTTCACAACTTTGAGAGGTTTTTCCCTTGGTCCTTTCTCCTTCACTCGAGGACGAGCAAAAGCTAAGTGTGGGGGTGTGTTGACGGCTGTTATATCCCAAATTTAGGCCGTCAACTTCTGCATAAATGATAAAAATATTAACATCAACCTTAGTGATAGGGCTAATTTCTAATATGTTCCACAAGTATTGGTAAGTTATGAATGCAGGCCACCTAACCATGGAAATGAAGTGAATACAAGCTAAAGTGGCACAAGCACTCAATTCCAGCCAACCAAGCTAAAGTGGCACAAACACCTAACTGGGTCGGTGTTGACACTGTTAAATGACACCCTTTTAGTGTTGTTTATACATCAATTTCATGCTTATTCTAATGCTAACCCCGCCACTTGGCACTGAAATAACCCCGTTTCCACTTGTGCACAATTTCTTGGAGCATTTTGGTTTACGCAGGGTATTTGGCTATTTTGGAGCGAATATGGGCCGAATCTGAGAACTAGCAACAACACGGCAAGATGAAGGCCTAAAGCCCTAATGAAGCCCAAAGGAACCGAAGCCCGTTCATGCTTTACTCCAATGGGCCACCTCTAGACCAAGCTTAATTGAAGATAAGGCCGGAGCAAGGCAAATCCAGCGTAGACCCTGAGGACACATAAAGACCCATCCATATCCCGAAGCAAACGAAGTCCAAAGCCCACAAGAATTAGAACACAAGATATTGAACATCAGAGAAGCTTGCACGCAAAAGATGGGCCTGAGGCGGGCCAAAAAGGGCCTAGGCCGGCCGGCCTAGGGCCCCCTTGGCCGCGCCGCCCAAGGGGTTTTTGAGGCGGTTCGGCCTCCCCTTTGAGCTAGGGTTTTCTCGGCATATAAATATCTCGTCTTCCAGAGGAGGGCATCATCCATTCACCAGAAGTCGGCGAAACCTAGAAGGGAGCACCGGGGGGAGACGACGGCCGCCGCAAGTCCTCGAAGTTGTCTAGGGAATGGCCTAGGCCGACCCTAGCCACCATGGCCTCCCTGCGTGGCTGTGCTATGGTGGAGTTCAGGAGCCAATCATTCATCGTCCATGGTATGCATCGGAGGTGATGATGTAATGAATACATTTGTGTGAGTAATGATAATCCTGCCATCCGATCTATTAGCGACTCAATGCCTTCTTCTATGCTTTCTACCTATTGTGAATGTGTTTATTCCTTAGTCTAATTCATGGTTAGGCTACCTAGCATGCTTTATGTAATCATGGTGATTAGATCTAGTGTGTGGAACCTTCATGATATCTAGACACATTCACTTGTGAGCGTGCCCTTGCAATTCCCATACTGATAGGGAGCGTCGTGACAGGGCGTGGCCTGGGTAAGTTGGTGTTCTTGTGAGGTTGGCCGAAGGTAGGAGTTTAAAGACGCTTTGGATGAGATGCATGATTCGTTTGCTCGTTGGCTAGAACTACAACTGGAAGACGATAGGCCTAGTTATCCCTTTGGTTGTGCTTTATCTTTGCTTACACTTGTGGATGAGATCAACCTATACAACACTCACATCTATAGGTTTACCCTCTATGCAATCAACGCTTAATGTTAGGATTAGATCTATTAGATTAGATAGAAAACCCTAGGTAGTTCGCTGCCGATCCACGGATTGATAACCTTGGAATACTCTAAGGGAAAGGCTACGATGATCCGTGCGCTTGCGGCGAATCTTGGTGTGCGTTTGCGCCGCCAACAGTCGGCCAACCCCCTGGTTCAGCCGAACCAGAGGTGGCTCCCCCCGTCCCTGGCTGCCACGTGTCCACTCCTATGACGGTTCCAAGGAATATTCACTAGTGGATGCTCCGGATACCGACCTCCACCTGCCTATAAATACTAGAGGGGAGGTGAGAATCAAGAAACATTCGTCCAAGCACTTTCCTCACTTCACCCTCTTCCCTCACTTCAAGAGGAGGTCTCTTTGGAGGAGAGTAGCTTAGGCTAGTTTAGCCTAGGGGTAGAAAGGTACAGAGAGGGAGAGAGTGAGTTGGAGAGTTGTTCATGTTCATCATGAACACTCTCTCCGTTCATGTATTTCCTGGAGATGCTTCGTTGTTCTTATCAAAATAAGTGTTGCGTAAGTCTCTTCGATCTTTTATGATTCAGTATAGTAAGTAGTAGCAAGTTTAGGCTCTCACTTGTGGGTTCGTCGCTTCACATCTTGTGGAGTGCTACGGCGAGTTTACATTCCGGAAAGTGTTTACGGACCACAGTAGTAATCTGTGTCGTAGGCGTGGTGCCTGAGTCGTAGATTACACTTCGTTTGCACATCTTAACACACGGTTAGGCTGGGGGTAGGCCACGAGTGGTGACAGCCCCGTTGGACCCTTCGAAATCCCCCACGTTCGGTTAAGTCGTAGAGCCGTTAGCCGGAGTCACTGTGGATGCAGTGTAAGCCGGTAGCCCAAAGCAAGTAGGAAGTAGAGACGCTTTGCTACCCATTGCTAGAATCATAGAATATCCTCTCACCCTTATCTTCTTGGTTGATAATCCTTGGGATCTCTTAGACCGTAGTGTGCACACACGTTCCTTGGATTCGATACCCTTGGAATACTCTTAGGAGAAAGCTACGATGATATCTGTGCGCTTGTAGATTCTCTGTGGACGTTAAGTGTCAACGGGCTTTCTAGCGCCGTTGCTGGGCAACCGGCTGCGACGTTAAGAAACGCCAACAATTAGTAAATGAATTAGCCCAAAATCATAACCTAGATGGCACTAAAAATATGTCATTTTAGAGCACCAACACTCTCCTTCAACCTGCAAGGTGGGACACCAGCTGACAGTGACATGTGCAATGGGCCACCAGTCGACAGTGACGTGCACAAGCCGTCCATGCGTCCAAGGCAGTGATCCGACGGCGCGCAGGGGACGCCCACGGAGCGCCCAAAAGCTACGCAACCGCTCCATCCTTTCATATTTTAAATATTGATTGTTTGGGCCTAATTCCTTCCCCTGAGATGATGTTCTAAATTTTCATGATACCTATCTATGCTATATTTAAGTGTTATTTTGATCCTTCGTCCTTCGTAAAGTGTTATTTTGATCTTTCTCTTTATAGCTGTCGACGAGAAACTCTAAAATCCAAAATTCTATATTATATAGTTCATTTCCAAATCTTTTCTTTGAGTGGCCTCCATGAGTACACAGGGATAAACCTTCTCTCTCAATCAAAATATTGATTCTTAATGTCACCGGTAGTTGTTCCCTCTATGGCATGTGTTGATGGCGTTTTTTGACACGTGTTATAGCCGGCGCCTAAAGAGATTTAATGAGGATTGAATCAGAGTTGAAGATGGAGTTCGGGTTGAAATCGGTTTGAGATCGGGTCAAATCGGATTCAAGGCTTCAGAATCGGACTCGGAGGACCGATCAATGGCGTTGAGAGCTTTGGGCTGAATTAGGCCATAATGGGTCAGTCTTTTTATTGTTATCTTAGTTAAGGTAGTTTCTTTCTTTTGCGTCAAGTCTATCCATGTCGTGATCGACTTGGAGTCTCTCTTTCCAGGGTATAAATATAAGCCCTGAGGTTCGTGAAAAGTTTAGATACACATCAATACAAAAACTTTACTACCTTGCATTTACTACTCGCAATTTATTTACAAGTCGGCGACTTCGCCAAGCTTTTTCTCTTTCACGAGTTCTCTTGGGCTAGTCGAGGCGATCCAGATCTCCAAGGCTTGCTCGTGAGTTCCGCTTTTACTGAGTAATATCTAAGCTTTAGCATCGGACGCATCGTTGTTGCTCCGTTTAGATTTATTCGACAGTTATCGGTATTTGCTAGATCTACAAGTCTTTTCTTGTTGTTTTAGCCTTTACCACCATCTATCCAGCTTAGGGTTTTATCTAATCGGCTCTGTCAAATGCGTAATCTTAAGATCTATCTGATAGCTGATTAATATTGCTCTAAGTGTTGTTCTGCTAAGTTCTATCAGATCGCTTCACGGTTGTCTTTTATTGCTTAGCTATCAATCGGCTGCTTGCTGTTTGATCTATCGGAATCGGCTCCCTGTGTTGTTTCATCATCTATCGGAATCGGCTATCCAGCTTTTGGTTATACTAACAAGAGAATCGGCTCTTTAGCTGTTTCTTAACATCCGATTTTGTCCTTGTCAATCAACAGGTCAGATTGACTGGCACTCCCCGGTTTTCAAGGCCACGTCTTAGCTCGTGTGTTGGTGCATCTGTCTCCGCCTGATTTTTGCGTCAACAGCATGCATGGACCTATTTACCTTTGTGTGAATCTATCTTTTGATGACCAAAATTCTTGCCATCTAGCCCAAACATCTTTATTTTATACTACCTTCGTATTTTCTAGGTTCATAATCTTTGTTATGCTACTAGATGCACGTTATGTCTAGATTCATAGCAAAATCTACGAACCTAAAAAAACAAAAATGACTTATAAGTTGAAACGGAGGAAGGATATGTAGATCATCACCATCCATGGGGTTCCTCGTCCTACATGTTTCAAAATTCTTATTCATAGTTAGCCCTAAACTTGATGGGCATGTCTCGGCAAAAGTATACTTATTCTATACGCCCCAATAAACTTCATCTGTATGTATTAATCGAGGAACTCATCTTCTCAATTATCTTCTTTCCTTCCTTTGGGTGTTTGTCCTATCACTTGGGGAATTGCCGATGATGTGCCTTCCATTTCTAAAATTTATGATCAATTGTCCCTTTACACTTCTCCTTTTCGATGGAAAGGTATATAAACCGTAGAAATCAATTTTCTCTAGGTACCATCTCTAATAACATGGCTAGGTCACTATAGCCCGAAGTAGACCACTAATTACCTTTCTACCATACACCACCGTATATATGTTGTCATCATCAAAGATTGGTCCTCCTTGTTATCTTCTTGTCGTCCATGCCATGTATCCATCCCTATCCCCGTTTTTCTTCTTCGGCAGATAACCAAATACTTCCTCCATTCCAAAATACAAGTCGTTCCAACTTTCTTGGAGAGTCAAACTTTCTCAATTTTGATCAAATTTATACAATAAAGTACTAACATTTATGATAGCAAATAAGTATCATTAGATTCTCATTAGATATATTTTTATAGTTTTTATAGTATAGCTATTCGGTATTATAAATCTTTGAAGTCATCTCTATAATTTTGGTCAAATAGAAAATAGTTTGACTCTCTAAGAAAGTTGGAGTGGCTTATATTTTGGAACGGAGGGAGTAAGAGTCTATGCCATATAGATATAAATGAATACTTAATGTTTTTTAGTAAAACAGCTAAAAAAATCGGTATGTAGTTAGATATTCATGGTATTTTAAAGAGAAAAGACTTAAACAAATAAGTTTAGGATATGATTTATAATCACTATATATAGTTTAAAATTAGAAAAGAAGAGTCTATATCAAGTACAATATGGAAAAAGAGTATGGGACAGTAGCTGCATAAAAGAGTTTTGAAGGAGTACAAATAGAAGCAGAACATTTATAAACTCCACTTTTCGTGATTTGCTCTTATTTTTAGTGTTTTCCAAACTAAGGGACACAAATAATTAACAATTCATCGGCAAAGGGTACATGGAAGCATATCATGAAAAGGCATATGCAACTATCAATAAATTCATTACTGGAATCTATAAATTATATATTGATTGATTGTAAATTTGTAAAGTCTTGGAAAAGAAATTCTAAAAATATAAAGTAACAAATCTCACCGCTATTTGCGTGGTTCAACTTGCTATTATTTACAAATGAGTGATCGCTAAACTAATCATATGGTGTCATCTAGGTCCCCAAACTCTGAAAATGACCAGGTCCCCAAACTGCGTAAGAGATCCATCGTAGGACCCAAACACTCCATGCCATCACCCGATGATGCCGACGTGGTGTGCTATGCTGGCACAAATATGCAAACACACCGACCCCATGACTTATGTTCTCCTTGCATCCCAGTTGCTGGGAGTGAAGGACACTTTGCTAAGTCAGCCCTAATTTGGCTAGTTCCTGTTACAGCAGAAACAAAACTCAATGACATGCACCACGGTAGAAAAAAAAATCACTAATAACTGACTTATTTTTACCTTGTAAACAACACTAATTTTCTTCTATGTAGAGTGCACCAGGGTCAATTTCACTTTAGCTTCGCCAGTGGCTACGCAGATGGTGAGGGAAGATAATAAAAGGACAGACTTAACGCATGACCTCGCAACCCCTTATCGCCCCTTCTTCTCCCTCCCGCCGCTAGCAACTTGCGTATCCCGCCTCGCAACTTTAGTTCAACGGCGGCAGCAACTTATCCCCGTGACGCCCCCGCCCACCGTGTGTTGGCATAACTAGGCGACAGAACATGAAACTAAATCCACGAAAATAAACGGTATAATTTTGCTGCTTTATTGCTCCGAAAATTTCTGCCCTCACAATGCCACTTTGCCCTCGTATTTCCAAGGGTGCTTGACGGAGGGATAGTTTACACAATTTATTCGTTTCTGAGAGGCACACATTGGTCTTTTGATATGAGAAGCGGCGTGATGATGGTTATGGCGGGGAGCACCAAAGGAGACATATTTTCTCCTACCCATTGGATTTTTTTTCAGCTTAGCTATGGTAAATTAACAACTGAAGGGTCATCCTATTTGACACGCATGCACGTGTGGATATTTTTTTGAGGCGGCTAAAGTAGACAAGGGACAATACAGCATGAAATTAGCATATTACATGGTTAATTATTGTGCTATCTTTTTTCAGGCATTTCATATTGCATAAGGCAACAAACAAGCACATGGAATTAACATACTTGTTTTGTGAGGGTGAAGTAGACTTATTCATTCTATCTCTAAAAAAGTAGTTTCTAGGCTTCCTGGTTGGCACGGCTTCAATTTATTTTTAAGTCAACTTTTTGACAGGTGCCCTACTGTTAAAAAAAACCACATGTTTGCAATTTGGCTTTTGTACTCGCTTTTCATTGGAGTTATCATGCCCAGGGGGGCTCAGGGAACTAGGGAGGAGTGGATCGGAAAAGCTAAGAAGCTAAGGGGTGACGACTTCTCGGATTGTTTGTTTCCCCATTCAAGTGGTGGAAGCGCTTCCTCAAGAAGCTCACCTATAAGCTAGTAAGTGTTTCGAAGAACGACTTTCGCTTTTTTTCTAATGGTAAAAGGGGATCTGTTGGAGCTGTGTGTTTTTCTCCTTAATCCTCTCTAACCAAGAATATAGAGAAAGGAGTTTGGTTTATCAATCTGCTGGAGATGCTCTAAAGGCCACACGAAGATGAGCAATGGTCATAGTCACCAAGTTCCCGGGTCGACGGGAACGAGGAACGGAATCGAGGAACGCGGTACGCTGATTTTTAAGAACTCGGAACGAAAGGGGTATACATCTTCGGGACGTTAATTTTGAACGTGGATCGTGAACCATATTAATTTGGAACGATAGCTCGGAACGCTACAGCTGGACGCTACTTTCACGCGGTGATTTAATTCCCCGTTTCAACTTCCTTCCACCATGCATGGTTTAATTCCCTGTTTCACGCGGTGGTGGTCGTTCCCTATATTAAACAAAAAAGCCTCTTCGTGTTTCTGGGCCCTCACGGCTTGGCCTGCTCCTAAAGTCGTGCGGCAAAGATAGGATGTGGCGGACCCGATGACGGCACGGCTGCGGGGCAGCGTTCCAGGTGACCAAGTGCGAGGTGAGCGCGGTTCGCGTTCCTGCCGCGAACCAGGCCGCGTTCCGTGTGACTAAGGCAATGGTAAGCCAAGGGAAAGAATTGAAAAATCCTTACGTAACTACCTCGGCCAGCGAGATTCTGGCAGATTTCTTTAGTGTTGCTTCTTTGGTCCCGCCACTACCGCCGTCTAGACTTGCTTCTTCTAAGAGTAACAATGGCACTAGCAAATTCAAAGCATCTTCTCCAACCCGTAGGTCAGCTCGAAACCGTCCACAGAAGCTTCCACCCAAGCAGGTTTTCACAATCATAAAAGCATTGAAGGACTTTGTGCGCGCCGCTTGTGCTGCTTTGTACAATTCGCGTCGAGTTTTGAATTTTGCTGGTAATATACAGGGCGTTTAGTTCCACCTAAAATCTAAAAATTTTTCATTGTGTCAGTTCATTTTTTCTATCTTTGCACGTAACCCAATCCAAAAAAATTTCACTTTTTTCACGAACTAAACACCCCCTAGTATAATTGATGCACAAATTAACCAATGGATCGATCCACGTCATGACACGACCCGGGTCTTCTAAGACCCATGTTATCTACCCCTTTTTTTTATGACGTCAGCGCTGACGTCATCATCTTCTTCTAGCCCCACCCCCAGCGCAGTCCCCACCCAGGCCGGCCTCCACCGACGGCCGGCGGCGCCCCCACCGCCGTGCCGCGCCGCCCTCCATCCACCGCCTCCCCTCCCGCCGGCCGCGGCCCGCACGCCCCGCCGCCATCGCCGCCGTTCCAATCTTCCCCCGGCCCAACCGCCCTCCACCATCGCGCCTCGCCGCCGGCCTTCCTCTAGATCGGGAGCTCGGGAGTGAATCCAACCCCCAAATCCGTAACCCCAAACCCTAAGGCCGCCCGCTCCGCCCACCCCCCGCCGCCGCGGCCACCGAGCTCTCCGCCGCCGCCGGCCTGAGAGCTCCGTTCTCCTCTGCTCTGTTCTCCTCTGCCACCTCATA
This sequence comes from Urochloa ruziziensis, assembly GCA_015476505.1. Classification (NCBI taxonomy): domain Eukaryota; kingdom Viridiplantae; phylum Streptophyta; class Magnoliopsida; order Poales; family Poaceae; genus Urochloa; species Urochloa ruziziensis. Next base: position 45,957,587 of record CM027119.1, read on the forward strand.
TGCCACGTCATGCTGACGTCAGCAGCCCTAAAATGTAGCACGAATCTTAAAGCAGCTAGCAAAAGTGGATAATTGGAAGGGGAGCTAACGGGGTCCGAGAGAAACAAAAACGCATCACGACATCATGTAGTATTCATTATTCCACATTTCCACTCCCCTGATGCAAAGCCTAAGGCCAGTCTCAGTGGGGGTTTCATCGACACACTTACCTAGAGTGACACATCATCTAAGGCCAGTCTCAGTGGGGGTTTCATCGACACACTTACCTAGAGTGACACATCATCTAAGAGAAGTTTGAAACTATGATGAAACACCCTCCCTCAATGCAAAGTTTCATCTCGTGTAGTTCCCAAGACAACATGCAAGACACAAGCTGTCTAGAGTACCGTGTAGAGAGAGTTTCATGAGGATGAAACTCGTTTCACATCTCTCTTATTAATACACTGCCACATCATCAAAAATGCTGACATGTCAGTCTATTTAATGCTGATGAAACTCCCACTGAGACTGGCCTAAGAGAAGTTTGAAACTATGATGAAACACCCTCCCTCAATGCAAAGTTTTATCTCGTGTTGTTCCCAAGACAACATGCAAGACACAAGCTGTCTAGAGTACCGTGTAGAGAGAGTTTCATGAGGATGAAACTCATTTCACATCTCTCTTCATTAATACACTGCCACATCATCAAAAATGCTGACATGGCAGCCTATTTAATGCTGATAAAACTCCTACTGAGACTGGCCTAAGCAAGCATTCTTACACTTGGGGACAAGCACAAGGGGAACCCGCGGCGGCGCGGAGAGCCCCGGCGCCTCGACCATGTCCACGTCATCCGGCCGCACGCCGGCGGGGAGCTCCCAGTCGAAGTGCCGCAGGAGGCTAGCGAGCGCGAGCTCCAAGACCGGCTGCGCGAAGTTGATCCCGGGGCAAATCCTCCGCCCGGCGCCAAACGGGAGGAGCTGGTAATCCGTCCCCCTGAAGTCCACCGCCGGCCTGCTGCCGCCGCCACCGGCGGCGCCGCCGGCCAGGAACCTCTCCGGCCGGAACTCCTCCGGCGCGTCCCAGGCCGCGGGGTCCCTCCCGATCGCCCACGCGTTGACCAGGAGCGTTGTCCCCGCCGGGATCTCGTACCGGCCGCCCTGCAATGCCGCGGCGGCCATGGACTCGCGCGGGATGAGCAGCGGCGCCGGCGGGTGGAGCCGGAGCACCTCCTTGATCACCGCCCTCAGGTAGCCCATCCTGCTCAGCTCCGCCTCCGCGATGGCGTCCTGCTTGGCGTTTCCGGCGCCGGCGACGCGCGCGATCTCGTCCTGCAGCTTGGCCATAACCCGCGGGTTGCGGGCGAGCTCCGCCATGGCCCATTCCAGCGTCACGGCCGTCGTCTCCGTCGCCGCGGCGATCATGTCCTTGGTGATGGCCTTGACGGCGTCATCGGTCAGCTCGAACCCTTTGCCGGCACCGCCTTGTTGATCTCGCCTCAGCTGCAGAAGGACGTCGACGATGTCGCCGCCGCCTGCCTGCCCCGGCGCCGGTGGCGCCCTCTGCTCGTGCTCGGCGATGATCTCCGAAAGGAACCTGTCCCAGTCATCGACCATGCCGTCGATCTTCTTCTCGAGCCCCGTGACCCGCCGGAACACCGCCGCCGCGGCGTCCGGGAGCACGCCGTCGGCCTGGAACCCGGCGGCCGCCAGCGTCTCCGACTCCGCCATGAGCCGCCGGATCCGCTCCGCCGTCGCCCCCGCGGCGCCGGCCGCCGCGCGCGTCACCACCGCGTTCGTGTACCCGTACACGAGCTCCCTCACCGACAAAGCCTCTCCGGCCTGCGCGGCGCGGCGGGCGCGGGAGACGAGCGCGGCGGCCTCGGCGGCGCGCACGGGGGCGAAGGCGTCGACGCGGCGCGCGGAGAGGAGGTGGACGACGACGACGCGCTTGGCCTGGCAGCCAGTGCTCCCCGTACGGCGCGAAGGAGACGTTCCGGGAGCCGTACGTCTGCTTGTGCGCCGCCGCGTTGTGGGGGCGGGAGGAGAAGGCGAGGTCGTGGTGCTTGAAGAGGTCGGCGGCGGCGGCGGCCGTGGAGACGATCAGGGTGCGGCGGCGGCCGAGCTGCAGGAGGAGGAGCCCGGTGTTACCGCGGCCGCCGTAGCGGAGGTGGAGATCGTGCAGGGAGCGGTGTGGGAGGCGGCCGATGAGGTGGTGGAGGTGGCCGAGAAGCGGTAGCCGCCACGGCGGGGATGGTGGAAGCTTGCTTTTGCTCCGGCGGCGGTTCTTGACGACGGCGTAGAGGGAACAGAGAAGCAGGGCGACGGCGAGCACGGAAGGCGACATCATCTTACTCCTCAGTTACTACCGGCGAATGATGGGGACAAGAATGGACTTTGCTCGGCTTAATTATAGCGATCGTTGCTAGATTTTTTTTTAAAAAAAGTCAGCAGGCCGGACCATCATCCCGTTCGCATCCGGGGATCATTGTTTTTGGCGGCTAATAAAGCAGACTAGTATAGAGAGAATTTGCTCCATGTACAAACATTCGGAAAAGGGTTATGATATTGAAGTAGTACATTACAAACATTCGGTTGCTATCAGCTGTTTTGTCGACCTACACTACACATAGACAACGGCAGACGATGAGGTGGAGGTGGCCGGTGAAGCTGGTAAACAGGGGAAGAGAGGGAAATGGGTTTGGTGGGCTTGGCCGGAAACAGAGCTGGGCCGGAGCGAAAGAGAAGTGCGGGGAGTTTGGGCTGTGTTGAAAGGAGGAGAGTGGGCGGCGGCAGGCCGGCGCTGGACTTCGTGCGGCCAGAGGACATGGACATGGTGGAGCCGCCGGGGCTCCCAAGTTGAAGGCGTCCGGTTATTACGCTGCATATGCATTACTGCAGCTGCATAAGGAATCGACGACGTGGCTCCACGATTTTGTGTGCGAATTACACAAGTTTGGAGTTGTGGTCTCGTGGATGAAGCACAATTCACGTGTGCGTTGAAACTGCTAAGAATACTTGACGCGTGTCAAAACCATACTCGAACATGAACGGAAACATGCCCAACAAACCGAGAGACTCCATTTCATGTTCGAGTATGGTTTTGACACGCTTAATATGGGGATCAAATTCTACATCAATGCTTAATATGGCCCTTTAAGCACTAGTATCTTCCAAGCACCTTGCACGATACATGCCCAACAAACCGAAGAGCAGCTCTCTTCTTTTCTTTTTTTTCTTTTTTTCTTTTTTGAAAAGCAACTTGCTTATGTATTATTCAGAAGCAACAAAGATACAAGAGGTCCAGAGGACCTTGCAGTGCAGACTGAAGTACATTGATAACACTACAGGAGACGGGCCATGGGCTGAAGAAGAACAAGATAACGTAGCTAAACTATTTGATACAGTAGCTCTTGCATCCTTTGCCAGACAGTGAGCTACACCGTTCATTTCCCTTGGAACTTTCACCACCTGAAGAGCAGCTCTTGACATGCATCTAGTACTTCCTAGCAAAGTTTCATATCCAGACATGACCCACCGAGCAACGGAAAAAGGAAATCAGCATGCAAATAGTAACAGGTATTGCAAACTATTAAAACCCATCATCCTGGGCTACGATCGTTTGATCTGACAACAAGAACATGATCACGAAAGCTGTAAAGAGTGGAGTGCAGAAGGCAGTAAAAATATACAAATGTCACGTCAAAAGCACCAGACGGTATCACGCGAGTACACAACTTATTCACACGCTGGGGTATATCTGTTACAAACTAGAATGAATCAAAATACACGAGCACAAGGTCAGCAAAAGAACCGGATTAGGCAAACATATAATATAATCAACAAATCGAGCTGTAAGTAATCCACCCTCCACCCCCATCCTGCCCATGACCATGAGTCCATGACCCAAACCACCCCAAAAAAAATCCAGTAACGTCTTCCCTCTCAGCACCAGAGAATTAAACTCCCTCGGTGTGGTCATTCCATCAGGCGCTCTTTCAGTGCAAGCTCTACAATGGGCTGTATCCTCTGTCCTCAGCAAGGGGTGGACAGAGGCATAGATAACCCCGAGTAAATATCTTGATGGTGACCGGCGGATAATGTACAAATGGTGTGTGATCTACCCCCTGGGCCAGATCAAATCTTCTTTGGTAGGTTGTAAGTTTTTTTGAGGAACCTTGTAGCTGTCTCGTCGCTCCGGTAGCACAGAACCCGCAGGACCGTGTTAGGCTCATTAGGGCTCCAGTGCCCTGTCGTTGGCGGCAATGGCAACCTGTTCTTGGACGCTGACCGATTTGATTCAGCCATCATACGTTTGAATCGCTCAATGAGGCTTTCAGAGTCTGCTCTGAAGAGGGGCAGGACATTCTTGACCTGGGAGGAGGCCTTGTCAACTAATTCTTCTGGCAGACCATCCCCATCCGCCAAATACAGATCTCTGAGGGCCCTGAAATCATCTTCTATTATCTGAGAGTCTTGGCGGGTGAAAGCACGCAAAGGACCACCAGCAAGAAGCACCAGCAAGAAACCATCAAAAGTTGCTTTCATCAGTGCGGTTATAGCACGATTCCGCACTTTATTGTGCACCGTACCAGATATCGTCTCAAGGACAGGGTCAAGCTCTCTCAACAGTACCTCCACCCTGTTTGCCGCGGTATCACCAACATAAAGGGTGTCCCAGAGAACATGACCCAAGTCATAGAATGTCACCTTATATGCAGTCGTCTCACAGATCTGCTGAATGCCTTCTTGACAGGCCGCCTGACAAAGCTCAAACTTGATGTCCACTCCATCTGTGATATCTGCCTGAGCTGACTCAACATTTCGCAAGCATGTTTTTATTTTCTTCTCTAGATTCTCGAGCTCGCCACGGATGTACTGAAGTGAATTCAAGCGCACACAGAGTTGAGGAAGTCCCAAGGGATCATTTCCATTTGTTGTTCCATTTTGTGATGCACGAACCTGCAGATTTTGTGGCTTCTCCTTTTTCTTGAATAATAACTTAGAGCCAACCTCACATCGCGTTAATGGAGGTAACTGGGGCATAAAGGAATTCCGTGTTCCTGTCCAGAGATACAAATGCAGAAATCGGACTCATCAAAGGAATATCACTCCACAAGTTATTTAACATGTATGTATCTACTACTTACCACAGCCAGATTTTGCTTTAGACACATAAAGCTGTAGACTTCTATCCAGTCCAGCTGTCAGATCAGGAAGAAGAATCGGATGCATTGGTATAGGCAATTCAAAAAATGCATCCAGCGTTTCACCAATAACCCGAAGCATCTCCACAGAAGAGGGAGCAAAATTCTCCCTGTTGGCACCTGGATTCCATGTCTGCATAAAAGATATTGCCAGGTTTAGTGGCAGAGAAATCACATAAAGCCTATATAAACAAGTTTCAAGCTAGGCGTAACAGAAATTTATATAATATATTGTCAATCAATCATCAAAAATTATTTTATTCCTAAAAGACTGTCAGAATTATTTTATTCAATTTGCACATCAGCTGTGCAAGGCCTGAAAAAAAAACATCAGCAAGGGTACTGCAACATGACTGATAAAAGTTGGCGGCATGATGGGAAGCTAAATCATACACCAGGATCACTTCAGAGGTTTCTAATTCTAACCACTGATGAGTGGCAAATGGATGATGGACATGGAAGAAAAGTAGCATGAACAAATGGGCACATGCATATGCATCAAAGATGTGTGCTTAGAAAATAACAACAAACTGGAGACGTAAAAAATGGTCCACTACAACAAGTATATACTCCTTTCTTTCCAAGACGTAGGTAGATTTAGTTTTGTCCTAAGTCAAACTTCTCTAGCTTTGACAATGTTTATAGAAATGTACACCAAAATCTACAATATCAAATTAGTTCCACTAAATCCACCATGAAATGTCTTGATAGGCTTCTATATTTTTTTTCTATAAGCTTGTCAAAGTTCGAGAGATTGACAAAACTTAGACAACCTACATTTTGAAACAGTGGTAGTAACAAATGCTATGGCAACATGTTTAAGCTACATTAGATGCATGCAGAAAATAGTACTAAAAATTAAACTACAACAGCACACATCATCTACCACTCTATCTATTTAAATCAAGAAGTCAACATCTGATAATGAAGAGGAAATAAAGAGCACCTCTTGCTTCAAATTCCGGTCAACCCATCCCTTGAGTCTGTCCACCCTTTCTTTTATCCACACTTTCACCAGATTAGCAATTGCATTTTCGGCTTCGTATGGCGGCATTTCTCTGATTAGTGACTTGCCTCCATCATCACTATCCACAGAATCTTCTACAGCAATATTAACAAGGTCCTGCTCTAATTTGTCTGCTGATTTAAGCACCTGAACTGTATCTGGGGTCAGCTCTGTAAGCCCAGCTACGAACTGCTTCAGCTCATTTCCATAACAAGAATGCAGAGTTGCAACAGCAACACCCGAAGCAAGGGGATGCCATGTCTTCAGTATTGGACTGTACAAATTTTTCTCCTTTAAAGCTAAGTCACCAATGTCCTTTGCAAGGATAGATAGAACTGGAGTAGGGTTTCTTGATGATCGTTTTGAATCTGCTTCTTCCATTCTCTACACAGGTCAAAGTAACATCAATAAATGAGCAGCTGGTGCACTCTACAGAAATATCAATTTAATAAGACTTAACATCTATGACGATACATAACATAGAGCAGTTGGGTACATATATTACTTGTGATTGAGGAAAGTGTTTTCTATTGTTTCCAGGATTTTTAGAACTTTCTATCTATTCTGTTACCAAACATGGTATGGGTTGTAAGCGATAAGATGAAACACGAGAAAATGATATAGGTATTTTGAGGTACAGAAACAGCACTACTCATACATGTTGAATCAAAGATTGACGTTGATTTTAACTACTAACAACACTTACTAGGGCGAAAGCTGTGCGGAGTGAAGACCTTATGTAGGTCTCTACCCTGGTGCGAGCTACATCAGTCTCTTCTTTCCTTCTACGACGATATTCATGGGATATATCTTCAACAAGAACCTTTGCGGCTGACACTCCAATTGAGACAATACCTTGCATAGACTCAATATTACTTGTATTGAAGGTTTCATGATACGCCAGAAGCCTTTTCTCGGTCCAACCCATTATTGAGCTCAACGTTGAACTCAATACTTTACAGTAATTTGGATCTTTTGTGGTCTTGGCATCCTTAGCAACTTCAGCCAACTGATTCTCTGCAGCAGAAAGCAGCTCGATATCTACTTGACCAGACATAACAAAATGATTGAACAATGCCCAAGTAAAGCAAAGGTTGTGGAGCATCTCATTGATTCCAAGAATAACCCAGGTTTTCTTCAAAAGTTCCATCACCTCATCGATCTCATCAACCACAGTGCCTTCATCATTATCAAAGCAAGCTTCTACCAACATTTGGTAGAGATGGAGATTCAAGGGGAAACCATCTGCCCAGTGGCATCCATCAGAAGTTCCATCATGAGATCTTCCAGCAAGGGACATGACAGAAGTGCGCAGGCTCTGCAATGACTCAGAGTTTCTCCCAGTTTCAAGTGGCCTATCATATGCACCACGTATAATTTGCCGCAACCGTTGTGCAGAACTGTCTGATTTGTTCAATGGAACAAGTGGGTGCAAAAGCAAACCAGCCTCAAGAAGCTTTAAGTTCCTAGTCCGCCATGCCTCGTACTCCTGAGGATCAGGGAAATCTGATGCCTTGAATTGTTGTAGGAATTCCAAGGGCAAGACCATAGATTCCGCGCGTCTGCCAAGCTGTTTAACAAAATATGTAAAAGTGTATCAACAAACTTTGAAGGGTGTATTAGAGAACAGTCACGATGCCCAACAGCAAAATTGCCCAACTTTAAAATAAGCAAAATCACATAAAGGCCCATCAAATTTATAAAGCGTCCACTATTTCAATAGAAACACTCCATAGGAATTACAACCACTTTTTTGTGAATCTGATTAAGTTAGTGCATCAATGCATCTTTCGCAAACTGTCCAACATTATCGTTCACATATGAGCTATGAACCAAGAAAATAATGCTTCAAGAGATTTTTTGCAAAATCATTTCGCAAGTGATACTAAACTGGCGAATACTATACCATGTTCATGCAAACTTTGGTGATCATCCTTTCAATCATTATATGCTATAAACAGCATCTTTGACTACAGTTGTACTAAACCATCTACTGAAATACAAGATGTTAGGTGGCACACCAGCCATGATCACATTGATTAGAGCTAAATTTGTCACTACAGCTAGTCTAACAAAACTGAAGTTGTCACTCCGCGGGTTCAGGATATGGCCCACATTGCGAAGGTACATCTAAGAAATTTTGGAAAATGTACAAAGTGGTTTGGTTGTTGACCATAGTCCATATGGTAACACATGAATTGCAAATTTATCCCTCTAAATGAAATCAAATACAGACAGAAAAAATAAGATACCTACCTAATCAAATTGAATGACTAATGTGCCTTCCTATTTCACATTACAACTTTTTGACGAAAACCGCAGGCCAAGATAGGAATCATGGTACCAACAAAGGTTCTTCCTAATTATACAGAGTAATTTTATATTCATGAACTAGAAACATATTAAAAGGCAAGACCCACTGCAGCCGACACCCAAAATACAAGATCTACGCTAAAAAAAGGGAAAATCATTTAACTCCCCGTCCCTATCAAATGGCGCTTAGTTGGCAATGGCACCCCAACGCTCAACTAGAAATACAAAAACCCAAAAACGAAAAAGAAAAGAAAAATGGGTGTATTTTTAGCTAAATTTGAATTTTCGCCCGACCCTCCAACAAACTCATGGCAAGCTTGACCCGCTCCAGATCTACTACCACAATCCACCAACACCAGCACCACTCATTCGACCAAGCACACAAATGAGGATCGACCAAACAAGCAGAATTCGGAGCTACATTTCCAGCGGAAATCTCGCTGCCCAAGCGCGAGATCCTACCTGGCTGGCGGCGATGCGGAGGAGCCCCCTTCGGATCCTGGCGTCGGCGGGCTCGGAGACGCGCATCTGCACCCGCATGAGCTCCCCGACCGTGGCAGGCCTCCGCGTGGGGGCCGACGCCTTGCCGCCGCTCCCGGGGCTGCCGACGCCCTTGGTTGATGCGGAGGAGCGGAGCCCGAGGGCCTTCTTCATCTTGCTGGCGGCGGCGGAGGTGAGGGAGCGCTGGAGCGAGGCGGAGGAGGCCGAGGACGCGGAGGAGGCCGGGGACGGCGGCGCCCCCGCGCCCGACGCGGCCCCCTGCGGGATGTAGGTGAGGGGCTTCCCGCCCGTGGTGCGGGACGCCGCGACCAGCACCTCGTAGGCGGCCTCCCGGAGGTCGGAGGCCGAGAGCTGGACCCCGAGGTCCGGGAACGGCGAGGGTAGCGCCGGGGAGGAGGTGGAGGACACCGCCGCCGCCGCCGCGGGCGGGAGGAAGCCGTTGGAGGAGAAGGAGTGGGACGACGAGTCCCGGCGGGACTCGCGGAACAGGCGAGCCATCGCGGCGGCGTCGGCGTCGGCGTCGGCGGTGGCCTCGCGAGCTCTCTCCCCCCCTCCCTCGCGTGCTAGGTCCCGCGCGCTCTCTCTCTAGTGGAGAGAGGAGAGAGATGGGCGGAGGCCTGTGGGCGAGCCGCTTTTCGTCGCGAGGGATGATGAGGAGAGAGAAAGACGGAAACTCTCCTTTTTTTTTTTGAAAACTTAACTCTCCTTTCTCCCCCCAGCGAGGGAGATGGCAATTAGCCGGATAAATTGCTAGGGGTACTTGTGGCCGACTTTGGCAGCACGGTTTTTTTTTTTTTTTTTTTGTCCATCGTGTCTTTCTCTGAGACTGTGTTGTGCATTTGCGTTCACTTTTCAATTATGAAATATAGAATTGTATAGTTAGAGACATATGCCTTCACAAATGCGCATTAATATAGATGTCTTGCCTCATATCAAAAATGGTTTGGTATATTAATTTTTAAAACCTCTGAAATATCACAGGGCATATTTAAATAGAAGTAGCGCGACAAATTAATTATGATACAGGCATGAACATTCACATGAACGCGCACGCAACATGTACCCCACGTGTACCACCACAAACATGAGCACGCGTGTCGCTATTGATGAGCATGTAGCTGGATCCTTACTTCAGGTTTAAACATAATTTAAATGGGAACTCATTTTTAATGTTGTTAAACATTAATGAGACGAGACTGAATGGTAAGTTTTATGTAAATATATTTTTTCTTAGTCCCACTAATTAGCAAACAAAAAAGTTAATGTGACAAAAAAGTTAATGTGACGGTCAACATTTTACCAAATGCATCTCTCCCTTATCGCTAATGTTGTGAAGTTGAACATGGAATTTCCATTAAAAAAGTGTGTTGGTAACTTAAAGTAGGCAATTCGACACCATTTCTGATGTTATATTTGTAACATTTTCTATCTTTATAAAAGAATGTATAATGCACAAGGTGTAATGCAAGTGTGAGAAATTCAAATAGACCATTATTTTGTTAGCATGTAAACATAGAACCACATAAATATTAATTACCATTCATGTACAATGAAGTGACTAACAATAGTAAGAACAACAAAATTATGTTGTAAATTTTAGCAACAAATCAAACAAACTCTACATTATTTACGATGTTGTTATTTTTAAATAAATCTAGCTTAACAAAAAGAATGTGAAGAAAATACGTTTATCATAATAAAAGCACAAAACAAAAAAATGAATCATGACTCAGACACAAAGAGATGCTTCAAGTGCTCGGAGTGTAATACTAGGACGTAGATGCTTGCGTGGCTTCTCACATCTTGTCTAAGTTTTGTGAAGAAAGAAGAAAAATACGAATAAATCAAAGACATCGGTTATCTTTGTCACCTTTGTTGGTGGGTGGGTTACCTTTGCAAAGCAGGTAAAAAGCCAACGCTCCAAGAGGTGCCAGCAAACATGCCATGTTCGGGTGTACGCCGTGACAGTAACCACAGCCAAAATAACGTCCTACTACACTCCACCACCACATTACCTTGTGTGTTAAGGCTAAGCAAAGACCGGGTAGGAGTACTCTAACGTACTGCCTCAGTGCCGCACCAGCTGTGCGACCCGGTGATAATTGTGTGTAGCTAGATCAGGTCCTTGCAAGACGCGGCTGTCCGTTGCCAGCTGTCTAGTGCGCCGAGTCCACCACGCATGATTGATGCGTACCCGGCAGCTCTTGTTCCTCTCAAAATCTGCGAGAATGGGCTTGGAAAGTGAGCTCATCTCTTCTTAAGTGTAGTTTTCCAAGCTCCTGGAAAACAAAATAGGATCAGATTGATTGATGGGCATATCTAGGTCCTTGCCCAAGGAAATGGGCTCTAAACTGGGTTGTTTTTTTAGTCGATGACAGTAGTCCGGTAGTTTCTCTCTACTCCCTCTATCCCATAATAAGTCTACTTAGGCTAGTCCCAGTGAAGGATTTCATAGTGATGTTTCCAAGATAGCCACATATGAGTAAGCAACAAGAAAATGAAATTGGGTTTGAAACTAACTCTTCCAATGCAAAATTTCATGGTGCGGTTTCATAGGCTTCAAATAACATTTAATTTAATTACTCAAAGAGAGTTGGTATCCCTATAGAGGGTGTTTCATCTCTCTATTATTAAATTGGGCGCCATGTCATCAAAAAATCTTATGTGGCATGTTAATTAATGTGCATGAAACTCCATGAAACTTCCTACCAAGAGTAGCCTTAGAGAGTTTAAATTTTATTTAAAAATAAGTGCACATTTAGAGACAAAATAATACTATTTGTTTTTTTCTACTTTTCTCTTCCCGAGATGCAATGATTGCAACTTTATCTCAATTTAAAAGTTAGAAATGCACTTATTTTGAGACCGAGGGAGTAGTTTAGTTCAACAAGGACAAATTTTCTCCTTTTACCAGCATGCCCCTACCGCCTAGCACGGAGCCTTGTGAATTTAAACCATTGGCCACAAACCACTACCACGTAAAAAAATGATTACTTTTCATACGACTAAATAATATGAGGTGTAAGAAAATAAACAGTATATCTTGGACACGAAATTAAAAAGAGGATATATAGTAAACTCGCATTTTATCTTCAAAACTGCATTACTTGAAACTAGAATCTCACATTGACAAGATGTCGTTGTGGACATCATCTACACAAAGCACCAAGGCACTACTTTAGCCATCGATTGATAAATGATATAAAACACATGGAAAATACAGGTTTACAATATTTTGAAATTCACAAAGATAAATGTAGCCATTTTGAAAAGTTCATTTGAAACAACCGTCATTATTAGGTGTCCTTTATGTAGGTATCATCGAAAATTAAAGCTTCTCTCGAGCAACTGTGTTGAAACATTCTTGGACGTGTGTGTGTGCAGAATGGATGCTCGTGGGGAAGCGAGGCCGGTGACGGCCAAGCACGAGGTTGTTTTACTCGGCGCACAACAGCTCGATCACATGCCCAACTATCAAGGTCAGACCAGAAATGCAGTATCATATTCTTCATATGTGATTGGGTTGGAATGTCTCTGGCGTGGCGTGTGTAGAGAAACCGTCAGGAAGAAAAAAAAAGATAAATAATTAGCGAAAGCTCGATCAGAGATCAATTAGCAGGAGACAAAATTGGTGATTGGGAGAGGTGTCCCTTTCACAGGTAAGTAGGGTCGATGCCAGACAGTGGGCTTTGCAGCAGATTAGATATGTGCGTTGGGTTGGGCTGTCAGCCATTAAGAAAAGGAAAGCGAAAAGAAAATTGGTGATTGGGAGAGGTATCCGGCTGACGGCGGCGGGTATGCGCGTGCTTGTTTTGTATTCTGGCCTTCTGGGAGGATACAGTAGAGCACAGCGGTTGCGTGGCTGTCCATCTGATTCTGCATGATGAATTGGTGATGGTATCTGTCTGGGCAGTAGGCACACCGCACACCCTGTCAAACGCACCACGCGTTTAAGGCACTGACTGGGTGGTGATTTGTTTCCGCTCCTACGTTTTCAGGCCTGCCAAGATCACGGTCGCAAGCAATGCGCCATGGAATCACAAGACCTACGAATTGGTAGTTGCTGAGAGCTCGCCGAGCAAGGGAACACGGTAGAGAGCCGTCTCGAAAGCACAAGGAAACACGAGAGAATTGGAATTGCAAAGCACCAAAAGGGAACAGCTGAGAGATGTGCAAAGCCTCCAAACTCCAAAGTCGAAAAGTTCAATGACACTGACCCTGTCCCACTGAATGGCTGAGATTACAAACAAGGCATAAGAAAAAGAATAAACGAATGCAGTGCAGACAAAAAAAAATGTACAACTAAGAACGCCCACCGTGGGGCTCGAACCCACGACCACAAGGTTAAGAGCCTTGCGCTCTACCGACTGAGCTAGACGGGCTTTGGTGTAGTCGCTCACTGTTGTCACCCTAGTACTCGTCTAGTAGAGAGCTAGAACCGGCTCGACGGCCACCTTAATTGACAGCGCGAAGAAAATACAGAGACCAAGTGAATTTGCTGGGCCATAAACCGCAATTTGTATACCGACAACTGCTCAACCCATAATCTCCCCTCCTTTGCACCGAAAACAAGTTTACAAAAATCGGCTGCCAACAGCCATTACTACAGCAGCCCCGTGCCAAAGAGGGTGGGTGGAATGCGAATGCATCCTCGCTCCCGGTTGTTACTATACACAGATTAAGGGTGTACAACAGAGTTCATCCCCTAACTTCAACTAGTTCACATTCCGTCAGTTTCCAGATAGAAGCGCATCACGTAGTCAGATGCACACCAGATATAACATATAACAGGAGCCTAGCCTTCAGAAGTACTTTGGCCGCCGGCAGAGTCTTTTCAGGCTCACCCTCTCCTGCCAATCAGCCAAAGAGAAGTTCTCTCAAAATCAAGACATATTAATACTTTTAAGACACCAGCATTCAAACAATAACTGTCTCAGGTATTGTTGGTTTGTTGAAATACCTGGCTTTGATCATGATCATATTTAACAAGGAATACGCATCTGCACCCCCTAATATCATGCTGTTTCCGCTGAACTTCCAGAACATGGGCGTCAAAATGCAAGGCTTCGTCATTTCCCTCCTGAGGTTCAAATCACAATAAAGAAAGGAAGGGCTTAAGGGGCAAAATAAAAGGAAGCCAAAGATAATTGCTTTGAAAGAGTACCAAGCTGCAACTGCATAGCACATGAATTGATGGTATCATTGTACCAAGTTTTATGCTGCTGCTGCTCCAGGAAAATAGTTTTCCTGTCCCAATGAACCACTTACCCTGAAGCAGAGGACAAGGTCTCCTTCGACAATGGATTTGCACTGCGAGGGCTCGACAGGAATGGAACGCTGGCGGATGCACTTTTTCACATTCACCCACTCATCCTCACCAGCCCCGAAACCCTCAAACCTCACCCGGACTTCCTAGAACAACAGAACAGAAATATTGAATTACAAAAGGATGAAACAGAACTTGAATATGCAAACAATAAAGGAAACAGAAATAACAAACGCAATATTCAAGAAAATTATAGTAGAGAAGAAACATCTCAAAAGCTCAAAGCAGCTTTGATAATGAAATGACAAATTGAGCAAACAATTGATGATTCAATAATCAGGTAGTCTTAAATAAACCATGGGCGAAGAAGGTAAAGGTAAAATATGCATATGTAATAAGAGATAGATTATTCTTACTACTTCACCCGCCTTGTTCCTCCTGTGTGCTAAAAACATGGCGATGTCGTACCTGCATAGCAAAAAATAGCATTTGATGACATTGAAATTGGCTGCCACACTTGAAATGCCAATGTAATGGGGTATGTGTGCTACTAACATCATGCACACATAAGCATCCTAATCTGCAAGCCAGTAATGTTAAAAAATCTAGGTACATCATCTAGGATTTGTACCATAGTTTAAGGCAGCATCATTAGCTTTACCGGATAGTGCAAATAAACTCAGGATTAAAGCCTTGCATGATCGATATGAACTAGATCACTTATATTATTTGTCATTGTAATCACCAAGGTCATGCTTAACAGCAGATGTCCAAGTACTGGCACAGTAAACCAAGTATCACAGTTTGTACCATAGTTTAAGGCAGCATCATTAGCTTTACCAGGATAGTGCAAATAAACTGAGGATTAAAGCCTTGCATGATCGATATGAACTAGATCACTTATATTATTTGTCATTGTAATCACCAAGGTCATGCTTAACAGCAGATGTCCAAGTATTGGCACAGTAAACCAAGTATCACAGAGGTCAACAAATGAGGACCCGAATACATGAATGGAACCATTGCAAGTAACTGCAAGAAATAGGAAAAGGAAACGATAACAGAATAGTTGCAGGTGAAAGGATGTACCAAGCAGAATCCTTTGCAGACTTCGCCTCAAACTCCAGCTCTTCAAGTTCAGGAATCTTATCTATAGTTTCTGAAAAGAAGGCAGGGCATATCATAACAGTGCATCAACCGGCACTAAACATTAAGTTTCCAGTATCGACAGATTTATGTTTGAAAATACCTGATGGAAAAACAGGAGAAACCTCATCCTCATTGTTTGAAATACTTGTATCAAGCGGGAAAAGTTTTTCTTCCGAAGCTGAAGCTGCAGACTTTTTCTCAGAATCTGATACATTTACTTCTGAAGCTGAAGCCTTTTCTTGGGAAGCAGTGGGAACACAAGTAGGTTTAGTGGCTGATACTGGAAACTTAGTAAGGAACCATCCTTGAACCTGTTGAAAGAGATGGCAATATGTCATGCTTCCGCGCAATTGGTAAAATATGGGGGCAAATTAAGATATCATCACCTGTGTAGCCTGTAACGCTTTACTTCCAGCACGAGCAGCAGAACGACTGCATATAAGAGTAGAAAATGTAATTACATATCAGAAGCATCACTTAAAAGTACTGTATGCAACTCAATGTTTATAGAAAATATAAAAGGGAAAGGTTTCAGTTTCGCACCACCCTGCATGGATGCTGTCTTGTGTCAAGCAAAAAAATGCCAAGGAACTCGCTTAGAAGAGAACAGTAGAATACATTCCAATCATGCTAAATGCTTTATGTGAAACGGTGATAATTATCTAAAGAAGCAGTTGGAACACACTGTAACAATGTGAGACATACTTAAATTCTTCTGCAAGCTTCTGGCAGAACTTGTCATCCAAGACTTGCTCTTTTTTCTCAGCAGACAATTTCTCCATCCTTGCAATCTGTACCAGGAAGTCTTTTAAGCTATCATGGAAAATGCAGAGAAGTACATCTAATAAAACTAGCATGATATACACTCCAAAAGGAATTGAAATACAACACCAATGCCATATTAATATAGTGTAGTGATGGATGAAGAGGGGATCCAGAATTCCATGAAGCACAAAAGTAGGTGGACTTCAATGGGCAATTGATAATGTTTGACCCTACATTGTGTCAATGACCTAAAAAATAACAGTCCTAGGCACATAGTTCTCCTAAATTACTACATTGCATTATAAGTCTACAATGTCCTATCAAAGTGCATTTTCCCCAAAAGCTGGGGATCTTAGGATGGGAAATACTGAATGTTAAGATTGGAATCATTAGCACAATAGAATTGCCCTGGGTGCAATAATCGTATACGGCATTGATACACAATTTCCACTCTCCATTCTAAATTGCCAGAATGAATAAGACTAGGGGATACATTTTGGTAATTCGATATCAATGTGTACGCTTTTACAAGCATTAACTGAATGTATCAATGCGATAATGAAACAATTATGCCAACACTCTCACGGTGCAACTGGTCAGCCGGACACACCAAAGAAGTAGTCTGCTGAGCCAGCCCGGGTTCGAGTCACGGCACCATCTTCTTAAGAGGAAAATCAGGGGGGGCATCTCTCCCCCTAGTCGAATCTTTTTTTTTTTACAATGAAACAATTATTTTTGTCCTGTTTTGTGAATTGGTTGGCTAAAACAACATTTTGCCCCCTGCGACCAGGGGCATCACTTGAGAGTTGACTCAAAAGCGAAACCTTATTAATACTATCCATTAAGCGAAGTACTACAAACTCCGACGGTTACAGCCACAACTGGCACCAACAAATCCATTTTGGTAATTCGATATCAACGCGTACGCTTTTACAAGCATTAACTGAATGTATCAATGCGATAATGAAACAATTACTTTTGTCCTGTTCCACGAATTGGTCGGCTAAAACTCTCTCCCCCCCCCCCCCCCCCCCCCCCCCTCCTTACAGAGGGCATCACTCGAGACTCGACTCAAAAGCCAAACCTTATTAATACTATCCATTCAGCAAAGTATTACAAACTCTGACGGTTACAACCCCAGCTGGCACCGACGAGTCCATTTTCGCATTCACTACCACCGTTACCCACTTTACAACTAGATGCATCAATGCAATAATCAAACAATCCCTTTTGTCCCATAGAACGAATTGATTGCCTAACAAACCAGCATTTGCGATTTGTCCCAAAACTATTGGGGGCATCGACCCTTGCCCCATGAATAAAACCCTAGCATACTAACCTTATCACAAATCCGTACTGATAGAGGCTATGGCAGCTCCCACCGAACGATTTGCAATGCAATCAGAAATCAGCTCTCGCATGCATGGGGAAGCATCAATATCAACCCTGCACATAATCATCGGAATCCTCGCCCACAAACCAGGAAAAGGTGGGATCGGGGACAAGTAAAGCCACATCCGCACGAGCGACAGGGAATCCCGCCAAAGTTCCTCCTCCAAAGAAGAGAGCCTCTCATTGCCCGAGAAGCCGGCCGATGGGACCCGAAATGGGAGGACCAAGAACACCCCCAAGAAAAACCCACCCAAAACCCCCCAATGGAAGCACCCGAAGCTAGCAACCCAGACCAATCTTTCGCGCAAGAAACTCCCCATCCGGCTAATCCGTAGGATGATTCTTTACTCCCGCAGCACCAAGAACCCTACTCGCGCCGGGCAGGGGAGGCGCGATGAACAGTACGGGACCCCGCCGCCGCGGCGCGGAGAGGAGGAGGGTGAGATAGAAGGAATGGCGCGCGGGGGCGGGGGAGGGGGCGCACCTCGGAGGGAGAGAAGCGGACGGAGGAGCGCCGCTCCATGGCTCGCCGGCGCGGCGGGGAGGCCGAGGCCGCCGCGGGGGCGAGGAACAGAGGTTGGGGAGGTGAGAGTCAGCAGGCGGAGGGAGAGGGGAGGGACAGTTTCCGAGTTTTTGCCAACCAGAGGAGACGCCAGAACGCGATTAATTCCAACGGGAGCGACCGTAACAGAGGATGAAAGAGAAGAGCAGCGGAAGCGAAAGCTTGGAATCGGCTGCGTGGGCCACCGAATGATGCCGGGGCTCGGGTGGGCCCGCTAGTCAACAAGCGACTCCGCCGGACGCAAATGTTAACGGTAGGTGAAATGAAGTATTTTTTTAAGAACCTGAGGAGAAATTAAGTATAAAAAACGGCAGGTGAATTTTAAAATGCATAAAAATATGCAGATTGAGACCTTTATTTCCAAATATTAAGGTAACAGGTGAAATTTAAAATGCATAAAATATGAAGATTTTTAAAAGCACTATGATTAGAATTTAGAAGGAAGGAACCCACCCTGAATTATTTGCTTCAAAAAAATATTCCACTCCCTTCAACTATTCACTCAGTTCGCTTAACTCCTAAGTAAAATTTAGATTCGATTAGTCCTCCAAACTACTTCAGCTAGCCGAATAAAGTTTCTTTTTATTTTTTCATTTATGATTTTAATTTAAGTTCAAATTTTATAAACAAATATAGAACACGTTACATTATACTAAGAATTCTATGGTTATTTTCAAGAAATATTTAATGCAAAATTATATGGAAATGTGAAAACTATCATGAAAAGTTTTAAATATTTTTTAATGTAGACCATCGTGTTATAAGTTAACTAATAAAATCTAAAATTAGAACTCAACTTATTTGCGAAGAACAAAAAAGAGAAATCTAATTGGGGGTGCATTGGAGTAAACCGAGCCTAAATTTTATTCAGGGGTTTAAGCGGACAAGTTTAATTGTTTAGAGGAGAAATAAACTTCTTTGCATAAAAGATTAGCTCGCCGATAATTTATTTGCATGGGGCTTAAGCGGACGATGTCTTAACGATCCTCAGCTGGCACGCCTGGTTACACTTTGGTACCTTTTATTTTTCTTGTACCCCAAATAATAATTAGCTGGGTCAAAAAAATAACTAGGTAAATTTCCCAAGTTCAGGAAAGATTTTGGCAACATGTTTTCCTTTTCCATGCAATCTAGGTTTGTTTATTGTTTTCTATTTGTTATTTTTGTATTTTCTATCTATTGTTCTCTGGTTGCTTATTTTATATTTATTTTCCTTTGCGTGTATATATTAAATATGTTAATTTATTTGCTTTTTACCGATTTATATTCCATATTTATGAAATATTAAACTAACATATGCGTTTTAAATGTGTGTGTGTGTGTGTTATATACAATGTTTTCAAGTACTTTGTGCAGCAATTCTAGCATGGTACCCAATTTTTTATACCACTATTTGCAATTTGGGTACAATAGTTTTACGCTCGAATTTCTTTGACCCAGCCTCACTTCCGCAGCACCTAACCTAGTTCACCACTAGGGCCATCTTTTGCATTCTCTTCTTCAGCCTCACCCATTGCAGTATCTTTAAAGACAGCGCCATAAGCTCAGTCCAGAATGTTGTTTCCATCTTTCATCCTCTTCATCACCTTTCATTATAATTTCTGTTTCCTGTGCTTGGTCCAAACAAAATAGTTAGGCATGAAACCCGATGTAAATAGGTGGTTGTGAAGAGTCCTTTCGGAAGAGTAGTCATTCTCGTTCTTGCAATTTTTGCATGGACAACAAATAAAACCCGACGAGGGCTTGTTGGCCTCAGCCACATCGAGAAAACAATGCAGGCCATGAATGAACTCCTTGGTGCATCTACCGAATGCATCCGTCTACGTTGTGCATACATTCACGCTCCATGCACATCGTATTAAATAAAATACAGTATTAACTAATTAATTGAATTATGCCACTCATATAATTACTTGATTATTTTTTATCCATACAAATATACATTTTAGTCATCTACAGAATTATGCTTGGAGACTAGCAATCAACGTGCCTGAACCGTGATCTTTGTTTCTTATTTTGTTTACCCCTAACCTTACCTCTGGTCTTGTGCCGTTCTATGTTTTTCTTATCCTTGTTTCTTTTGGGTTTTATCTCTAGCCTACCCCAACTTGCTTGGGACAAAAGACTATGTTGTTGTAATTGTGCTACATAATTAATAAAATATCTTTCATTCTCTTCCTTCATGAGAAAACTCAATTACTCTTAACATCTTTATTTTTGGGTCTATTTATTTAGTTGTCTAACCCCATTTAGATCAAAATTTAAAGTAATCAACATCAAGACCTTCACTAATCTTGGATCACTTTAGCTAAGAAAATATCCACAAAATATGAAAAATTTCAGCGACACCTCTTCCTAGGCTCGCATCGCCATGAACAACAACTCATCTCTGGTTGTGGCTCGTACTGGAGGAGGAAGAAACCTGCTTTATCATATTGCGGTGCAATGCCCGGTAGCTCGATCATTCTAGCAGATGGTGAATGAACTAACAGGAAAGAAATTACCAACCTTACACCCGGCAACATGGGTGAAGGATCTTCTTTCAGCAGAGACTTGTCCAATGGAAGATGCTGCCTTCTTTATATGTGGCGTGTGGTCTCTCTGGACGAGAAGGAACAAGAACAACCGAAGGCATGGGTGTTCAAGTTGGAATCCACAAGCGATAGTGAAACACATAGTGAGCATATGGTGGAGGAAGTATTGTGCCTAGGTCGGCTTAGCAGCATATCTGATGCCCTGATGGCAGAAGTGCTAGCATCAAGGAATGACATGATGCTTGCAGTTTCCAGGGATACAATAAGATTGTCCTGAATTTTGACAATCTCCTCCTGATCGATCAACTTCCTGTTGTCGGATGAAGGAAGGAGACGCCTAATATCGGGTGTGTGGCATGACATTCAAGACTTAGGCAGTAGTGTTGCTTCTTTTCAATGCTTGTTTGTGAGGAGGGAAGCAAACGCTTTAGCGCACAACATAGATAGCAAGCCTAGGCCAGCCGCAATGCTAAAGTAAGCTCCTCTTTAAAACAATTGTTTAACTCATTTATAGACTAATATTATAGTAAACCAGCTCAATGGTGTGTGTCGACGTGGGTATCTATAGCTGCTTTTAATACTTGCGAGTATATATGAACAACAATGATCCATCACAAACACCATCCTTGTAACCATACGTGTGGCTACAAGAAAATAAACACACGAACAAGACTTCCACTTTGAAAGAAGAAACTTCGCAAATGTCATAGTACCAGACTACCAATTGATGGGCACAACTAAAAGTAGATAATCATAACATCGTCTCAACATTTTACGAGTGCAAGAAGAGCAAATACAATAGAGCTAGAAATAAGAAAAATAGTACTTCGAAGCCCACAGTAGGAAATCAATTAGTGAACATGATCTCAAATCACTACATTTAGAGCATCTCCAACAGAGTTGGTAAAAATGGATTGCTAAAACAAGTTTTAGGTATAGGAGAGAGAAGATTTAGGCAATGGTTTTGTGCTCCTCTCCAACAGATTTGGTAAAACTGGATACCTATAACGCTTACAGGGACTAATTCGTAAGTGGAAAACTTTCTGAAGGACTAATTTGCAAATGGTCACCTCTATCTTCTTCCTTGAACCCGTCCTCTCCCCATCTTCCACCCGCCGACCATCACTTCCTTCTCCTCCTCTCCCAGGCGCCTCCTACATGACCCGTGTCGCCGCTCTTTCGCCCCTCGGTCGCGCTACGCTGCTCCACTTTTCCACCTGCGCTGCCGCTCGTCCCCTCCTCCCCTTCCCCGGCCGCCTCCCTCTCCGTCAACCGCGCTGCCGCTCCTTCTCTCCCCGCATCTGCTCGCGGTCCACCTCCTCCACCACCGGTCGCGTCGCTCCTTCGTCGACTATGAGCCTGTCGTGCCCCAGCGACCTCGCTTCCCCCGCATCTACTAACGATCGAGCGTTGTCCGCCCTGGGCTCCAGCGGGATGGGTCATCCCTGCTCCGAGGTCGAGCGCCGCTCGCGCTGGTCTCCGACGGGCGCGGCGGGGCTCTCTTACGCCGTGGCGGTGACTGGATGCGTGGGCGGCGAGGTCGGCAATGACATTCGGTTACTGGCGGAGCCAAATCGAAGGTGGGGCATGGTCGCCGGCGAAATCCGGCGGTGGGAGATGCCGCGGCTGGGGAAGAGGATGGTGGGAGGGGGGGGGGGGGGCGAGCAGGGAAGCTTCCTGGAATCGGCAGTTGGAAGCTCCCGCATGAGCAAGAGAATATAGCAATCCAACATTGGATTGCTCTTGGATTGCTATATTTACCAATCCAAGAGAGCAGTTTAGGTAAGTTGTTATAATAGCAATCCAGACAGCAAATCTGTTGGAGCTGTGTTTTGGGCGTTTTTTAGCAATCCTGGTAGTTTTTAGATATAGCAATCCATTTTAGCAACTCTCTTGGAGATGCTCTTAAAGAGTACTAGTTTCATCTAGACATTCATCAGATAGAAGATGCTCTTCTTGAGGAAGATCAAACAAAAGCCCAAAGCCATCTAACAACTCCCATAACCTCTTTAGTATGACACCAGCTGACCAGCACCTCCAGCACTTTAGTAGCACATCTGAAAGAAGAAAGGATATAGTTGTGAGTCAAGGTGCTCAATATAACTATTTGTACTAACATGAACAAAAATAGTCTGCAACAACGAGAACTTACATAAAGATGAATTAGTTATTTTCTCTATTGCCATAACATTGCCAAATGTGCTCAATTAAATCATTTTTCAGTTGGGAACGGACTGATTAAGAGCGAACCGAAAATTTCTACGCCGAATGTTAGTGAGTTGTTGTTTGGCCTTTTGCACTTCAGGAGGAAGAACAATCGATGCCCCTGAAACATCAAAGGCTCCTTAGCCTTTTCTCCCTCATCTTCCACTATCATGTTATGAAGAATAACACAAGTCGTCATGATGTTTTGAAGAATCTTCATGCTCCAAGATCGTGCCAGACGACGCACGATGTTGAAGAGAGATTGTAGCACCCCGAAAAGCATGGTCCACACATCTTTTCTTCTAGCTGGATTTGGCACGCTAGAGATGAGGAGATTCAAGGGGATTTATTGTGTTGGAGATGGGGAGAGAGTGCGCGCGTGAGGAAGACGCGGGTGCGGGGAGGGAGCACTCGATCCTATGACGTTGAGTTGGGCCCGCTCGGCGAGGGGAGCCGTGCTATCAGCTTTTGCCAGAGCCAGCAACATTCTTTTCTCTCTTCGGTTCTCTCAGCTCTAGGCAAACAAAAACACGATGTGGAGGTCGGCCCGTTGGCCACGCCCTTAGTGTCAAGCGGTGTCGCTTTGTATTCTTGGTCTGACAATTTCCCAGACTGGATGAGGAAAATGGCATCCAAAGACAGTTATTCTGACGCTGATTAATGGAAGTCTTGTTCTGACTCTGAAAAAAGGAAGCCTGCTTTATAGAGGGCTTATTATTAACATCTTAGGTGGATGTGGAGTTTTTCGGTAGTGGCCACATGAGAAACAGGTATATGTCATTTTTGGACAGAAGTGATCAAGAAGGAACTTTTCACATCCAGATCGAACTTGCAGCTTGGAAAACAAAATTGATTATCAATCAACTAAAAGGAGTAAGAAAGGTTGTTGAGCTGTTCTCCTGGAATGGAGCATGTAGTATCTCGTTTTTCGGAGGTCACGACTCTTGACAGGTGCGGTGGCAAACACTGGGTTGGAAGATGATTCCTAGCTAGCGAGCGAGCGAGGGCAACAACGTGAGTGGACGGCCATCGCTAGCTTATCCGTTGTCGCCGAATGACGAGTTGGGTGGCACCGTCGTTGTCGCCGTGTCATTTGGTTCTGTCACGTACTGCGTGGAATGGTAAAAAATACAAAAGTCAGTCGCGTCGTTGTCGTTATTCTTCACTTGTCTTTCATCCTTATGTTGGGTGGCTTGGGCCTTTAGTCGTTTGGCTCGTTTGACTTGCGAGTAGCTTGCGAGCTGGCCCGAGCCGACTCGGTAAGCAAACAAGCAAAAACTACAGCTCGATTTGTTAGAAAATGTACCGCCAAGCCAGTTCGCGAGTTTTTAAGCTTGGCGTCCAATCCTACATGCCGTACGTACGTATTAAGCCATGTCATCGTAGCTTTTGTCCACACGCTTCTTCCTATCGCACGCCTAAGCAGGAGTATGTACCAGTCCCGGAGAAAAGACGACAACCAATAACGCAACCACGTTTGGTTTGTTAGGAGACTTCTTGACCTCGCCTTCTATATGTCTAAGTTTCTACAGGCTGTATTTAGATTGTGAAAAGGGGTGAAAAGTATTGTTTCTATAGAAGCATGCTGACACGGTTCTCTATGTGGTAACTTTTCGTGAAAAGAAAATAGTTTTGAGGAATCTAAACAGGGCCGAAATAAGATTTTTTTTATGTGTTCCCATCACTCATACCGAGTCATTGGTTTTTTTCACAGGCATTTAATTTGGCGACATCATCCGATATATACGCGGAGCCACGCCGCCAGCCAGTTCGCCATATTGCAAAACAAAACGGTCCCGGACGCGGTGCTTCGTCGCGCGTGGATCTCGATCGATGGCGCTCTTAGTTTTCCTCGCTGCAGTGCTATTACTGCTAAGTGCTCAAATTGTTCATGTCATCGGCCAGCCAGGTTAAACAATATAATCTAGTAGTATAATCTTTGCTTTTAAAGAATGATTTATCCCTTGAATGTCCATCGATCTTACGCTTGTTGCTGCTTGCAGGTTTCCTGAGCATCGACTGCGGCCTGGACGACAAGTACAGCGGCTACAAGGATCCCAACACCGGCATCTTCTACGCCTCCGACGGCGCTTACACCGACGCCGGCGAGAATCTCAAGGTGGCCCCCGAGTACGAGAGGCGGTGGAATCGCTTGTACCAAACGGTCAGGAGCTTCCCGTCCGGGGTGAAGAACTGCTATGCGCTGCCGACGGAGTCCGGTGCTAAGTACTTGGTCCGGCTGTCGGCCTCGTATGGCAACTACGACGGCAGGAACGACAGCTCGGGGATGGAGTTCGACTTGTACCTGGGGTCCAACTACTGGGACACGGTGTCCGTCGTCGACGACCAGGTGTACGAGGTGCTATTCGTCGCGTGGGCGAGCTGGGCGCCGGTGTGCTTATTGAACACCGGCCATGGCGCGCCGTTCCTGTCCTTGCTGGAGCTGAGGCACCTCGGGGATGCCATGTATCCGGCCCTCAAGGCCAACCAGACCATGTCCATGTTTAGACGGAGAAACATGGGTGGTACCCTTTTCATTACCAGGTATAGTTTTCTTTCACACAGACACCCTCTATGTTTAGAGGTAGCAGATCAACTCCAGCAACGGCTCATAACAGTCATAAGTAAGGCTGACTAGTACTCCAGCGAGAAACATGGGAGTACTTTTTAAGTAGGAGCTGCCTCTACTTTCTGGCTCTATTTTTTTACACTGACTCCAGCGAGAATCTCTGAATCTCAACCCCTGCTTCCTTTTGATATGTGGGGTCTTTTATTTTTTCGTTTCTCTTTTTTCCCTTTCATGGTTTCACCCATCATGAGTTACTCTCTCCCTCCACCTCACCATGCGCGAGCAGGGTTTTTTTTACCGTTGGGAACCGGTCCGGTAGCTAAATAGGGCCGGTTACCGCTCAAAACCGACCCTACCAAACCGCTCCTACTGGTTAACCGGCCGGTTTGACCGGTTTACCGGACCGGTTTTTATTCCCAAAAAAACGGTACTGTAGCGATAAAAAAAACCGTGTGCGCGAGTGCAAGAGTTACTGTTCCCCAACTAGCGATGGACTGACGAGCATAGCTGAAGCCCAAGAGCACGATGAGAAGAAGTCCCATCATGGCTCAGCTAGAACAAACTTTAGAACGAAGCACGCTCGCCCAAACTGTGAAACCAATTGTGGGCATGGCCTCGAGAGTCGAGACCGAGGGCTCGGTTCGAGAGACGCCCATACTCAGTAAAAGAAGTTACTCCATCCGTCCAAAAAAAGGCTGCTTTTGGAAGTTGGCTTTGAAGGCTAGAATCAGGAATTGGAATTGAGTACTCCTAATAGCTGTTTGGAGGGTTTCGGTATTGACAGCCCGAATCGCGCTCGAATACCACGGGGTATTTGCCGCTTGTGTGAGCCTTCCCAGGATTCTAAGGTCTCCCGCTCGGTATCGAGCTGAATCGACTCTCCTTCCCCTGCGTACCCCTTCGTCTCTCCCTCGCGAAAAAAGGAACGCGGACGACGGGTGGAAGGGCGACCTCAGAAGGCCGTCGCCGCCTCCAACCCCCCCTCCCCCCCGCCCCCGCCACCTTCGAGCGCAAGATCCGGCCGCCGGCGAGCCGCTCATGGCTGGACGGAGGGACAACCGGCGGCAGACATCTCCATCTCCATCCCGGCGGCGACCTTCCTCCTGACGCGAGCTCCCTCAACTTCCACTCCCAGCTCGGGGTGGGCATTCGGTAAATACCGAACCGATCGGTTCGGTTCCTCGGTACCTATACAAATTCGGTTCCTTAGAAATTAGTACCAATCGGTTCCTAAAAAAACTTGGTACCGAGGGAACTTGGTATCGGTAAATTCGGTTCGGTTTCGGTATTTACCGAATAGTACCGAACTGATCACAAAGAAAATGTAATAGCATGTTCAAAAACTAATTTTGACACGATTTCGTAGATAATAATAGTGCAAAATAGAAATACATATAAAAGTTTACATGATTATAAGTGTGAGTGCCAAAAATACATAATATAATAGTCTATAACAGTACAATCAATAATATAACAACACTTAAACTTATCACATTTCAGTTCACTTCGGTAAGTTCGGTAAATTCGGTTCGGTTTCGGTATTTACCTCGGTACTTCGGTTCCTGAGAACTCAGAACCGAACATGGAACCGAATATTTCGGTTTCAGTAAATTTCGGTTCGGTTCTCGGTAATTTCGGTTCGGTTCTCGGTTTTCGGTATTTTGTGCCCAGGGCTATTCCCAGCCCAGCGGCCCCTGATGCAAGATCCGCCCGCCTACGCAGCACTAGGCGGAGGGACGGTCGGCGGTTCTTCTTCTTCCTCATGTTCGGCTCGAGCTTTGCCATGGCCAAGATGGAGGAAATCGACGGCGGTGGCGGCTCGTCTTCCCCATGGCCGGTGGTGGCGACAGCTCGTCTTCCCCATGCCCGGCGGCGGCAATAGCTCATCTTGCCGATTCGGGGCTGCGCTGCTCCCCTCCGCCATCAATCCTATTTCTTCTTTTCTACATCCAAACGTGAATTGAATTTGATTGCTTCTCAGGAGCCAGCCAAACAATAGAATTCGAATTATGACCATTTTAATACCATAGCTGATTTGATATTCAACCCAATTCAATACCAAGCCCTCGAATTCATACATCCAAACGCAGCCTAAGTGTATTTCTAGATTTCAAATGGGTAGATCAATGTTAGAGTGA
Organism: Urochloa ruziziensis; assembly: GCA_015476505.1. Taxonomy (NCBI): domain Eukaryota; kingdom Viridiplantae; phylum Streptophyta; class Magnoliopsida; order Poales; family Poaceae; genus Urochloa; species Urochloa ruziziensis. The sequence continues at coordinate 45,985,172 of CM027119.1, forward strand.
AATTATCAATATACCCCTATAAAATTGTAATCATTACACCTCGAGAGAAGAGAAAGTAGAAAAAGACAACTAAAATTAGTTTGTCTTATATGTAAATATATACTTATTTTGAAACAAATTTTAAACTCTCTAAGTGCACTTATTACGGGACGAAGTGAGTATGTGGTGCGTCCGCGGCCCGAAGGCAACTGGTCCGTCAGGGCTAGCAAGGCCTAGTCAGGCCCGAGCAGACCTACGGATAGGCCTGGTCGAGGCCAAGTCGACAAGACCGCCTCATCTACCGCTTACCCATTTCAGGACAAGGGCCGCAACCAGTCAGTCGAGATCGCCACAACAAAAGATAAACAATTGCATCTCATGATAGACACATCAACTGTAAAAAACTGGAGGGAACCTATAGATCTTGCAGAAACTACTCTCACTGGCCCTTCATCGGCGCCGGATCAGACGTCGTCAAGGTAAGGAGAGGCCAGAGAGACCTTATTCCAGAACATCATAGTCGTTGTCACCTTGTTGAAGCCGCTAGAAACCAAACCCTAGGTGAAAAGGGACAAAAATTATGAGTACGTAGAGGATGGGTCCCTGCTCCTCTGCCTACCGGCAAAGTTGTCGGATGGACGGAGGAGGGGGCCGAGGAGGTGAGCGACGAGAAGGGCTGGCCTCCTCGGTGCATTTCTCAGCATCCTCCTGACGGCGGCAAGCTGCCGTTGATGGAGCTCGAGTTTGGCAGGCTAGTACTTCTCGGCGTTGCGGTGTCCAATTGATCTCTGGTCCAATCCCCTGCGATATGTTTGTGTGCCAATCGAGCTCAGGTTCACACCCCACGGCGGCTACGGAGCCACGCGTGGCGGCGGATGTGCTCCGCAGCTCCCACTCGCGCGGCTCTAAGCACCCTCTCTCCTCCGCTCTCTTCCGGCTGCAGAGGTCGTCCTTGCCCCTCCATACCCGTGGGCGAGCGGGTCGCGCACGAGTTGACACCGGAGCGGCATAGGCACAGGGTGGCACAGGGTGGCACAGTGGAGGAGGACTAGACTGCGGTCTCCTCTGGCCGAAGCGGCGCAAGTAGAGGGCGGAGCGGCGCGGCGGGGAAGGCGGAGGGCGGCGCAAGGGGGAGGAGGCATAGGGCGACGCGATGGTGGTAGCACTGGACAGTGCCGGCGGTGCCCATTGCCAGGCAGCCATGGCTCGGTCCTAGTGAGAGAAAAGAGGAAAGGAGGAGAAGGATGGTCGGTGGGGCCTACGTCCATCCACGGGTAAATTTGTCTTTTGATATGACACTTAACGGTCAATGGATGGAAAATCAAGCGGAAGGCCAAATAAGCAATGAAACTTATACCCAGGGCCAAATAGGAAAGGAAAAATTTTAGAGCGCCAAGAAAAGAACCAGCAACTTTTTTAGGGCCAAATAGGAAATAAACTCATAAAATAGATCACATAGTGTATTGTTTTATCGCTTATTGTTTCCAAAACTAACTACATAAGCTATCTTCAAAACAGTGTATAGTACATAGTTTTATCCTCAGGTTCTATCACTCAACAAAAAGTGTGTCATGTCATCACAATTGCCTATTATATATTGCTAATAAAACTGTCATTAAAAATGACCTTAGTTTGACTTTTCCCCATTTTTTTTCGGCCAATCCTTTCTATTGGCCATCCGATTTCTACCATCAAACTAGACACCTTTGAGATTAGGTCTTGTAGTGTTGACCCGCCGTTTGGAGGGATGCGCCTGGTCACCACACGTCATCATCATGACGGCATCAAGCTACGTGATCGAACCTGTAACACATCACCCCACACACACATGGGGACGCAGGACGCCATAAGGGCGTCGCCAAAGGCAGTGACGAAGTTGCCAGCTTAAAGCGATGAGAGAGAGTATAAAAAAAGAAGAAGAAAAAAAGCGGCACACCAGCACAGAGACGGCGTCAGTGAGAGGAGGCGGCGTCAGGAAGCATGCGAGATATAGGCCATGTTTAGTTCGTTGGTGAAAAGATTTTGGAATGGAATTTTTTCACATTTGAAGTATTAAATATAGACTAATAAAAAAACTAATTGCAGATTACGTCTGGAATTTGCGAGACGAACCTAATGAATCTAATTAATCTGGCATTAGCACATGTTTACTGTAGCATTACTGTAGCAATTTAGTGTCTAATCATGGCCTAAATTAGACTCATCAGATTCGTCTCGTGATTTCCAGACCATCTATATAATGCAATTTGTTTTTCAACTACATTTAGTACGTAATACATGTGTCCAAACATTCATTTTGGATTTTGAATTTTGGAACTGAACAAGGCCATAGGCGTGGAGACAAGAGCCAACGACCCGCACTTTCCATTGTTCATCAGATTACTCGCCGGCCAAAACGCTAGCCATTGGAGGCGCCCTAATCCCTGATTCGTGGGTAGGATTCCAGTTGATAGCACTGCGACGGTGAAGAGGATAAGACTCAACAGAGACGAAGGCAGGCTCGCCAGGAGACCAGTTAGGCACGGCTCATTCCCGATTGATTAACGGGGTTTCCTTTGAAAAATTGTAACCTGACCATCCCAGATGTGTAAGGCTGGTTGGGAACTCATGAGGGCTCCTATCCATTCTTACATCACATTCAGACCACACAATTCACCGTTTGTCATTCCTATGCAAACTTGAGTACTTGGACTTGGAATAAGATTGACACATGAACTAGACGTAGGGTACGATTGCCTGCACTAGTATAGATCCTTATCTTTGAGAACTAGGCTATCCGAGACAGCATGAAACATCGACAAGGAGCTTGAGTCAGTTGAGATATTCGTAGACCGGGTGGAGCTCATGCGGTGCCCATTGAATGCTGCGGGGAGGTGGTTGTCCTGTCGCTCAAGGAGGTCGACACCTTCTTATCTTTCTTCCTCTGTACAGGATAACTTTAGGCGCTTGAGCTCCAACCCCTAACAGAAATTGCTGGTGGGCACATGAGCTCGGAGCTCCGGCCCAACAGAGAGGGCAAGGAAGGAGCACAAAAGGGTGGGGAGGCTGGCCAACGCTCGCCAAGTGGGAGGATGCCAGAGCTCAAGCCCCTCGCAGTGGCGAATAGGGGCGCACGAGCTTCGACACCTAGTGGATTGGGTATGCGATGCGAGAGGAGGGTTGGATATGGTTGGTGAGGGTGAGTTGAACGACAACTGACATTGAATTGGTCGGATAGGGAGCACTGGCAGCATTGGGCGAGAGGGAGAAGGCATGACCGCCAACCCTCTAGAGATCCCTTAGGCCTAGGGGCGCCAGGGTGTAAATTGGAGGCCTTCCCAAAATAGGATCCTCCTTGTAGGGTTGCTCTTACGAGGTTGCATATCCCGTGATGGCGATCAAAAGTGGACAGGACGACTAATAATAACAAGCGGTGCAGAAATTGTCAATGGCAAGGCTACTAAACGCACAGAGTGGTTAGTACGATAACGAAGGGAAAGAGCTAGTGTAATCATAAAACATTTCTTGGAAGCTTTACAATATCATATTAGTAGTGCAAAATGGTTTAACTAGAATAAAACAACTTTATATGTACGCTGTACACCTCAACCGTTCATATGTTATACCACATAAACCCAAATGTGTCTTGTGTTCATGGACGTATTCATCAACAATAGTTTCAGATTTACCACTTTCAGTATTATTCAGTTTCACCATAGAAATTGCAATGAAAATTTCACCTTAGTAAGTATGAAGTCGTCAATATCAAACACAAGATGACGATGTATTAAGTGGTTATCGTGTATATGCATCAATATGTCTCTCATTTATATGGTAATAAGTAATATATAAGTCCACGGTGGCTAATCCATTTTAAACTGATTTTATGAAGGTATCCTGACGATCCATACGACCGTTATTGGTGGACTAGCGTTGACCCACAGTGGAAGAACCTGTCCAGCACGCAGAACATGCAGCCGGATCCAAGCTTCGTCGAGCCCGTGGCTGTTCTCCAGACAGCTGCTACAGCAACCGGCAACAACACAGCGTTCAGTTTCACATGGCAGGAAAACAGGCTCGCATACTCCTTCATGGTGTTCATGCACTTCGCGGACTTCCAGAACAACCAGGCCCGGCAGTTTGATATCTACTTCAACGGCAACCGGCTAGGGCTGAGTGACAAGCCTTACAGCCCGCAATATCTGGCATCCTCCAGCGTGTCTACCTCCGGATGGTACAGGGCCACCGACGGCAACTACAACATCACTCTCGTCGCTACCGCCGCCTCTGTTCTGGCCCCGATGTTGAATGCGATTGAGATCTACACTCTCCTTACGTTTGATACTCCGACGACATTCCCCGAAGACTGTGAGTTCTCTCTCTCTCCCCTATGCCATGGGTAGGGTACATTATCTTGTTCTCGATCGATTGGGCTATCTCTCAGTTTACGTAAGTACCATCTGATCTGGTCCGGTAACTTTCGCTTGGAAACCAAAACAATGAGTAAAACTTTACAAAGCAATAACTATATTTACATAACTAACACATTTTTACATAACTAACACAGATTCCCAACTTTCTTGCAAGCCACCATTATTGCTAACAACCCCATAAGTCACTTAGAGTTTGGCAGTGCTCTACATAAATCATTTTGTTGCAAATACCCACTCCCTAGCTAATTTTGTTACGGAAACCACCATAGTTCACACATGCTTATATAATTCAACATGTTGTTATACGCCGTGAGTCGTCAATGTGGCCTTCAGTAATATCAAATACTTTTAGGACTATATTCCCTACGCTCTTTGCATATTTCACAAATAAAATTGCAAATTGCACAAATAAATTTGATGACAAGAGTTTAAACACTGCTGCACTAAGTTTTTTTAATAAAAATTTCAACGCAATATGTGAATAATTCTAATGCAAGTATTTGGACAAAACTTGATTCAGCAATATTGGTCTCTAGTTGCTCTACATCGGCGAAACCGAGTTGATTCAGTTAAATACGCGTGCTCTAAGGTGGTTTTCACAACAAAACTGAGTAGGTGGGTGAATATTTGCAACAAAATGACTTATGGGATGAATGTCAAACTCCAAGTGACTTATGAGGGTTTATGCAATTTTACCTTAGTTCTTAGAAGGGGCTCGTGGAGAGTTTATTGTTCTTGGGACCGGCTTTTGCCATTAAGCCATTTTCAGTAGTACCGAGGAACACAACAAACAAGAAAGTAATAAACTAAGAAACAAAGCTGGAAAGGCTAAGCTTCAAAGTTTTTCTATGTCCTTCCTTCGACCTTGCTTTGGTCCTGACGCAATAACAAATATCAACTGTCTTCTTAGAAACTTTGTTGTTGTGATTGTCAATGGTCATCATGTGCTGCCTGGTAGCCCTTGTCATCTAGAAACTGCATTGAGTCAATCTCTACCACAAAAAAAGATCAGGTACCGCCATTGATCGAAGCTGACCATGGTGTCGCCATCAGGGACTCCAAGACAATGCCTCAAGAGGAGAGCGACATCATGCTACTGCCACACCCGATCTAGCGAGTTGGTTCTTTGGTTTCCACATTGATATATCCTTGTATGTTGAATGAGATCCTCACGTCAACGCCTTCAAGAACGAAACAATGCCCATGGTACCATCATCACCGGCATACGGTTGTGGATCGAGCTAGGCTTTCGCCCGAGAACCTACACACCCAAAAAGAGCACCGCATGATGACTTTGGGCTGAAATGTTAAATGTGCCATTATCCTCACTTTGAGCTGGCTTTGATGGGTTTTATAGATAAACCCCTCAACCATCTTCCAGTAGACAATATATATAATATATATATATAGGAGCCCCGGTCCTCGCCAACTCCTTGCCATCTTATTTTGGATTGCTCACGCATTTTAAGAAACACCAGCTGAGGTTGGAAACTTGAAATATTTCTTTTGCCAAACATTATGCTTCCAAAAAAATTTCTCCTCTCTTGCATATACACCTGGCTTGAAATCATGAACCTCAATGTTTGCCACTCAGTTGTTACACATACATTCTAACCAAACTTTTTCTGCACAAGTTGACGCCATTATGGCTATCAAATTCGAGTATGGTGTAAAGAAAAACTGGACGGGTGATCCATGTTTCCCAACCATATATGCTTGGGACGGTGTGAAATGCAGCAATACAAGTGATAACACCACGAGGATAACAGCACTGTGAGCATCCAAAAGCATATGCTGTCATTTTCTTGCATGTTCAATCTTACAAGTACTTGTAGTCCATCATACTGTTGGATCTGATCTCAAAATGCTGGATTGCGAATGCAGAGATCTCTCCAACAGCAACTTGCGCGGTGTCTTATCTACAAATTTTTCAAAGCTTACGGCGCTTGAGAATCTGTAAGTGCTACATGACCCGCTCATGTCCTTGGTTTTCTAAGCATGCATGAGTGAACATGTTAGTATTAATCCTGTCAAGTTGTGTCCAGGTTCAACTAGTGTCTAGGTTCACTGTTCCTAGTGCTAGCTAGATTTCAACTTGATATTAAAGAGAATAATGGGCATATCATAGGAGGCAGCACTACGGGAAACTGGGCGTTTGCCGTGTGGGGCACACGGCAAAGCCTGAAAGGCACACGGCGAAGTTGTTTGCCGTGTGCAAAAGGCTTTGCCGTGTGCAAAATGGCACACGGCAAACCCTACGACGGCGAAGCCTTCGTCGCGAAAAATGCGCGCGCTACGCGGCCGGTGGGGTTCGAACCCGCGCCCTCCCCTTTCGCGTGTAGCCTCCTCTACCACTGCACCACTCGAGTCTTTGCGTCCATATCCCATTTTGATTCCCCTCATATTAAACTTTTCCGAGTGTAAATTGTTTATTTGAGGCCCTAAATGACTTCAAATAAAAAAGTTGTGAACTACAAAGTTTCATAACTTTTCAAGATCTACAACTTTTGTTTTGGTCAAAAGTTCATCCGAGGTCGTTTATAGAATTTGAATTTCAAAATCGTCAACTCTTTGCCGTGTGCCCAGATCCAGGGCACACGGCAAACATTTTCAAAATTGTTTGCCGTGTGCCCTGGATCTGGGCACACGGCAAAGAGTTGTTTGCCGTGTGCCCTGGATATGGGCACACGGCAAACATTTTCTGCCTAAACAAAAAAAAATTTAAAAATATCAAACGGATTCAAAAAATAACCAAATTTGGTTATGAACCAGTCTAAGGTGTATGTAGACTATACAAAATGAGTTTTGTTGTAAAACAAAATTTCAATTGTCACGTTGCTTCAAATCACAACATCTCTTTCACAACTCTTAGGATCTTCTCCCGAGAAGTTTCGGTTTGTAAAGAGGCAATGCGTCAACTTGCTCGAAACCTTCTACATTTTTTACCATAGCCTCTATGTATGAAAACATGACATCACGCCAAAATTTATAATTTTTTGACCTTTTTTGTATTTTATAAAATTTTTAAACGAACCGAGCCCAAATTCGGGCACACGGTAAGCAAACAATATATTCAAAATTTGATTCCATCTAATGGACATGGCATCATATTAGTCTTAAGAATCCGAATAACATTTTTCCAAACATTACATTACATTATTCGAAACACTTACAGTTCACATTTGCCGTATCGGCAAAACTGAAAATAATGATATAAAATAATTAAATACAGCAAACAGACCGAAAAACATGCACAAAACTAACATGGAATAATACATGGACAAAGAAGTTAGCAAAAAAATTTGGAGGCAAAATTCAAATTTTTTGCAGCCTGTTTGCCGTGTGCCAGCATGTGGCACACGGCAAACAAGCCTATTTGCCGTGTGCCTGCATGTGGCACACGGCAAACAAGCCTGTTTGCCGTGTGCCAGTTGTTTGCCGTGTGCCACGTGTCAGGCACACGGCAAACAGGCTTGTTTGCCGTGTGCCCGCGAGGTGGCACACGGCAAAGCCCTTGGCACACGGCAAACACGGGATTTCCCGTAGTGCAGGCATTGACCTGGAGATCGAAGAAGACCAAATCAGCTGTCTGTTTAGTTAAGATTGGAAGTCACCAATATGTTAAAGCTAAATCTAGGTTATTTAAATCACGCTGAGGCACATGATGCCCCATTACGTTGCACTATATATATAGACATAGTATAGTGTTTCACAGATAGATGAGAGACTATTATATAGTTTTTCACCTTATTATCTCTCCAACAGCAACTTGAGCGGTGACTTATCTCTTTCATGATGGCATATTTGGCATAGCCACATGTTCATTTTTTTCCCCAATCTGTAAATTACATTATTCTTCAATATTTACGTATATTCCTCTATGGTTTTGACAATATCCCTATAACATATTTGACAATATCCCTACAATTATAGATTCATACTTGTCATGATTATGCTCCAGGAGTTCAATTCATGGCTTATTTATCCCCATGACTAGCTTAGTAATGGAGGATAAGGATATGAAGAATGCAGCAACTTATGTAAATAGAACCCTTTTTTTTTACCAAAATCTATAAGGCTAATCCCAATGGGAGATTTCATAGTGATGTTTCCAAAATAGCCACATAAGCAACAAACAAATAAAATGGGGTTTGAAACTACCTCTCCCAATGCAAAATTTCATGGTGTGGTTTCATAGGCTTCAAATAATATTTAATTTCATGACTCAAAGAGAGTTGGTATCCGTGTAGAGGGTGTTTCATCTAGATGAAACTGGTTTCATCTCTCTTATTAAATTGGGTGTCATGTCATCAAAAAATCTTACTATGTGGCATGCTAATTAATGTGTATGAAACTCCCCACTGTGAGCAGCCTAAGGGTACAGTTTAAAAGAAGTGCCTATATATTTCTGGGCTTACTCACTGTACGTCTGTACTTGTGTACATATTTCAGGGATCTATCTTATAACAACTTAGTGGGGTCAATACCTGATTCTGTGTCAAGTTTGCCCTCTCTACGAGTTCTGTAAGTGGAATATTTGTCTACAAATTATTACCTACTAGCAAGGACGTTGCTAAATTCTTTCCCCTTTCTACAGAAATGTGTCTGGCAACCATCTGACTGGCGACTCCCTATGCACAAATTACACCGGAATACTTATCTTCAGGTTCTGATTTTCTTCTTGATGTTTCTTTGCTCATTACTATACGTATCTGTTTCTGTGATCTTTAAACAAGCCACCATCCAAAGGCAATTTACCAGGTTAAACCCTGATCTTGTTGTCTTATGTGTTTCAGATATGATTCTGGTACAAGCGCGTGTGACAAAAGGACAGGTCCATCAAGAAAAAAGATATCTGTCTTAGTTACTTCAGTTGTCGTCCCTGTCCTGGTTGTGGCTGCACTTTTTCTTGCATATTTTTTCTGGAGAGCAAAAAGAAAATCTAATGGTGTGCATCCTGTTGCTCTAGTCTTAATTTATGGACTTGCATGCATGTATATTTTCGATTTACTTAGTATTTCTGTTATACTACATCACACATTTGTGCAACCTGTTTCTATAGATGATCACACAGAGAAGCTACAAGTGGAGAATGCTCCAAGCAGTACGAAAAGTCATGGGGATCACCTGCAAGATGCTGAGAATAGGAGGTTCACGTATAAGGAGCTGGAGAGTTTTACTGATAATTTTGAACGGCTCATAGGACAAGGAGGTTTTGGACTTGTATATTATGGCCATTTAGAAGATGGTGGCATGGTTGCTGTCAAGATGCGTTCTGAGTCATCATCACATGGGCTGGATGAATTTTTAGCTGAGGTACCAAAATTTTAACCACCTTCAAATATTCATGCGCCACCAGAAATATAATTTTGCATAGCACACATCTATTGATCTATACTATCTAAAGGATGAGCAAATTGAAACCGTTTTCACCCAAAGAATTAATCCTATACCCCTCACAAAGACCCACGAATCAGGAGTAAAAAGTGGACCCGGACGACCGGGATGGGGTGGGGTGGGGTGGGGGGGGGGACGGATTTGTCGTCCTCAGGAGGAGCATAAATATAATTTTGCTTACCCAGCAATCGTACCCACACTCGATTACTTACCGTAAAGTCGCACCCGATTGCTTACCATAAAGTCCGTCAGTCAAGGATTAAGGTCTCCTTTAAAAAAACGGAATGACATTTATGCAATCAGGTGTCTCCTTTCTTTTAACACTTGATTGCTTACCATAAAGTCTGCCAATCAAGGGTCAATGTTTCCTTTCAGAAAAAAGAATGACATTTACGCAATCGGGTATCTCCTTCCTTTTAAAACTTAATTGCTTACCATAGTTGTGGACATCAATTAAGGATTTGATTGCTTACCATAGTTGTGGGAGTCAATCAAGGAATTGATTACTTACCATAGTTGTGGGCGTCCAGGTTCATGTTCATCTCCTTAGCCCTCCTGCCCCTATATAAGGCGCCCCTCCTTCTCAAAACATAACATCTCTCCCTTCATCCATATTTCTTTATGAGGGCATCGGCGCCGAGTGTGGCGCAAGGGTAACCGCGGCACTCATAGTGTCGAAGCTCGTCGGGTAGAACATAGCGTGCTTCGCGTTGTGGCGGTGCCCGTGCAATCGAGTGTATGACGTCGTTGCTCTATGCCGCCGGCGACAAGTAGAGCAACCTTCTCGGCCTCCTCACCGTCAACAAGTTGGCTGCGATGTCGAGGTGCTCACGGATATCTATATTGTGGAAATTTCTTTCTATATATGTTACTCATTGTTTAAGATTTGATCCTACAAATTTTCCTTCCTTTTCCGTCGGAGGCCCAAGGCTTTTGATGTATATTAATATATATTTTTTAATATGTGATGATATTAAATAATTTTAATGTGTGATGTTATTTGTGAGAATTTGAATTGAACGTAATGATTTCAAATTTATTTCTTTTTAAATCAGAATTTTTTATTCTATTTTCTTTTTGTATCACGTGCCACAACGTGCCACCCTACTAGTGTGAATAAACTGCGTGTTACAATACTCAAGGAGCTTGTGTGGCAGTTAATCAATATATATTTAATTTCCTATATTTGTTTATGGGTACATATGAATAAAATGCATGGGTCTCAACACAAGAGAATAATCTTGACTCACGGGAATGCAATCTTGTTACACAGGTTCAGAGCTTGACAAAGGTTCATCACAGGAATATAGTTTCTTTGGTTGGTTACTGCTGGGAGAAAAATCATTTAGCCCTTGTTTATGAGTACATGTCTCAAGGCAATCTTTATGATCATCTGAGAGGTTTATCACCCTAACTTATTTGAGTACTCACACTATTCTAGAATGTATAACAACTCTTTGGACAAGATACGGTCTCTAACAAGCAATTCTCTGTGTTTCCTAACCACTTTATTTAAATTTGACATTGTGTCTCATAATAATAAGTCTAATTGCACTACTTTCTTGTGACTAACTTATATAGTTCTGTTCTGTGTATGTTAGTGGTCAAAGTCGAGAAAGTTTGACTAAAACATTGTCCAAAACATCATCTATTTCTTATACGGAGGGAGTATCTGAAATATCTATGCATGTTTTAAAGTTTAAACCGCCTTGAATAATTTATTTGTTTCAATATATATGAAAAACAAAAGCCCTTTTGGGGCTACTATCTACATGTCATGGACTAGTCCTCAGTGTATGGGCATAAGCTAGCCAGAATAATGTCTCATGAATAATGTCCCTTACGAGACGTACGTCCGTCTATCTATAGAGCTCTTTACATATATGTATGGGTGATGGAATGACTCTGTCAGCACAATAGATCAACTCTAACACAACCATCAACCATTGTGCACTTAAAGTTGAAGGCACAGCGTAGTGGCAAGGGGTTCGCGTGATTGTGGTTGCCTGGATGCCACCTTGTTTTTTTTTTTTTTTTTTGAGTCAAATGCACCAAGGGCCCTGTCCCGCTGTGCCACTTAGGTCTATGAACTTGTAAAATCGAAATTCAGCACCCGGTACTTGTCAAAGTGTGCCATTTAGGTCCATACCACTTAAAAATATACAAAAACACCCTTCCTTTTTATCTTCTTTTACATCTCCATCCTTCTTCTCCCTCTCCTTCTCAAGGCCGGCAGCAGCGGCCCGCTCCTGCTCCTCCTCGTGCCGCCAGCCGCCCATGCCGGCCGCCTCCTGCTCCACCCTGCGTCGCCTGCTCCTGCTCCTTCGGGCGTCGGCCGCTGCCGGCTCCTGCTCTTCCCCGTGCCAGCCGCCGCCCGCTCCTGCTCCTCCCCATGCCGGCTGCCTCCTGCTCCTGCCCCTCCCCGTGTTGGCCGCCTCCTGCTCCTGCTCTTCCCAACGCCCCATGCTCCGCTTGCCCCCGTTCCTCTCGGGTGATGCTGAGGCAGCAACAAAGCATGAAGAGGCCCGACGGTGGCGGGGGGACCCGAGGTGAAGAAGCGTGGGACGGCGCACATGAGGCAAGTCCATGTTCCATGTGTGGTGAGAAATTCGTCGCCCATGGCAAATCCCTAATCAATTCCTCGCAATCGAAGCTTCCTTGACCCGAGGTGGACCCATTTGAGCACCTACTTCTCGAATCCATGGCAAGCACGGCTGGAATTGGAGTTTTGCTCGCCGAAATCAATGGTGAGGAGGCTTGCCCGCACTGGGACTCGGGAGGGCGAGGCACGCGACGCGAGGATGGGGGGCCACGGACGGCGACTCCAAGCCCTAGCCTCCTTGGTCCTCGGGATGGCACGGTGGTGATGTTTCTCGCCGCCGACCACACTTATTGGATGAGAGAGGACATGAAGATCAAGAGGAGGTCATAGAAGTAGAAGAAGATAAGAATTAAAGGGGTTTTCTGCATATTTCTAAGTGGTATGGACCTAAGTGGCACACTTCGACAAGTACCGGGTGCTGAATTTCGATTTTGCAAGTTTATGGACCTAAGTGGCACAACGGGACATGTTTAAGGGCCCTGATGCATTTAACTCTTTTTTTTCTCTCAAAAAACTGATGCCACCTTGTTTCCTTTCACTGTATGACTCATCAGCTAACATATTATATATGTTCATCTTGTCAAAAGGGTTGGTCTTATTTCTAGCATAGAGAAGTGCGAAACAGAACTAGAAATCTGGATGAATTCCATATTTTGCACAAATTTGCTGACCTTGATATGTGAAAGTTTGTTAACACAGTTCTGTTCTCTGCTCATACAATGAAGGTAAAAATGCTGCTGTTGAAACCTTGAACTGGAGAACACGTGTACGAATTGTGCTTGACGCCGCACAAGGTATGCTAGCTGAAACGAAATACATACCTTTTTTGAACGAAAAAAATGAAATACATACAGGCAGCCAGATTTTTGTAATTCAAATGTGCCATATGTTCCCCTTTTTTCTTCTTCCATCTCGTGGCACTTCTCTTTACAGGCCTGGATTATTTGCACAACGGATGCAGCCCGCCAATAATTCACCGGGATGTGAAGAGCAGCAACATTCTCTTGGATCGAAATCTGCAAGCTAAAATAGCAGATCTGGGACTTAGCAAAAGGTATCTTAGCGATACTCAGACTCACATTTCAGCCACTGCGGCTGGCACGGCTGGTTACATGGACCCTGAGTATGTCTCTCCCTCTCCCTGTGTAGAGTACTGTATTCGTACGTTTTTCTTCCTAGCAGTAGCAGCCTATATTCGAATGTGCAGTAAAAGTAGCTCTATTGATCTTTGCCGTTCTTGGCTCCTGTTCCCTCAGGTACTACCTTACCGGAAGGATCACCGAGAGCAGCGACGTGTACAGCTTCGGAGTCATCCTGCTGGAGGTAGCCACCGGCGAGCCTCCGCTGGTGCCAGGCCACGGCCACATCGCCCAGCGCGTGAAACAGAGGATCGCCGCCGGCGACATCGCCTCGATCGCCGACACGAGGCTCGGAGGCGCCTACGACGTCAGCTCCATGTGGATGGCGGTGGACACCGCCATGGCGTGCACGGCGGACGCCGCCGGCGCCAAGAGGCCGTCGATGGCCGACGTGGTGGCGCAGCTCAAGGACAGCCTGGCGCTGGAGGATGCTCGCGAGAATGACAGCAACGTCGTCGCGGAGCCGACGATGCAGAGCGATGACGCGGCTTTGGTGTCCTCGTTTGGTCCATCTGCAAGATGAGGTGTGGTTTGGTCCTCGTTGGACCGACTTGGATATGGCTTGAAGGCCACAACAGAGTATGCATTTGCTTTTGAATCTGTACTTGTTAGTGGGTACAGCGTGCAGGTAATAAGGATGACATGTCAAAGAAACCATATGTTGTTGACAAAGATTTATGTTACGTCGAGTCCGCACTGTACCTATATCATTGAATTCGTGGTGTTCATCTCAAATCAGAAAAGTTCACGTACATTATTATTATATATAGGTAACATATTAACTTTTCTTCGGAAAGCGGGGATAGCTCAGTTGGGAGAGCGTCAGACTGAAGATCTGAAGGTCGCGTGTTCGATCCACGCTCACCGCAATTGTTTTTTTCATTTCCCATGCGAAAAGCCCTTCTATTTTTGTTTTACCAATATACCCCTGACTTCTCACATTGGCTGCCCGGCGCGCCGCCCCGCCGCAGCCCGCAACGATTCCCCATTTCTTTCCCGCCTCAATCTCCCGCCTCTCCCCCATCCCAAAACCCCCAAACCCTAGCCTCCACTCCCCCGCCTCCGAATCCAGATCGGCCGCGACCATGGCGCTCAAGCAGAAGGGCACCGACGCCGCCGCCGCCGACCCCAAGAAGCGCCGCCGCGTCGGCTTCTCCGGCATAGGTACCAATCCCGACCCGCGCCTCTCCCCCCTCATTCCCGTCCCATTTACCTTGGATTCGTGCATCTGGCGGCGCGTCCGGTGCGCGTTTAGGTCTCGGCCGTCTCGCGGTGCGGCGGATGTTTGCTGGGCTCCGGCGTGCGGCGTGTTTTGTTTTTTCCTTCTAATTTTAATTTTTGGCTTGGCGGCGATGCTTGGGGCTTCGGCTGCTGTGGAGTTTCGTTTTTAGTGGCGGTCAGACCACGTGCTTCTCGATTGAAGCGTCTCTGCTGCTGGGATTTTTGTTTGTTTGATGGGATTCAGATGTCTGTTTGGTTTGGTGCTTGTGGAATGGAAACGCGAAGATTTGCTCTGTGTTAGTAAAAAAGACTGTGAGTGGAACTTGCTAAATTGTTAGGCTTTGCATTGTTTTGTGGTATGGGATTGCACATTCTATGGAAGCGAATTGCTTGCTTGCCATTGAAGGAGCGGTTAATCTAGTTCTTCTTAGCTTGGTTAGACCCTGATGCACTGACATTAGAAGTCTTGGACAGCCACACAGATTAAAATGTGGAGCACTTTATGCCGTTATCATTTTTTTAATATGAAAAAATGGAATAGAGTTCCACCTTATGAACGGTGCCGGGGCTTGAGGAGCAAACCACAGGGTGGTGAGACGGGGTTAATTTGTGGAAATCATGCTAGGAATTGTATGTTTCATGGTAGCACTAGATGGTTCCTAATGAACTTTATAGAAAGAGGGGACCCCCTTTGACCTCAATGAAGTTCTGCCACTGCTGTGGACATATTTTTTCTTCCTATTTTGCTTTCCTTGTGAGGTGTGCACATCAGTATTCAAATGGCAGACTTGTTTCATCTTTTACAAATATGAAGATACATCACATTTTTTGTGGCTGTATCAGTCCTAGAAAGAGTGCTGTGCAAGATTCAAGTTACATGCTGTTTGTTCATCTATGTGGATGCTACATGCTAATTTCCCTTGCGTGTTTTGGTCCTTTCAGGTAACCTATATATATATTGTAAATGCAGGCTATCTGATTAAGTCACTTTCTACTTCCTTTGTTATGCAGATGCTGGAGTTGAGGCAAATGAGTGTATGAAGGTTTTTCTGGGTGTGTAGTTACTCTCATCTATCCTCTGTAAATTACAATTTCTAGCAGCTATTTCACACCTTGTTTATGCAAGTTGCAATTTTTAGCAATGTATCTCTTTATCCAACTGTAACTGTTATTACATATCAAAGTAAACTGCAAACTTAAAAATAATAGTAATCACAAGATTGCATTGGTTAGTTGTATAGTTCGACTGCCTGCAGTAAATTAGACAGTTATTTGTATGCTATGGAACTGAATGAGCTCAATCCTATTAATTTGGTTTCCTCAGACTATTCTACTGTCGATTTTATTACAGCAAGGAACCCTGACGAGGCGGGCTCTGAAGACTGCACTTCAATTCAACCATTTGACCTAAACCATTTTTTTGGTGAAGATGGAAAAATATATGGGTATAAAAATCTTAAGGTAATTGGAATGTCAGATCTTCCAGCCCTTTCTTCTACTAATTCTTTCTATAAGTTTGGCTTGCTAGTTATCTGACCATGATTGCATTGTATATGCTACTTTGTTACAGATAAATGTGTGGATAAGTGCAGTATCATTCCATGGATATGCTGATATTTCATTTGAAGAAACATCTGATGTGAGTACTTCCTAATTGATTGTAGCATCCAATCTGTGCTGAATCTTGAATCCTTTGTGTACAGAACTACAGATGATTTCCTGTACGCATAGCATGTGCAGTTACCGCGTATGGTTTCCAGCTGTAATTTTGTATTGCTTTAGAATTTGGTTATAATCTAGCCCATTACGTTTGAGCTTATTTTTGCATGCCCATTTCTTGGATTGATCAATGACACCTTACAGCATACCATCTCTAACCTACATTAGTAAAAGTAATTTTACTACTTGATCTCCTCAAGACATTGATAAACATATACTGATATCTTCCAGGGAGGGAAAGGAATAACAGATCTAAAGCCTATTCTTCAGGTCTGTTTCATTCACAATGTCATTATTTAATCAAATAAACCTCCACACATAATGTTTTATATTTCTTAAGCTTTGTTCATTCTGTGACAGAGCATTTTTGGAGAAAACTTGGTAGAAAAAGAGGAATTTCTGCATACCTTTTCAAAGGAATGTGAATATATCAGGTACGCTTTCTTAACAGTAGTATGCGGCAGCATTATTAGTTTTGCTTCTGGAAGCAAGACTTATTAACTGTTCTTATTGTTACAGAGACGCAGTGAGAAATGGTCATGCAATAAAGCATG
The DNA here is from genome assembly GCA_015476505.1 of Urochloa ruziziensis. NCBI lineage: Eukaryota > Viridiplantae > Streptophyta > Magnoliopsida > Poales > Poaceae > Urochloa > Urochloa ruziziensis. Next base: position 46,002,195 of record CM027119.1, read on the forward strand.
ATGGCACAACTAAATCAGATCCAGAAGTTGAGGTAATCTGTTTGTTCCTCTGTTTTTATGATTTTGATTTGTAACACTTAGGTAAATTTGTTCTCAACATACTCCCTCCGTCCATAAATCGGGATCGTTTAAGCCTCCCGCACCAAGACCAAGGAGGCCTCTCCTTTCGCGTGGTTTCCATTGAAGCGCCGTTGTAAACTTAATTACCCGGTACCGTTTCATTTTCCCTATGTAAGCATGCCTAATGCCCAGGAAAACTCCGTTAATGCGCCATCTATCACCCCGCGCGACCTGAAAACTACACCCGCCATAGACATGGCCTATAGCTGGACATGGACTCAATTCGATTGCCATGTTTCTGTAGTCCTCTCCTCTCTCTTTGCTTCATCCTACAAATAAACCAAGAATAGGGGCCCAGTTGACACCAGGGGCCCAGTTGACTCCACAAACACACGCGTACTGGGCGTCTGGGCCTCATCATCGTTGTTTTTGGGATCCATTACATGCAGCAACGGTGGCGTGGTTGTGGGCTTAGGCTTGTGGCGTTGAGCAACTCGGCGGTGTGGAGCGGCTCAGCGGCGCGGCAACGTGCGGCACGGTGGCGTGGTATGGTGATGCGCTCACTATCGCGGAGGCTAACGGGAGGAAACGGAGGAGGTATCCGAAGCAACGGGGGAATGACGCCGCATGCGTGCATCTATTGCCGCGTTGCGTACGAGGAGCCGCAAGCGCCTGGAGACGAGCCCAAACCGTGGTCCCTAGCTTAGACGACGCCGATTCTTGGAAAAAAATATTTTGCTCAGACGAGGCCGATTCTTGGATGGAGTATCTAATTAATATTTGTTAAAGTAAAGTTTGCTCTGTGAACTGTTATCAGTAATCAATTCATGACAATGTTTTTTGTCAATCAATATAAAGCCCATTCGCTTCGCTAAAATGTATACATTTTTGTGTATTCAAAATTTGAAATTTGCTTAATCTGTTGTTCCCTGAAAGTTGAGTTCAGCTTGCTGTTCAAGTTATCATCTCTAGTCAGGTCCCAAAAATCTTGAGTAGTTTATCTTTGTTTCCCAGATTGTTCGAGTTGAACTCCAAGGTGCTGCTGCATTCCTTTATTCTCGTCTGGTGCCGCTTGTTCTGCTTCTGGTTGAAGGTAACTGAAGGCTTCTAAAATATAGCAGTCTTCTTTGCTTGGAACTTCTTTTTTCTGATATCATTGTACTCTAGGTTCCACACCTATAGATATTGGAGAACATGGATGGGAAATGCTTCTGGTGGTAAAGAAGACAACACAAGAGTCTGTTTCAAAATTTCAACTGCTAGGTTTTGCAGCTGTCCATAATTTTTATCATTACCCTGACAGCACTCGGTTGCGGATCAGCCAGGTTGGCCCTCTTACAGCCGTACTTTATATTTGCTTCATTTTTATGCGTAGTTATTCTCCAGGATTTATTCAATCTCTTTGTAGTTATTCGATGGCATTGCTAGGTGCCTAGGTTATACTTTCTGTTGGGCTCATGGGCAGCCTGTTTTTGGATGTTAAACTGACTTTGGTAAAGTTGCATAGCCAAATGTTTTGGAAAGTAAAGATTTTTTTTTGTCTGGCTGGGTGTTATTCCTTATTTGATTTTGTTTTATGTTCAGATACTGGTGTTGCCACCTCATCAGGGTGAGGGCCATGGTCTTCATCTTCTTGAGGCAATCAATTCTATTGCACAATCCGAGAACATATATGATGTAACCATAGAAGACCCTTCAGATTACCTGCAGTATGTGCGTTCATCTATCGACTGTCTCCGTCTTCTCACACTCGATCCAATCAAGCCAGCGCTCAATGCTATAGTCTCATCTCTGAAGGAGACCAACCTATCAAAAAGGACTTGCAGCTTGAAAATGGTTCCGCCAGCTGACTTGACCGAGACTGCCCGACAGAAGCTGAAGATCAACAAGAAACAGTTCCTGCGGTGCTGGGAAATTCTGATCTATCTAAGCCTTGATTCCGAGGACCGTAAGAGCTTGGACAACTTCAGGGCTTGCATATACGACCGCATCAAGGGTGAAATCCTTGGCGGCGCCACTGGAACCAATGGGAAGCGTCTGGTGCAGATGCCAAACAGTTTGAACGAGGCGGAATCCTTTGCTGTGTACTGGACACAGGATGGTGGGGATGCAGATGACCAAACAGTTGAGCAGCAGCCAGAAGACCTCAAGACCCAGGAGCAGCAGCTCAATGAGCTTGTGGACAACCAAATGGAGGAGATTGTTGGTGTCGCAAAGAATGTTACCTCGCGTGGTAAGGATAAGCTGGCAGAGCTGGCTGGTCAGTGAACTTGGATGATCCCTGATTCATATCATGCTAACATGGAAATGCAGTGGAGGCCTGCTTGGTGAGATCTTTTCCATATATCGGCTCTTCAGGGTAGAGAAGAAAATGATGGTTGTTACATTCATCAGAGTTGTAGAACCAACACAAAAATAGGTCCTGAGTAGAATTTTTTCCCAGCGGATTATTATGTTCTCCAATTCTAGAATCTTTGATGAGAATGTTACGTTTGCCTTGATTGCCAACCGTGGTAAAATCTTTGAAATGTTTCTTGCAGTTCTCCCCAGTGCCTAGTGCCAACTGAGTTCCAGTTTTAGGGTGATTGATAATCTGTGTTATCTATTTGTGCAGAACAGGTTCCCATCTGACTTTAAAAACGTTGTATGTTTCAACCTTCAAAACATAAGAGATCTGGCAACTAAAATCCTGACAGCCATCGAGGCTAGCAGTGTCTATAATCCATTACATACAGCTGGGTTGCCAATTCAGTGCCATGTTGTGGCAGCGGTTCAGGTTGTGCCTTCAACTACAGAAAACAATAAATCAATCAAAAAACCCTGCAGCTGTCATAGTTGTATCAGTAGTGGTTCCTGTACTGGTAATTGTTGTACCTTTTCTTGCCTATTACATTGGCGAGAAAAAACAAAGCCTAATGGTATGAATCCGGCCACCTGATATATATACCTATATCGCTATTTCAGTTTATTATAACTTGTATTTCTGTTATATATGTGACACTTGTGTAAGCAGTTTAGACTCATGATCCTCCAAGATACCCGCAATTGGAGAATGCACAAGTAGAAAAGGCCGTGGGGACTACCTGTAAAATTCAGATAATCGCTTATTCACGTATGTGGAGCTAAGAAGTTCACTAATAATTTCAAACAGTTCACAGGGAAAGGAGGTTTTGGTGCTGTTTATTATGGACGTTTAGAAAATGGTACAGAGGCTGCGGTTAAAATGCGCTCCAAGTCATCATCGCACGGGCTTGGTGAATTTTTATCTGAGGTACTACCCTGCTGGAACGTTTAAAAAGAATGAAGAATCTAATTTTCCAACATAACACATTTTCTTTGTTTTGAATCTTTTTTCCCCCGTAGGTTCAGAGTTTGTCAAAGGTGCATCACAGGAAACATGCAAACAGTTTTTCTTAACAATGAAATTAACGTTTACATTTGATAAATAAAATGAGGCAGTGATCTATGCATTTTAGTAAAAAGAGTTTTGCTATCCCGTAGCAACGTACTGATATGATACTAGTATTTCACATGCATGTAAGTATGAGATTTGATAGCTCCTAATACCTGCAGAAGATGCATGTTTAATTTAAACTTATGACCCTCTTGTTAGTTAAAACTAACGCACCCAAACATATACTACTTTATTATATATCTTAAAGTGACATAGTTCATAAGAAAAAGTTAGGGCAAACATAGTGGTAAATCTTCATCTCGCAGATGGACCAACCGTGGACAGCAAAGCAGAGATATTGCCCCCTAGAGTTGCCCTGACACTACTATCCCTCTCACGAGCTTCCTCCAATGCCAAGCTCTCCTTCAGCTGTGCCACCACGGCCGCCATAGTTGGCCTTTGAGAAGCAGTAGCTGACGTGCAGTTATTTGCAGTGTCGACCACCTTCCACATGGAATTGACATCGTAGGCACCTTCGAGCCGCACATCAGCGATCGAACTAATGTCATCACCTGTGTTGATCATCTGATTAACACGCTGAACTATGTGGCCATGGCCCGGCACTATCGGAGGCTTGCCAGTGGCGACCTCAAGTAAAACAACTCCAAAGCTATAGACGTCACTGCTCTCAGTGAGCCTGCCAGTGTGGTAGTACCTGTAGAAACAGCACGCAAGAACGTTACCAGACAAGCCTCATATCGTTAAATCTAAGGGTTGCATGAAAAACAAAACATGTTTCATATACGGGTCGTTAAATTTTAAGATTGAAGCATATTTTTCCAAGTTGTCAAACTTTACTAATTTGGCAATTTATGATGTACTTCTTGTCTGAATACCAGCATAGGCACAGAAAGACATACTCTGGGTCCATGTAACCCGCTGAGCCAGCTGCAGTGGCTGATATGTGAGTCTGGCTATCACTAATATATGTTTTGCAGAGTCCAAAATCTGCTAATTTTGCTTCAAGATTTCGACCCAAGAGAATGTTGCTAGTCTTCACATCCCGGTGAATTATTGGAAGGTTGCAACCTTTGTGTAGATAATCCAGGCCTATGTATATCACAGGAAATGCCACAAAATGAAATTAAGAAATAAAAAAAGCATCCTCTGGAGGTTTTGCTTAAGGGAAATATACTTTCATGTTTGTTTCTCAAACGTGACATACCTTGTGCAGCTTCAAGCACTACTCGAACACGTGTTTCCCAATTCAAGGTTTCAGCAACAGCATTTTTACCTTCATTGTGTTAACAAGAACTTTGTTAACGACTTCACCAGTCAGTTCCAACAAATTTATAATATATTTCTTCGTTTCGCTTTTTTACTTCCTTCTCTAAGTAAATGTAAAAATTTACTCAAAGTACGACCAACCATTTGATAATAAATTGAATACGCACATTGGCTGAAGTGATACATTAAAGAGAACCATAGCGTTATACATATCCACTCATCCCTCATCCCACTATTTCATTAGAAGAAATTTTGGAATGATTGGGAATAATTAGATCCGTCATCCTGCTATCTCATTTATTAGATGGTCATAAACGCATGGTCATGCTTTTACTTAGGATTAAGGACTTCAGGAGATTGAGCTGCGCAGATGACTTAAAATGGCTTCTTTCAGTATACTGAAATGTCAAGCAGTCAGGAACTCATCAGGATGACCCTGAAGGTGCAAACTTCAACAATTTGCGCAGGCATTTGTGGTCAGATTTTAAATTTAAACAGTCACATGGTTGGTTATTATTTACCCCCACGAAATTATTCTACTGTGTATTCGTGAAAAAAACTCTCAGTAAGTAATAAACAAACCTCTCAGATGATCAAAAAGACTGCCTTGACATAGGTACTCATAGACCAGCGCCAAATGATCTTCCTCCCAGCAGTAACCAACCAAAGAAACGAGATTTCTGTGATGCACTTTTGTCAAGCTCTGAACCTATTTAACAAGGAAGAAAACACAAGAAATTATCATGATTGGCAAAATTTGATATTTTATTTTCCGTGAGTTTTCTTATGACTGAATACGTTACCTCAGCAACAAACTCATCCAGCCCATGTAATGATGACTCAGAGCGCATCTTGACAGCAACCTCAGTTCCATTTTCTAAACTTCCGTAGTACACATGGCCAAAACCTCCATGTCCTATGAACCTTTCGAAATTATGTGTTATATTCTCCAGCTCTTTATACGTGAACCGGCGATTCTCATTATTCTTCAAGTGGTCCCCATGGCGTTTTCCACTTCTAGGAACATTCTCAAATTCTGGATCTCTTGCGGGATCATGTGTAGATGCTGGTTGCACAAGTATCAGATATATAACATTAAATAATAAATATTAAAAAACATAAATATCAATATATTTAGTACAGGTTAGAGAAAGAGCGTGTGCACACCATTAGGCACTATTTTCTTTCTCCTGATGAAATATCCAATACCAAGTATAGCCAGTACCAGCACAGGAACCACTACTGAAACAGCTATGTCAGTTGCTCTTTTTCCTGATGGGTTTGTTCTTTTATTGCACTGAGATCCACCAGGCTTATAGCTAAAATTGCAAAGGCAATCAAATCAGGCTTAAACCATCATCTATTTGGAGACCACAGAGACATATGATAAAAAAATTAGAAGCATCTTAATGGACAAGCCAGCTTAAGAAAACAAAAACCTGAAAATAAGCCCTGTTTGATTTTTACATAGATAGTCTGGGAATGGGCCACTCAAGTCGTTGCCAGACAAATTTCTGTAGAAAGTTCAACAGTCAATTAAAATTTCCCTAGCTTTGAATAGCTTGCAACCAAATATATTTACTTACAGAACATGAAGTGAGGACAAATTTGCTATGGAATCAGGTATAATTCCATTTAAGCGGTTATATGACAAATCCCTGAAACATTTGCACAACATATAAGCAGTTGTTCTTCTAAAAATAATGATACATGATCAGGTATTTCAAAGTCTACACAAATAATAGAATATGGTGAAATAAATGTGAAACCTAATTTTAATCTAATATTAATCTAGTTTTAATGACGGATAAAAGTGACAAAGATGACTCAGTCGGAGTATGGTCATGACAGATGGTAAGTATGCAGTTTATCATCATTGATAATTTTCTCATTCGTTCCTTATATGGCATTTGAATTTCTGCTTCTAAATTTCAATGAATTTAATCACATAAATTTCTAAATTTCTAAATTATAAGCAAACAAAACCTTCAACCATAGAAATAATGATTGAGTAGCCAGTGAAGCGATGTTTCTAGCACTTACAAGTTCTCGAGTGCTGCGAGTAATGTAAAGTTTTGAGATATTTCACCAGTCAAGTTGCTGCTTGAGAGATCTCTGGATAAAAACTTTCAAGTCAATACTGGTAAACACATGAATTTAAGAATACATTACGGTCACTCACAGTGATGTTATCCTTAAAGAATCACTTATATTGCGGCAGTTCACACCGTCCCATGATGAGAAACATGGATCTCCCATCCAGTTTTTTCTCACTCCATACCAATGTTTGATACCCATGATGGCGTTAACTAGTGCACGAAACAACTATGATCAGATCACAAATGTTTTGACACTATGCAACAATGTAGTTATATTTTTGGTTTTTGTTTCACGCTGACTTCATATCCCTAGAAAAGTATATGCATGCAATTGAATAATTATGCTCCGCATATTTTTTTATTTCAACATAGAAACACGAGTTAAGCGGGAAAAAGAAAAGAAAATTCCCATTTCTACACATATTTTTCTACAATGGATGTGCTTCCAAGACAGCAGGGAGGTGCAAATTAAAGGCAAACGGAGGACTTACAATCTGCAGAAAATGTCGATGAAGCATCATCCAAGTCGATCAAAGTGTAGATCTCAAGTGCATTGAGCATTGGCGGAAGCTCAGAGGTGGCAGTTGGGACAAGAGTTATGTTGTGCTTGCCGTCAGAAGAACTGTACGTTTCGGAGCTGTACACACAGATTGCCGCGTCATGCAGTAGGCTATACGACTTTGTTGGGCTCAGCCATGGCTGTTGGTTGTTGACATATATGTCGAACTGCCGCGTCTTGGTGCTCTGGAAATCGGCCAAGTGCAGGAACACCATGTACTGGTCTGTACTGCTATACCCTTTATTTTCTGGCACGACAACCGTGAGCGATGTGTTGCTGCTAGCCGATGCTACGGCCGTCCGGAGAATGGCCAAAGGCACGTCGAAGCTTGAGTCCGGCTGGATGATATCCAGCTGGGTCGACAGGTTGAGCCACTGAGGACTGGTCATTCCTGACCAGGTTCGGTCGTGCTGATCATCCGGATGCCTTTATAAAGTCCAATAAGAACGAGCAGTTTACAGTTTATTGTTAGTTTGGCGAGCGATAGAAATGTTTGTTTTTGTATAAAAATATAGTGTGCTTCCGAAGATAAAGAGCTACTGGCATCCAAGCATAATCCTTGTTTTTTGTACTTAATAGATATGCGGATCATAGTATGCGGAGGTATTCTTCTCCCGAGATGGAAATTTTCCAACTTTCTTAATTGGGGGCTTGTTTGGATGAAGCCTTTATGTTCATTCTCACACGATGCACTAAAGAGAAGATGAAATCCTAAAAATTCTTCTAAAACTCATAAACATCCTGCTACCTCTAGTCGCCATCAAATTACAATTGCAATACTGGACATACAACCCTGATGTTGTGTGCCCGCTGGCCCACAGCATGATCTGGCTGCCTAGCAACAAGGTCTCACGGGTGATGAGGCCTGGCCACTTCTATGGATCGATGTACCTCGTGAGCGTAGCTAGCACTACAGGAAATCCTGTGTTTGCCGTGTGTCTAAGGCTTTGCCGTGTGCCACCTTGCGGGCACACGGCAACGTGGCACACGGCAAAGCCGTGGCACACGCTGGCCCGAGGTAGGCACACGGCAAACAGGCCGGCACACGGCAAAGCGGCCTGTTTGCCGTGTGCCTAGCCACGTGGCACACGACACACGGCAAACAGGCTGCAAAAAATTTGAATTTTGCCTCCAAATTTTTTTTGCTAACTTCTTTGTCCATGTATTATTTCATGTTAGTTTTGTGCATGTTTTTCGGTCTGTTTGCTATATTTAATCACTTTATATCATTATTTTTAATTTTGACGATACGGCAAATTTGAACTGTAAGTGTTTCGAATAATGTAATGTAATGTTTGGAAAAATGTTATTCGGATTCTTAAGACTAATATGATGCCATGTCTATTAGATGGAATCAAATTTTGAATATATTGCTCGCTTACCGTGTGCCCGAATTTGGGCTCGGTTCGTTTAAAATTTTTATAAAATACAAAAAAGGTCAAAAAATTATAAAATTTGGCGTGATGTCATGTTCTTATACATAGAGGCTATGGTAAAAAATGTAGAAGGTTTCGAGCAAGTTGACGCATTGCCTCTTTACAAACCGAAAGCTTCTCGGGAGAAGATCCTAAGAGTTGTGAAAGAGATGTTGTGATTTGAAGCAATGTGACAATTGAAATTTTGTTACAACAAAACTCATTTTGTATAGTCTACATACACCTTAGACAGGTTCATGCCCAAATTTGGTTATTTTTTGAATCCGTTTGGTATTTTTTAATTTTTTAGGCAGAAATGGTTTGCCGTGCGCCCCAGGGGTGACACACGGCAAACAACTCTTTGCCTTGTGCCCAGATACAGGGCACACGCCAAACAATTTTGAAAATGTTTGCCGTGTGCCCTGGATCTGGGCACACGGCAAAGCCATAAAATTTTGAAATTTATATTCTATAAACGACATCGGATGAACTTTTGACCAAAACGAAAGTTGTAGATCTTGAAAAGTTATGAAACTTTGTAGTTCATAACTTTTTTATTTGAAGTCATTTAGGGCCTCAAATAAACAATTTACACTCGAAAAAGTTTAATATGAGGGGAATCAAAATGGGACATGGACACAAAGACTCAAGTGGTGGGTGCAGTGGTAGAGGAGGCTACGCGCGAAGGGGAGGGCGCGGGTTTGAACCCCACCGGCCGCGTAGCGCGCGATTTTTCCGCGAAAAATGCGCGACTTGCGACTTGGCACACGGCAAAGACCCGGATTCCGGTAGTGTAGGGCTGGACGCTAAGCCAAGAACTCGCGAGCTGGCTCGGCTCGTTCACGGCTCGGCTCAGCTCGGCTAAGGATAAGGTATTAACAAAGGGAGCCGAGTTATTGGAGTCAAACCGAGCTAGTTGAGCCAAGCCATGCATACATAGTTGAGCCAAGCCATGCATAGTGAATTTTAGAGTTTATAACTTTATTATAACTATTTTTATATTTTATATATGTTGAGGTGGTAATACTAAATTTACATTTTTGCTCCCGAGCTCGTTCGAGCTTAACGAGCTGGCTCGCGAGCCTAACGAGCCGAGCCGAGCCGAGCCAACCTTTTTGCTCGTTTTGCTAGTGAGCCGAGCCGAGTTGGCTCGGCGTCCAGCCCTAAGCGTAGCTACCACATCCAAGATTCCGAATAGTCTAGTACACCAATCTGGCAATCTCAATCTCCACCACTCTACCACTACGTCTTCTGAGCACCAGATGGCTGTGAGAGAGAAAAGAATGGGGTAGGAGAACCAACTACCATATGAAAATATAAGCAGATCTGCCTACATTTTTTACCATGTCTAATTCTAGGACCAAAGGAGTAGATAATGATTTGTGTCTGATTACCAAATGAAAGCATATATGGATTACCATATATACAAAATAAAATAGTTTTTTTTCAACATTTTTAAGTACCAAAACTAACTACCATAAGATTTTGTAGAACAGAGATTCTTTTCACAAACTTTGAACAACAGCAAGTAAGGATACTGCGATAGTAAAGAGTACTGTAGTAAGTAGTAAAGTAACACACCTGGTCAACGGAACGTCTGTCCCCATTCTTCGCCTTGCGTACATGGACATCCACAGGTCGCTGGAGACGGGCGGGTAGAGCCCGGAGAGCCGCCGGAGCTCCACCACGGACACGAACGGCGTGCCGCCGCCGGTGTTCACCAGGCACACCGGCGCCCACCCCGCCCACGCCATGAACACTGCCTCCTTGGTGATGCTGCTCTCCTCCGGTGTCGCGGTAATGGTGTCCCAGAGATTGGACCCCAGGTGAAGCTCGAACTGCACCGACGAGCTGTTCTTGCCGTCGTAGTTGCCGTAGGCGAACTGCGCCCGCACCAGGTACGTGGTGTTGGCTATGGTTGGGAGCGCGTAGCAGTTCCACTTGCCGGAGGGGAAGCTCCTGAGCGACTGGATAGGAGAGACCCGCCCCGGCTGGCTGGCGGCGGCCACCACGTGGTTCTCGCCGGCGTCGGTGTACGAACCGTCGGGGACGTAGTAGTTTTTGGTCTCTGGGTCCGTGGACGCGCCGTAGGTGTCGGGCAGGCCGCAGTCAATGCTTAGTTCTGCAGGAGTGATATACATATACGTAATCATCAGCTCTTAAGGACAGGATATATACGGATTAAGATAAAGTTAATTTCGAATGGATATATAGAACCAATTTCTATGAACCTATTTCATCAGCAACGACGATATGAACTGATGGCACGAGCACGAAGACAGCGAACAGAACCAAGATCGCCTCAGCCATGGATTTGGGTGTTAGGCCCGGACAGGACGAGCATATGCAGTACCTCAGTGTGCTAGCTACTACTCCGTAGGAGAGTCTTTAATTTGCATTGGCGATGGCTCCACATATATAACCATGAGCATGACCGCGCATTAGAGATTTTTCACAATGGCCTTCTACCATGGGGACAGAATTTTCTTTTGGCCCCTCACTGATATGGCTGCAAATATGCATGCGATTATTGCTCCCAAACCCCAAACGTTATCTTACCTGCTATTTTCAGGGATTTGGGATTCGGTCCGAAATGACCGAATCCCACCGAAATTCGTCCATCTCGGCCCCTTTCGAAACGAATTTTGTGCTCCAAAATTCGAATATTCCTTAGAATCAATCCGAAAACCGACCGAAATTGTCCGAAATTCGCCCATTTCGGTTGGGACCGAAATTTTTCCGAAATTGAATCCCAAAACCTTGGCTATTTTATTTATTTATGGGTGGTTTGAGCTTTACCCTATCGCTGCCATTTGGTTAACATTATTGGATGCTTGGGTGGGTGGGAGGTTACCGAAATATGTCGTCGTCGTCGTCGTCTTTTTCTGCTTATCGACACCGTCTTAGGTTGTGTTCTACCTCTACTATTTGTTTAATTAATATACTGATCAACGCATGGTCATCAACCATTAAATTTGTTCCCCTGCCTTTGGGTTATTTTCAAAGTGACATGCATAGGTTGAATGACACCTTATGTCGTCAGTTTGGTTGAAAATTTTAGCAACCAAAGCATTGGGCATGGCATAAAGATACAACCTTGCAGCAGATCTCGAGAGTATAGCTCTAGAACAAATAGGATCCCATGTTTTAAATAAAAAAGTTGAAAAACATGAACATGTCAAACTAATGGGTCATATATGTCGCTGGATATGGGTTATACATACTTACATTATTGTAAATTATAAGTCCCAGCGGGATGGATTGACGTAGGAGGTTCCGGTTTGTCTGTGTCTCCCAGCATGGAGTGGCTAAGTGTGTGTAAGGTTAAGAGATTCATAAAAAGGATAACTCATGGGTAAAGCCATGTATTCCCCATGCCAATTAAACAAGAGTTTGGTTGGCAGCTGTTAGCAAATAATGCGTAAAACATGATCGAACACGAGACACAGATTTAACATGGAAAACCTTTGTGGAAAAAAACCATGGGCGTCAACTGACGATCTTCGATGTAATGACAGAGTTACAACACAGAGAATACAATGAGTCGTCTTCTCATCTGTTTATGCGCGAGCAACCTCTCAAGTCCATATTTATATACCCACAAAGCATAGTACATGTTCTGTCCCACTTTTCTTGCTTTTTTTTATTAGAGGCTCCTCTGATCTAAATCTCTTTATCGTTATTAATTAGTTGAATTTTAGAGAACATTTTGTTTCTCATCGCTTTCCTGTAATGATCTAAATCTCTATTTTTATTAGTTTATCAGCATGCACGTCAACACAGCATGGCCATCCATCTACAAGTAGCTCTTCCATAGCCAACCATGTAAATGGATGTGTCCCCAGTAACCCTTTGCACGTATGATATATGTCGTAGTAGTGGGTGAGGCATGCATGGTGATCATGGCATTGACTGACTCGTTCTTCTCTTCCTACTGGCACAACACCTTTCTTGGCCGGGGCAGATATATTCAGAGTCCACTAGACGAAAATATATAGAAGATCAATATAACTTGTTCGTCACTAGTCATAGTATAAGAAAATTAAAGGCTCTATTAGAGGACTCAACTTGTTAATTTTACCATACAAATGGGAAACTTTCAAACCAAACTACTAGTGGTGATCAGCCAAAAGAAAACACTATAGAGAAAATCCTTCCTACACGGGTGTCTAGCTACTTACACTTGTGTTTATCATGATTCACATACATTTCTTTCGAAGCTGATGGGATACCCGCCCATCCGGGTTTGAGACCTCAACTCGGAACGGATGCTCCATTTTTTCCAGAACTAGTGATAGTCTTCCAGTGTTACGCGACATGCCCATCAATAACGAGTCAACGAGGCACTTCTGGTGACTTCATCAACCTCCTCAACCTTAAGCTCTGAAAAATTTATAATATATTTTTAGACCTGGCTAAAGGAAGCCCTCCTCCATTTAGTCTTAGGGGGAGGCCCTTGCCAAAATGGAAATACTCCCATTTCTTAGCATTTTATTTTGGGAATATTTCCTTTTTAATCCACCTCTCTTTTCTTCCCTCCTCCTCCTCCTCCTCCCCGCGTTCGGGCGTCGCCCTCTCCCCCGGCTCCGGTGGTCAGGGGCCGCCTCCGCCGCTGCAGCGCCTCCCCCATCCCCATCTCCGGTGACTCCGTCGCCTCCGGAACCCTAATCAGGTGCGGCTTCCTCCCCCGCGCGCCTCCCCTCCCCGGCTCCGGTGGCTCCCGCCGCCGCCGGCCGACACGGCCCACGCGAACCCCACCGCCACCGTTTCCTCGCGCACCTCCTCCTCCCCCGGCTCCGGCGGCTCCCATCGCCTATGCCGCCGCCATTCCCACCACAGTCGGAACCCTAACCCGACGCCGCGAACTCCCCCGCGCCTCCTCCTCCCCCCGCTCAGGCAGCCAACCCTAATCCTCCAGATCCGCCACCGACCGAGCTCCACCGCCGGCCACCTTCCTCAGATCCGACGCCGCCCGAACCTGACGCCGACGACCTCCAACGGATCCCCCGCCGCCGACACCTCCCACTGCCCATCCATCCGCACCGCCACCACCGCCGGTCGCCCCCCCCCCCCCCCCCCCCCCCCCGCACCCTCTACAGTATCAGATACTCCGCTCATTTCATCCTCTAAGTCCAGGGGACATGGAAACCCTGGCAACCCAGATTCCCAAAGCCCCCTTCCTCTGCTGCCTCCCCCGCGGCCGGTGGCGTCCCCGCCACCACCCACAATCCCCTCCCCCCCAGGCCGGTCGAAGCAGAAGAAAAACAGTGGTCAAGGTTTGTTACTTTCTGCGTTGTTGTACTGAGGCTGTCGGAAAGTAACAAAAGAGAGGAGGGGGGGGGGGGGGGGGGGGGGGGTGGGTGGTGCTTGGGTTAGTCCTTAAAGGAGGCCGACCTGTAATTAGATTTTGCGTATATTTTTTGACATGCATTGTGTTACTACCCTGCTAAATAATATTAATTTAAAACCAATTTGTGTATGGGGAAATAAAAATGAAAAATGTAATGTGTTCTATATATTGTAAAAATGTATTACAGAATACAATCCGTTAAAAAACTAGCAATTACAAGTAATTGTCGTGCTTCTGACGAACAAAAATCACACTCGTGATCACATGGACAAAGTAGATGAATAATGGTGTAACAAGATTTATTTTATTAAAATCAATGCTATAGCCCTCCTGTTTACGTTACGAGCATGATGCTTGTGTATATCATGGCTGCATTTAAATACAAAAAAGCTGATCTCACATTCCAGGAACAAAAAGCTTGAAATATTACAGTATCAATGTATCATATCACGCAGGTCCAGAGAGCCTAACAATAGAACACAGCTCCGGCTTTCGTGGCGTGGTTCCACGAAGATGATGAGAGGCATGCATATGCCACTTCAGTTATCGCGTGGTATGGAAGAGGTTCCTTCTTCCATCTTCAACAGTGGCAGCAAGCTCGGCGTTGGCCCAACCTCCACAAGAACTGAGGCATGACGAGAGGAACAGGCAGTAGTATGTTTACATAGCTTGGACTTCCGGGAGAGAACGTTGCTCTGTAATCTCGTGCGGATGCACTATAAAGTACGGAATGTCTCTCATCAGCAGGCCTGAAGATGTCTTTCCAAACCAACCCGGTCCACCGTAGTAGGCAGAGAGTGTGTGATCCCCGGCGTTGTAGGGCGCAACCTAAATATAAGTCATTCCAACATTCTTCAAGAGTCAAACTTTCTCAACTTTGACCAAATCTATACTATAAAATACTAACATTTATGATATCAAATAAGTATCATTAGATTCTTTATTAGATATATTTTCATAGTATAGCTATTCGGTATCATAAATCTTTGAAGTCATCTCTATAATTTTGGTCAAAGATAAAATAGTTTGACTCTCCAAGAAAGTTGGAATGACTTATAGGAACAGAGAGAGTATGTAGGTGCACTCGCCCACGCCCGCAACGCAGAACCAACCATTGCCCATTGCCGTTGTTGTGTAGTGCTTCCCATTGTTCTGTTTGTCGCATACCTCGCCGCCCCACCACGCTGACAGGCCGTGAAACCCTGCTGGCAACGACTCCGGTGGCCAGTACCCCAGTGCTTCCCCATTGTACAATGCCCACCAGCTTCCTGTCCTTGAATCCTGCGTGATTTGCCCTTGCTCGATCATCGCATTAATAATGGTATAATACGCGCAATAGTTGTAATGCAAACTCCATATTCTCAATTCGGTCAAATAGCATAATTCTAAATCCATTGAGAGTTCCCAAGAAACAAATGTGATTGCTTATTTTTGTTATTAATTATGATATACTTCTCATAAAACCCAATATATAATTATATATAATTAACACACTAGGAAACTATTTTTATGCAAATGATTTTGACTGGATGTATGTTCAAAACAATGCATGTTTATGTGGCTGGACGACATAATTGTATACTGTATATATTAAGATGGTATTTAATTCTTTTCCAAATATTTCACCAATAGTATTGGCAGTCAAGTAATGTGTGCAGGATGAATTCAGAGGATGGCAACATTATATCGCACGCACCTTGTGGATTTCAAACGAAATGTCGTACTGCACACCTTCATACTTTGAGAGTGGCCATAGGGCTTCAACTTGATGTGCCGTGGCTTCGAGTCTCAGGCCTGAGACTTGGACGAAGCCACGGCACATCAAGTTGAAGCAATCACGACCACTACGTAGATCCTGCATATGACTTTATGGATAATTACCATGCAGGCATGTACGGTGCATATGGTGGGATCCTATCTCGAATATAGTACTCTACTCAAATGACATTAAACCCAAGAGGGCTAGATTAACCGTTAGCAACTGTATTCTTCTCCAAAAACAAGAACGAAAAAGGGGAAATTATATTACCACCAAGCGAATAAAAAGTCTTGCATTCCTTTTACCATCATATAAAAAGGGACTTGCCTGAAACAAAATGAATAGGCTGTCATTAATTTCAGCCTGACCATTTCTTTTCTGCATCCAAGAAAAAGTAAGGCCATAAAGTGCTAATAAATTAAACCAACATGATAAAATTACTTGGTACGTAATGATAGAAGAATATTTCCACAACAGATATGACTGATTAATTTTCTGCGTACCATCCAACCATATTGAATGAAAGAATCCATTCTGCTGATTATCTTGACAGAGCTCAAGCTCCATTCATTCTTCATAACATGTGGTACTTGCCACACATTAAGATCTGTATAGCTCCAAGTGCATGCTCATTAACCTGAATTCCTGCATACTAATTAAGCCAGGTATAAATCACACTACGTACTAAATCTCATATATTCCTACAATATTTACAAAGCTCATGATACAAGACGAAATTCCATGTCCGATAAAATACATGTATTATTGGGCATCTATTTGGCTGCTCATCTTCCGCCGAGCTCTGTAGTTTTGCTGCGGTCCTCCTGATGGGTATGGTACCATTGGGACAATTACCACTCTTGTGCCATACTTGGCCAACTTCAGTTTTATTGGTCCTGTTGGTTGAAGAAGAAACAGCTGGTTGCATCTAGTAAAAGAAGAGAGAATGATTCATCCTAGATAATAACCAGAAGAGAGATCATGCACGAGAAATGTTGCTATTTATCTAAACAATTTAACGGGCCGGGGGTGATTATTTAACCTTTGTGATTCACTAGTTATGGTATTGTTTGGCACAGCTAGAGGTTCATCAATGAATCATTATATTTTAATTATAGTTTAAACTAATATAAATATTTAATTAAGTATTTTACTATTTTACTTTAGTCTACAAACTACCCATCCAACATGAACCATGGATCTTGATCTATAGAGTACGAAACAGACCCTATACACAAAATGAGAATGAGTTACCTTGATTATGTGGTTTTTTAGAAGGGGGTGATCGAAAGCAGGCTGCTTGTAGATATCAATGCAGTCAATGACGTCTCCATCTTCACTCTATAGATATGCAGATGGACTGAATTCTTCACTCTCTCAAATGAATTAGGCACACACAAAAGGGAAATAATAACCAACAATCATTCTTTGAATAGGTAGAAAAAAGAAAAATGAATAAAATCATTATTATTCTGTTGTAAATTGGAGGCCAATAGCGTCACCTTTATAGTCTTGATAACAGGCGCCAATTCCACATCTTTGCCCATTAGCAGCGGCAATATGCAAATCAAGCTTCCCGTGGTAGTTCCTTTCCACATTGAGGTTTTCCCCTTCAATTCCATGGCTATATCAATTCTTTTTTCCCCTAAGGCTAAATCGGTCCGCAATTTAACCTGCCACTCCAATCAATTTAATTATTTCATACAAGATCAGATCTGCCGGAAGAAAACAATTGGTAAGACAACACAGGTATGACGGAAAAAGAAGGAAGAAGTGGAAGAACACCACTTTCTCGGAATGGAGACGAATATGATCCACATCGATGGGAGGAAGCAGAGGCTGAGGCGTTCGTTAGTATGGAGGAATCTGGCAGAAACGCATCCGGCCGGCTTGACGCGAAGCAGACGCGAGCCCGACCTAGCTCGAACTGGATTACAGGGCCGGAACAGATCAGCACAGAAGAACTGGTGGGATCGGTCAAACTTACAGCCAACGGCCAAGCTTTGAGAAGGGTTGTGGCGACGTGCGTGTGAGCGTGAGCAACTCCAAGAGCTCCAACACATCTAAATAAGTGTAGTTACATCGCTGTAAGAAAAGGAGCCCATCCAGCGCTCCGTGTCTGCTTGCTTGCCATGTGGCTTCTGTGCTGTGCTGCCGGCCATCCGTAGGTTGCGGCAGTCTTATGCGCTGTGGAAGGAAGGCCCACGCGTCGTCATTCTCTGCCGATGGAATCGTCTCCACCTGCTTTGTCTTTTTTTCTAAAAAATATTACCTCCTTTGCCTCACCTCCCTCACCATAGCCTCTCATCGTGGCCTCTCGCCGTCCTGCGCCATCGCCGATTTGGCGGCCCTTCTGTGAGCTGACCTCTCTGGTTTACACCCGTGACCGTCCTCCGCTGCCTGCAAACAGTTTGGAGGAAGCCAAGCTACTGCTGCTGCAGATGTGGCGCCGGTTTCGTCACCGACAGGGAACTGATAGCAACAACGAGCGGCGGCAAAAGGAGGCGGGAGCATAGTTGGAGTCACGCTTCCATGGATCCTCGACGCCAGTTGTGACTGCAAGGTGCAAGTTCTACGACCTCGATGGCCGCAGGTACCTCGACATGGCCGCCGGCATCATCATCACCGCGCTCGGCCACGGTGACCCGGAGCTTACCGACACCATCTCGCAGAAGAGCGGCACCCTCATCGACGGTACACCAGGCCCCTGGTGTGTCCTTTGTCCTCCCCCTCCTCCTCCGCCCACGATGTGTTCGACGCATTGCCACTGCGGCCCTGGCCTCGCTTTTCCCTTCTCTCGCTCACTGAACTTGTTCCTCCGCTCCATTGGGCATGCACAGCTAGCGCTCGCAAAGCTTCTTGTGGAGTCCTCTTTCGTCAACCACGCCGTCTTCTGCAACTCCGGGCTCCGGCACCGAGGCCAACGAACAACGAAGTAGCCATCAAGTTCTCTCGCAAGTTCCAGCAGGTCACGCACCTCAGTAGCGTAGCGCCACCCGCCCAGTTCCTGGCCTTTGACAACTGCTTCCATGGCCGGACCATGGGTTCCATTGCGCTCACCAGCAAGTCGCAGTATCAGGAGCCCTTTGCGTCTGTCATGCCCGGTGCCACCTTCGCGGAGTACGGTAACCTGCAGGAGGCCAAGAAGGTGATACAAGCCCGACAGGCTCACCGCTGTCTTCGTCGAGCCCGTGCAGGGCAAGGGTCACATTCATAGTGCCACCCAGGAGTTCTTGCAGGGGGCTGCGGGAGGCCTGTGATGACTGACGAGACTGCAGCTCTCTTGGTCTTTAATGAGGTATAATGTGCTCTGTTGTTTACTAATTCTGTTCTGTTCATTTTTTTAAGAATTGCACGACTTAACCATATTGGATTTTAGAATTCTATATACAATTTGTTATGAAAGATTGAAACCTTTGGGTCAGGAACAAAGATTTGAGACAGGGAGACTCCCCAGAGTTAACAGCGCAAGGGAGTTTGGATTTCTGTTCTTATCTGAAATAACATCATTCTCTCTTCTCAATTCAGATTCTCATTCAGTTATGCATCATCATAGCAATAGCATTCCATGGCTGCCAAGTTGCACCTATCTGTGAACTGGACAACAATCTAATCTAATGTTGCTTCTGTTACTTCTGTAGCAGTGGCCATGGAGATTGCCTTGCCTCTTCCCCTCCCCTTTCACCTCTTCACACCAAGAAAGCACCCCTGAGGCGCCGTCTTCTTTAGATCAAGCCCCACGCCATCACCCTACCTTGCTCCATGCCTATGGCAGATGTAGACATCAGCAAATCTGGTTTTGTTTTTTCCCAGCGAGAATGGCATCCTCAAGGTGACCCTATGCCGATTACAATCTGTAGTTTGCCGATTCAGTGGTGCAGGTGCGATTAGAGCATTGAGTATCTTACCTTCATGGCAAGACATCAAATTTGCTTACCTATTTTGTTAATTAATGTTTGAGCCTTCCTTCTCATGGTGTTGCTACACTTAGCGGTTAATATTCATAGCTGCTGGCCGAGCATGGCTGACTGCATCCATTTTCTCATGTCATATTGTTTCTTTTATTTGTAGGATCAGATCTGTCACTACAAACCACTTTAACTACAGAGTGCAGAGTAATTTTGCATTTCATTTCCCTTCTGGACCTCGCCTCTAATCGCCACTACAAAGGTACTTGGACTTCTGCATAACAAATAGATGTGTTTTACAGAGCAATTGTATTTCCATAACATAACTATGTCGTTGTGTATACATGATAATATAAATGGGTTCACGGCCTGCCAAGAATTAAAAAGATAATATTACAGCTTAATTTGATTTTTACGTTCATAGGAACCAGTTGATGAGGCTAATTAACCGATCTTTGGTGTTATCTGCCTCTTACTATGTAGTACACCTATTGCTTCTGCAGTTTACCTCAGTCCTCAGCTACTCATAGTTGTTCTCATTGTAATTGTTCATAGCATTGTCTTCACTGTTCATGAGCTACAAACACCAAATTTGATACCACGACCTCTTTTGTGTGCTCCATCCAGAGAGAAGAAGCGGTCATACAAAGGGAGGTGACTAATGAAATTCGTTTCACTACTTACATTCGAGGTGTGGTGTGGCCGTGTGGCCAACTATTTATGATCAGAGACAGAGAGACTGTAATCATTGCAAGTTTCTCTTGCTATTTTTCTTCTCTTTGCCATCTTCTTCTTTTCTGTGTGTAACATGTAGAATACATCATCATTTTGGGTCTTTTTCTTAAGTGTTAGTACAATTATTAATACAACATCATTTACAACAAATATGTGAGATCTTTTGCTTTACATAGTTAATCTCACAAACAACTGGATGCTTAATGGCGTGGAATCATACATGGACTGGATGCTGAAGAGATGAACAAATTAGGAGGTTTACAAGTATATTAGTTTACAATCATACATGGACTATTGGACTGGGTACTGAAAAGCTAAACAAATGAGGCATGTTTGGAAGTAGTGCCACTATCTCACTCGATCTTCTACCGGCGCGGCGTAGCGCGCCTGCCTTCCTAGTTAGGTAGACGAAGGATAGAGTCTTTTACCTCTATGCAATCAAGAAAGTTACCAGTTACCTGTGTGCCATAAAAAAGTTACTAGATATCTGTGTGTCATGAGCCTAAGTTTAGTTTACCCGTGTGTCATTCCGTCCATGTTCTGTGAGAACTTAACAGGTTCACAACTCTGACATGTAAGACCCACATATGAAAATGACTATTTTGCCCCTCTCTCGTTTACATCTCTATTCCTCTCAGTCTCTCCCGTGGCTGGCAACTCCCGTGCTCCTCCCGGCTCCCAACCCTATACCGCCGCCGCCGCCTCTGCTTCCTGCTCGACCTGCTCCTCTCCTCGCTGCTCCACTCGCTCTCCGTCTCTGGCCGCCTGCTCCCGCACTCGCTGCTGCTTTCCTTCCCGCCGTCGCTCACCGACCCGCCCTCGCCGCTGCTGCTCAACTCCCTCCTCGCCGCCTCCGCCGCGGCCTCGCGACCCGCCGTCGCGCTGCAGCTGCTGGCCCTGCTCCGGGAGCACGACTTCCTCCCGGACCTCGCGTCCTACTTGCACGTCCTCGCCTCGCTGCTCAACACCAAGGACCCGCCTGACGCCGCGCTGCTGGAGCGCCTCCTCGGCGACCTCGGGGAGTCGCGGCTCAAGCCCGACGCGCCGCTCTTCTCTGGCCTCATCTCGGCGTTCGCGCGGGCAGCGCTCCTGGACGCCGCGCTCGAGCTCCTCGCCTCCGCGCAGGCCATCGGGCTCACACCGCGGTCCAACGCGGTCACCGAACTCATTTCCGCGCTAGGCTCTGCGGGGCGCATCGCCGAGGCGGAGGCACTCTTCCTCGAGTTCTTCCTTGCTGGGGAGATCAAGCCGCGGACGCGCGCTTACAACGCGCTGCTCAAAGGGTATGTGAGGATTGGGTCGCTCAAGAATGCAGAGCAGGTGCTCGACGAAATGTTACAATGTGGTGTCGCGCCAGACGAAGCCACCTACAGCTTACTTGTGGACGCCTACACAAGGGCTGGAGGTGGGAGAGTGCAAGGATACTGCTCAAGGAGATGGAAGCTGATGGAGTGAAACCAAGCTCTTATGTGTTCAACCGGATCCTGAACTACTAGTGAACTACTACTTTCTATGTGTAGACTGTGTGATAAAACTTACTTTCTATGTGTAGACTGTGTGATAAAACTTATTCGCTTACATGTTGGTGATATAAACTTGTTGCTATGCAATGGCCATGCCTTGTTTTTTTCATGTGATATGTAGTTACTTGTTGGTATGCAATGGTCATGCACCTGTTTTTTCCTTTTTAAAAAAGTTATGCCTGATTTTTTTCACATTTTTATCAAATTTTCTGGATTTTTTATACATTATTATCAATTTTCCGGATTTTTTATACATTTTAAAAATTTATTTACACTTTTCTATTTTTTACCTTTTTAAAAAATATTTTTCACGTTTTCTGTTTTTACGTTTTTTTAAAATTATTTTCCATTTTTTATTTTTAACGCTATTTCAAAACTATTTTTCACTTTCTTGAATTTTTTTAAGATATTATTGTACACAATGGCAAACCTGTCTTTACACAGCCCCTAACACCTCTGTTAAGTCTCAATCCATCCAAAATGGCACACGGGTAAACAAAAGTTGAGCTCATGGCATACAGGTATCTCGAAACTTTTTTTTGACACACAGGTAACTGGTAACTTTTTTAATGGCATAGGCGTAAAAGACTCAAGGACAAAAGGAGGATATAGAGAGAACGTGCGTAAGGATCGGAGGGAGGTGTGGGAGATGACGACCCAATTCGTGGGCCCACTTGTGCTAACGTGGCTTTGAAATATTGGAATGCTAATTATTGGAATATCTGGGAAAGAAAATTTTGGAGGAACCCACAATACATATTTTGAGGGAGAGTATTTTGGGACTCTTGGAGTTGTATGAGAACACTGTTATTATTTGAACCTTTCTCCCCTATGTCATTTATGACAATCAGGTGCGAAAAGGCCACAAAATCATCACCTATCGCTGATAGCTGAAGTACATGCAGCAATATGAAATTTAGCAGGAACCGTGACTTATTTTTGACTGAAGTCAGCAGGGGAATCCCTCTAGCCTAGTGGTCAGAGCACCTAAGTAGCATCTAGTAGGCCCAGGTTCGATTCCTCGTAGGAGCGAATTAAATGGGTCTAAAATAAAATATATATAAAAAATAGGAACCGTGACAAGATTGATGGCATCACTCATGTACATACAAATTCAAAATTTTAAAAAGTCAAAAGTGTTAGACTAATTATCCAAATTAAATCTCAATTGAACCACTGAGTTTCTGATAACAATAGCTTTAAAACAAGACCCCACTCTATATTTGGATGATTTTGTATCAATACTTTTTTTTCAAATTGCCATTTTTAACTATTTGTGTACATCTCAAACAAATTATATGAACTAACGTGCATATTAAACAAATTATATGAATCTATGGAAAAAACGTATATACCTGGAGCAAATTATACGAACTCACAAACAGTTGTGATTATCACTTCGAGTACAAATAAACTTTTTGTCACTTAAAGTGTGTGCCTCATTGTTGGCGCTCGTTATTGTAACACATTTGGTACTATTTATATATTTTTAATATTAACCCACCGCTTGACGCCTGAAAATAACCTCATTTTCGTATGTGTGGTGTGTTTTGGACCAAATTATAAAATTATAGGAAACAACATAAAAAGAGGGTTTTTGTACAAGTTGAATTTGGGCCCGAACTTCGAATTTTGGAAGACACAATCAGAAATGTTGGATTGTAGGCCTGCAGGAGCAACAAAACTGAGTTGACGACGAATTTGGTGTCAAAACTGTACTCCCTCCGTCTCAAAATAAGTGTTCATTTAGAAATTTTCGGACACATTAGTAGTCGTGAGAAATAACTATGTTACTCCTAATTACTCATGCATTATTGGAACTAGAAAAGTAGCATTATTTAAGCATTTAGTTGGCTCTATATATGCGCTTCTCTATAAAAAAAATTCTTGGTATTTGGTGTTGCTTTAATTAATTGGTCCTTACTAGAAGGTTAAAAAGACTTTTTGTGGGACAAAATTTGATTGCTAAAACAACACTCTTTGTGGGATGGAGGGAGTATGGCTCAAAAGGATCTACAACTTTTGTACAGAGCACACAGGCATTTGAGGCATGTAGAGGGCAGGCTGATTGACCAAAAGGGGTCCATACCGATCGGCCTGGCCCTTTTTCGGCCTCGGTCAATTGTCCCTTTAACCAAAAGGAAGCCCTCGATGATCCTAGGATTTTTTTTCTCCAAATACTACACCTAGAAGGCATCCAACCAGCGCCAACAACTAAAAATACCCAGGATATTCAATAGAGAAAAGAGGAGGCGAGTTTAGATCCATATTATCATTCCACCGCCACCACAAGTGAAGGATTAGAGTTTATACCTAACGAGGACTCCAAACAAGGAAGGGCCCCTAGGCGGATCCACCTAAGGTGCATTGGCTGATCGGCCTAAGACCCTCAAGGCTCCCCTCGTCTTTATCTTCGGGCAGGATGTTCTACAGTTGTTGCATACCCTTTTTGTGCATCAACATGATAATGGGGGTAAAGTCTCTATTCATCTCTAGGGTTGATCGGATCCTTGATATGTGTGACACCCTCAAAAATTAATAAGGATTATTTAATTAATCGTTAGATTAATTATTAGACTTAGAAGGACTATTATAAGCTAGAATGAAAATTTCTAGGAATATTAGAATATAAAATAATAACAGAAAAATAAAACGAGATTCTATAACTTGAGTGCTCAATAAGGATTAAACTAGCATCGGAAACCCTAGGACTGAATTAAAAAGAAGTCAGTTCAAATTCGAATTCAAAAACCCTTTCAAAATCCCTTAGAAAAATAAGAAAAAGAATTCCAAGCTTGGTGGGCCGGTCAGCCGCGGCCCAAACACCTAAAGTCTGCTTTAGGCCCTCCAACTCCCTCCCTGGCTCACTCCGGCGCGGCCCAGCCCGGTACCCACCTCCCCTTCAGCCTTCCCCGCGAAGTCCACTCCGCACCCCTCAATTTCTGGCCCAATTCACTCCGCCCCCTCCTTCTTCCTCCTCTCTCCTTCCTCCGGTTCCTCCCCCCTCTCCCATTTCCCCGACGCCGGCGCCGCCGTCACCCATCTCGCCACCGCGACGCCCTCAGCCCGCGTGGCGCCCCAAAACTAACGCCATGCCACCCCTGCCACACCCAGCGGGAGCCCCTTCCCCCTCCATCTCGCCGCGCCCCTGCCACCGCCGTCGCCGCTCGATCCCCCTCCTCCGGCCAAGATAGGCCAGACAAAGGCGCGCGGGACGCGTGTCACCACCACGCAAGGCCACCGCACATGAAGTGCGGCGCCGACACTCCCTCTCCGGCCATCCGCACGAACGCCCGCGGCGGCACGCGTCGCACGTCGGCGAGCTTGCCACGACGCGTGTCGTCGCCCCGCTACCCCGGTGAGCCCCCAGGGAGCATCGTCGGGCTATAAATAGCCCTGCGCGCGCCTGAAAGTGCATCTAGGCCCCTAGTGGGTTTTGGTGAATTGAGTGACACCTAGATTAAAGAGCTAATGATCTTGTTGAGTTTATGAGCAGGAATTTGTCATAAAATCAATGAATTGGTTACAAGAAATTTATTCCATATAGGCTCATACGACAAGTCATTTGACTAGGCTATGGTCAATAGTGAAAAATTGGCAAGCAATGAGTTAATTCGAATTGAGACATGTGTTCATGGCAACTATTTAATCTCATATCAAGATGAAGCTTGTTGATGATGACATAGCACCAGAAGGGATTCTCTTACAAAGAAATGAGATATTTATTTAAAAGAGAAGAATTAAAATAAAATCAAAGTGCAAGCTAAGAGAAAATGGTCAAGAAAAATGATGGTATGGGACATCATTGATCTACACTTAATACATAGCTTGTATATGAGGCATGGACATTGTGATTCAAATCAAATGGTCAAAATTGATAAATGGACTTCATGAATGATGCAAGCCTACATAAAGCTCTAAGTGATGCTAAGGTGAAGTGTCGGAGTTCGGGATAGTGTTTCAAGGTACCAAGCAATGTGTGATCAAGTTGCGGCTTGAGTCATGTAGTCTTTGCTAAGGGTGAAGAAACTTTCTTTGAATTCAACTCGATGAATCTTGGTCATGAAGAGTTTATTGTAGAGAAGCGTCAATCTTCAAGAAACAAGTGAATTGAACTAGAAGTTGATTTCATTCAAAGACAAAGGTTCAAGTCACTAGCTCAAGGAAAAATGTGCTCAGTTCAAAGAACCAAATGAGATGCACTCCTCAGGTTGAAAAAGATCAAGACACGGCATGAATATGCAAATGAGAAGCTCAAGTTGTAGAAATCAATTTTATCTTTAATCTTGAGTATAGGTATGCCGTACTATCAAGAGGGATGCATCACATAGTGTTTTGGCTCAGTCTCAATGCTCAAGTAACCTAAGTGAGTTGAGAGAAACACAAAAGCCTCACGCACACACTTGTGAGTTTCTGAGTGTATATACTCGGCAGTGCCGAGTTTGCCAACTCGGCAGTGCCGAGTACATAGAGTGTGCCAACGGCTAGTTCATTCAAATTCGCGGAGCTCCTCAAACGGAGATTAGGAACCACTGATCTTGCCTTGTTGTGGGCATGCAGTGGGTCTGAACTTCGGTAAAATCCCTGTGTCAATTGTGATTGATTATTGTGTTGTGGATTTGAGGAGATCTCCATCGAACACTTGTGTTCTTGGAGAGATTGTTG
Source organism: Urochloa ruziziensis (assembly GCA_015476505.1). Lineage (NCBI taxonomy): Eukaryota > Viridiplantae > Streptophyta > Magnoliopsida > Poales > Poaceae > Urochloa > Urochloa ruziziensis. The sequence goes on from CM027119.1 coordinate 46,028,949, forward strand.
TTTTTCTTGTGTGCAGGGACTGTGTGAACCTGCTAAGGAACATCATCTGAGCATCCTCCACATTTGGGGTTTGATCCAAAACTTATTTACTCGCACTTAGAAATTGTACTCACTCTGCTCTGTGTGTACTCGGCACTGCCGAGTTCATGAACTCGGCAGTGCCGGTTACATTGACTGCTCAGCCAAGTATACCTCTGTATACTCGGCAGTGCCGAGTTGGAAAACCCGGCAGTGCCGGTTTTGGCAGGCAGTGAATTTTATCCGCTGCATTTTTGAGTAAAATTTGTAGGTGCGCCTATTCACCCCCCCTCTAGGCGACATCACGGTCCTTTCAGCGCCCCAGATGGAGCTCACCTTCACCACACCACACCACACCGCCACCACTGCCACCACCGCGAGCACAAGAGCGCCGCCGCGCTGCTCTGGCACCCCCGCTGCCGCCAAGCCCCTGGTTTTCCCTCCGGCCGCCGCAGCACTGTGTGGAGCACCTCTTGACGCCCGAGGCGTGAGGCGACGTGCCCCAGAGGACACTTGCGCCTTGAAGTGCGCCGCCCGAGCTCCGCCCCGACAGGAGACCGCCGCCGGTCGACCCCGCCGCCGCCCCGGCCGTTCCTCACCTTTGCGACACCGCGGTGAGCACCCTAGCACCCCCACGGCCCTTTCCCCGTTCTTTTTCCTCTCCCACACTGCTAGCCGAGCCACGGCCGGATGCCGTGCGCGCTGCCGTGCCCCGGCAAGCCGCCGGCCAGCTCCGGCGCCCTTCCCCCACGCCCTTGTGCCTCAACCCACTCCCCGTGAACCCTTGGGTGCGAGTGACCCTTAGCCAAAACCCCAGAAACCCCTCGCCGCGTTTTCCCCCTCTCCACCGGCCGCCGCTCGAGCTCCGGCGAGCCCGCACCGCCGCATCAGCCCCTAAACCTCGACGAGATCATCCTTGCCGGGTCCGCTGTGCTACCCCAAGGCCATAGGTGCCTTCGCCGCTGCGAGAGCTGCCCTGTCGCCGCCGGCGGCGAGCTCTCCGGCGAACTTCCCCTGCAGCCTCTCCGCGACGCCGCGAAGCACGGCAGCCGCGCTGGCGCCTACGTGGCAGCCACGCCAGCGCGGGGCCCCGCCTGCCAGCCACTCACACCGCCCGCGTCAGCCGCCACCTCCACCTCCCGCTCTGCGTGCACTCGGTCCAGTGGACCGCAGGTTCACGGGCTGCGTGGTCCACGCGCCCACGGGCGCCGGTCCACAGCACAGTGACCTGCGGGCTGGTGCCAGTGCTGGCGTCAGCCGGCCCCACTCATCAGCCGCACAAACACAGAGAAAATGCTAGGTACACCCGTCTTAGTGCACCCAAAGAGTTATTTCTTCACCTTAGAAATTCCCAAAAATTCTCAGAAAATATCTAAAAATATTAGGGAAAATAATGAGCTATTTAGTACCATCCAAATTATTTATACCCATTTCTAGAGCTTAGAATTAGAATGATTCTTTTTCAGCCTATAGAAAGCCTCCGTTAGCGTACCCCGATTTATGCCCAATTCAAAATAAAGCCCCATAAATAGCCAATAAATTCCTAAAATTATTAGAATATATTCTAAGGTCTTTCATAAGATTAGATTCCTTCGAAACCCTTCCTAGACTTAGAAATGATTTATTGCCTTCCACCGACGTTTCCAAATCCCGCTAAACCCCGCAACGACCCTGAGACACCCCGCGAAACCCCCGGCAATCCACTGCGTAACTTAGAAACCACCCCTATGGCTCAGCATGACGCTCAGAACCAGCAAAATCTGATCGAAGAAGAAGAAGTAGAAATAATTGATGAGGAAGAATCTTCGGAAGAGGAACCCACGGAAGAGGAAGTGTCGGGATTAGACTCTACCTCCACCATCCCCTCCGCTCATTCCCCACTACGTTTCGAATCGGCTGGAGAAAATTCTGATAACCGATCCCCTGAACCCGAAACCCTCGACCAAGCAGTTACCTCTAAGCCTCACCCAAATCTAGGAAAAACCTATCTAGTAGTGGGACCCCGGGACAAGATGCTGGAAGTTCTCCACCGACATGGACTGACAGAGGAGGATGTGGGCCCTTCTCGCCTGGGATCGTCTTCCCCATAGCTTCGAGGGTAATACTCGGTATAGGCGATTGGATCGCTAGGGTAGTTAAGAGAGTAAAATGAAAAGGAAACGAGTGGGAATATGTACTCATGTACATGGAATAAGAGTTGTAAAATAGCCTGTATAGTAAGGGATGTTCCAAATCATACAGCCTGTTTAAATAAAGGAATGTTTGTGCAGGAAAGATGGACCGCTGGAATGAGGTTCGGTTCTGTGGTGACCACCATCAGGGATTCCCAGCCTTGCTACGCCAATGTCTTCAGGATCTTCGATTTGATTCACAACATACCCAGTTCTATGGAAGTATGTATGGGCTAAATCATGAACAAGGAACCGCCATGATTACCCTTACCGTGCCGGCTGCACCTGAAAATCCAGATCGTCACCCTACCAATGTAATGGTAGTGGAGAACTCACTTGATCTAGCCATGCAGTCAGCCGCCCAGAAAATATTGTGTCAACTGCACACCGAAAACCCTGACCGCTGTGCAGATTCTCCATACCGATTACTGCCCAGAATGCTACATGGGCAAGGACCGGAGAACATAAAACGGATAGCTGAAGAAATGGAGGAAGCGCCCGGCAATGAAGATGACTCGTGCTGTAGAGTCACAGGACAATATGTCATAGCTCAACACAAGCATATCCTGGCCCTAGAAGGACAGCGAAGAGGCTATAACCTGCAACTTGAGACTAGCGCCGGAGTTCTAAAGGAACTAAGAGAAGACATTGGAAAAGGAGAATTTAGGCAGATGGTATTGAAAGGACAGACCGAGACTTATGAAAGAATGCTGGAACATCAGGGAGAACGATGCCTTCGTTACCAGCAAGAGCAAGACAACCTAAGGGAGAGACTACAAGCTTTGCATACGGAATACAAGCAGTTACAAAACTCTTTCCATGAGCAAATTGGTGCTCTGCAAAGCCAGGTAGAATCTCTAATCAAAACCGACACTGGAAATCAAGCCAAAAGAAATAAGGAATTAAGATATCGCCTAGGTCGCCAACGTAGCCATCTAGCAGACAACCAAATCCATCTCACCACTTTGACTCAAAAGGTGATATACCTTCAAAATAAAGTAAGAAGAATGAAGATGGGATGGCAACAGTCAGATACCGGAAGACTTCGAGAGATAGAGCAAATGCTCTACCAAGTGCCTATGAAATTTAGGAAGGAGATTAAGCCAACCGCTTACGAGATTCCTGTCACCACCTTGGACTTGGGAGCATGCGATGATGAGGTTCATCCTGCACCTCCTCTGACAACGGAAGCACAAATGGCAGCCACCATCGCCATTCGAATGATTCCAGGATCCAAGACTTCATCCGAAAAAGACCGGATTGTCCAAGAGATCTATCGCGACCCAGCTGAAGAAGAATACCTGGGAGAAAGAGCTGAGACTCCCGAAGAAGAGGACCCACTGCCGGATGAAGACATCTTTTACTCCGTCTAGGGTAATATACGAGATAATATGTAAAAATGTAAATAGGAAATACGAACTCTAGGACGCTAGAATAATGTACAGGACTGGGTATATCCCAGATGTATATACCGTCGGCTAGCAACCTGTGTGGAAGGAAATTGTTCAAAGTGTAAAAATTTCCTTCAATAAAAGTTGTGTGATGCTTGAGCTAACGACCGACCCCATACAAATAAATCCGCCCCTCGAAGCCCATTGGAACCCTTGTTCCCCGATTCATATTTACCTTTCGAAAATATACCCTATTCCAGTTACTTAAGTGGGGTAGACTTAACCCCAAAACCGATCAAAAGAAAACCCTCGACCCCCTTACCCCCCCCCTCCACCAAAATATTTCCTAACCCACACCAAACCCTATTCACCCAATCCAAAGAAGAATAACCACTGAATACCTACAGAAACACTTCTCGGAGTTTCCAAAAGAATCACCATACCAAAGTAAAATGAGAAGTGATTCTCCTAAAAGTACCTCGCCCCAAAAACCCAACCTCTAACCAATAACCATCCTCCAATCTCGAGGACGAGATTTCTTTAAGTGGGGTAGATCTGTGACACCCTCAAAAATTAATAAGGATTATTTAATTAATCGTTAGATTAATTATTAAACTTAGAAGGACTATTATAAGCTACAATGAAAATTTCTAGGAATATTAGAATATAAAATAATAACAGAAAAATAAAACGAAATTCTATAACTTGAGTGCTCAATAAGGATTAAACTAGCATCGGAAACCCTAGGACTGAATTAAAAAGAAGTCAGTTCAAATTCGAATTCAAAAACCCTTTCAAAATCCCTTAGAAAAATAAGAAAAAGAATTCCAAGCTTGGTGGGCCGGTCAGCCGCGGCCCAAACACCTAAAGTCTGCTTTAGGCCCTCCAACTCCCTCCCTGGCTCACTCCCGCGCGGCCCAGCCCGGTTCCCACCTCCCCTTCAGCCTTCCCCGCGAAGTCCACTCCGCACCCCTCAATTTCTGGCCCAGTTCACTCCGCCCCCTCCTTCTTCCTCCTCTCTCCTTCCTCCGGTTCCTCCCCCCTCTCTCATTTCCCCGACGCCGGCGCCGCCGCTACCCATCTCGCCACCGCGACGCCCTCAGCCCGCGCCCCAAAACTAACGCCACGCCACCCTTGCCACACCCAGCGCGCGTCAGGGAGGCCATCCCGGCACGGGAGCCCCTTCCCCCTCCATCTCGCCGCGCCCCTGCCACCGCCGTCGCCGCTCGATCCCCCTCCTCCGGCCAAGATAGGCCAGACAAAGGCGTGCGGGACGCGTGTCACCACCACGCAAGGCCACCGCACATGAAGTGCGGTGCCGACACTCCCTCTCCGGCTATCCGCACGAATGCCCGCGGCGGCACGCGTCGCACGTCGGCGAGCTTGCCACGCCGCGTGTCGTCGCCCCGCTACCCCGGTGAGCCCCTAGGGAGCATCGTCGGGCTATAAATAGCCCTGCGCACGCCCCAGATGGAGCTCACCTTCACCACACCACACCACACCGCCACCACCGCCACCACCGCGAGCACAAGAGCGCCGCCGCGCTGCTCTGGCACCCCCGCCGCCGCCAAGCCCCTGGTTTTCCCTCCGGCCGCCGCAGCACTGTGTGGAGCACCTCCTGACGCCCGAGGTGTGAGGCGACGTGCCCCAGAGGACACTTGCGCCCTGAAGAGCACCGCCTGAGCTCCGCCGCGACAGGAGACCGCCGCCAGTCGACCCCGCCGCCGCCCCGGCCGTTCCTCACCTCTGCGACACCGCCGCGAGCACCCTAGCACCCCCACGGCCCTTTCCCCGTTCTTTTTCCTCTCCCACACTGCTAGCCGAGCCACGGCCGGATGCCGTGCGTGCCGCCGTGCCCCGGCAAGCCGCCGGCCAGCTCCGGCGCCCTTCCCCCACGCCCTTGTGCCTCAACCCACTCCCCGTGAACCCCTGGGTGCGAGTGACCCTTAGCCAAAACCCCAGAAACCCCTCGTCGCGTTTTCCCCCTCTCCACCGGCCGCCGCTCGAGCTCCGGCGATCCCGTACCGCCGCATCAGCCCCTAAACCCGACGAGATCATCCTTGCCGGGTCCGCTGTGCTACCCCAAGGCCATAGGTGCCTTCGCCGCCGCGAGAGCTGCCCTGTCGCCGCCGGCGGCGAGCTCTCCGGCGAACTTCCCCTGCAGCCTCTCCGCGCCGCCGCGAAGCACGGCAGCCGCGCTGGCGCCTACGTGGCAGCCATGCTAGCGCAGGGCCCCGCCTGCCAGCGTCCGCGTCAGCCGCCACCTCCACCTCCACCTCCCCGCTCTGCGTGCACTCGGTCCAGTGGACCGCAGGTTCACGGGCTGCGTTGTCCACGCGCCCACGGGCGCCGGTCCACAGCACAGTGACCTGCGGGCTGGCGCCAGTGCTGGCGTCAGCCGGCCCCACTCGTCAGCCGCACAAACACAGAGAAAATGCTAGGTACACCCGGCTTAGTGCACCCAAAGAGTTATTTCTTCACCTTAGAAATTCCCAAAAATTCCCAGAAAATACCTAAAAATATTAGGGAAAATAATGAGCTATTTAGTACCATCCAAATTATTTATACCCATTTCTAGAGCTTAGAATTAGAAGGATTCTTTTTCAGCCTATAGAAAGCCTCCGTTAGCGTACCCCGATTTATGCCCAATTCAAAATAAATCCCCATAAATAGCCAATAAATTCCTAAAATTATTAGAATATATTCTAAGGTCTTTCATAAGATTAGATTCCTTAGAAAGCCTTCCTAGACTTAGAAATGATTTATTGCCTTCCACCGACGTTTCCAAACCCCGCAACGACCCTGAGACACCTCGCGAAACCCCCGGCAATCCACTGCGTAACTTAGAAACCACCCCTATGGCTATTCTCTCTAGCCTCTCCCCTCACAAGTAATTCATTCGCTGTGATGATTGATTAGTCATGTATTTGTACTTGTGTAGATACTCCGCCAGGAAACCTCGGGATTATAGCCCCGGCGGAGACTACCACCGTATCAGGCAAGTCTTAGCAATTTCCTTGCTCATGATAATCAATTGCATTAACATGCTCTACTCTTAGCTAAATGTCTGTAGTTGCATTGAGAGTTAGACATTCAGATACCCCCAACTACTAAGACACTACCCAGTGCCAGAAACCCTGGTTGCGAGAGGCACCCAGGGGGAAGAAGATGCGAGGTAGGGTGGATAGTCTCAGAGGAGCTCCTGTCCAGAGGCCTACCTTGGTCGCTTAAGGACCGGTTCTTGGGAAAGTCTTTCAAACGCCATGTACGGCTATACGTGCCAAAAAGGACATAGCCTTCGGGAATGCCCTGTAATGTGAGGCCTCGACTCACACTCCACCAGCTACCTCTGGCAAAGCTACCCAGGGGCCACGGTGGGCAACGAAAGTGCTGGAGACAGCCCCAGACAGAGGGCTGGGACTGGTCGGCACGGGTCGCGTGTGACAGGGCTGGTAGGGCCCACGGGCGATGCATGCCCTAACTTATATGATGCATCCATACCCGGGTTGATGTCCTTGTGTGGACGTTTACGCGATCCCTGTTTAGACCCCAGTAGCATCCGTGGGTAAACCCAGATGGAAGCTGTCCAGAGATGGACACCAGTGGATACGAGTCCCGTAGGGTGGCCCTACCGTTGGCCACGGAAGGGACACCTGACCGTATAGTTTCAAGAGTACAAACCTCTGCAGAGTTACCTAATCTATCGATAGCTGTGGCTCTCGGTTATGAGCCCGTCTGGTTAAAGCTCCCACAGATTAGCCAAGAATAACCCATAGGGGTGATAATAACGAGATGAAGGTGATTGCGGGATCAACAGAAGGATCCGAGCCAGAATCACCGGGGGACTGGTAGGGAGGTTCTTGCCCCTCCAGGACCCAACACTGATTTACTAATCACTTGTCAACTAATAATGCATGTTTATACCTTCGATTGTTATGTACTTGCTGAGTGCGGTGGTACTCAGACTTGCTTAGTCTTGCAGCTCCATCGGAAGGTTTCCCTCCCTTCACCGGCCCTGCAAGTCGTCTTGATCAGGTCCTAGTTCCGATCTTTACTTTTCAATTCTGGTTAGCCGCTGCCAACTCTTATGCAATTAATGTTTTCCTTTACCAGGAAATGACATTATTTCATGCTAGGTGGGCCCGCCGGGTGGGCCCACAATATGTAACTACTACATGTATATTATGCCTATCAATACTCTATGGTTTATATTGTTGTAAAGTTTATGGTAATTAGCTTAATTTTACAGAAGCTTCAATATAGATGTTTGAGCGACGTGGTGATTATTCCTGTGTAGTGACAGTATGTATGACAGAAAAGTACAAGCAAGCATGTAACAATTGTGATGCTAATAAACATGGCATCCATTTTTGTACTAGATGCATTCATGTGAAACTAGATCATAGGGAGGAAACATCATCTATCTCTTTTCTATATTGTATTAACTTTTGCTACTTAGTTTAGTTTACTTTACTTTTCCTATCTACACAACTCATATCGCTTGGTAGGGGCAAGCATGCTCCTAGGACCACCCATGCATATGGCCCTAGTCGTGGCCCAGCGAGATCTACTAACCCCCTTAGTTTTTGGCCCAAAATAAAAAGGCTCACCCTCGCAGGAGCACAAGGCTCATCTCGTCCTCACCTCACCTCTTTGGTATCACGAATCGCCAAGACACCGCCCACCGCCACCTAGTGATTGCCTAGTTGCACATCAGAGTCGGACACCGGCTGTCGAATCCCGGCTGCTAACCTCAGAGGTCTTCACTCCTCCGTTATTGCATCCCTGGCTTCTCTCCTCTTGCAATTTCCACACACGTCACTGTTGAACCTTTCAAATCGACTACGAGTAGATCAGTGGGTTTTTAATTCTCTTGGCGACATACCTCGTCTTTTCTATAGGTGCTAGCCATCGCAGATTCGTTGGCGGAGCTCTGCGCACGGGCAGCGACGGTCGAGGAAGAGGTGGTACCGTAGTTGAGGACGACCGCTGGTGGAGCTTCCCATCGCTGACACCCTCCTCTGGATCGGGTCAGGATTAGAGGACGGTGGGGAATGGCGGCAGCGGTGAACCTAGTCTTTTGTGCCATAGCCCCCACCTTCTCTATATAGGGCTGCACGACGGGGGCCCACCAGCCTTCTATTGGGCTGGGCGTCTCCGATCAGGACGCGAGTCAAAGGCCCAGTTGGCCTTTGGCCCAACTGGCTTGAGATCAACCTAACAATCTCCCCTTTGAGCTCACCATAAGTTCTCTTACACTTCAGCTCTTCGCTTAGCATCTACTTCATTACAAACAGGCACATTGAGCATGGGTCATCATGATTGTCATGTTAATCGGATTAGCCAGCCACAATATACTTATCCATTTTGAAGGATCATAACTTTGGGCCTTTTATAGTACAGAATTCATAGGCAATACCATGAATCCATGTCGACTCGTGTCCTTCACACAAACTGGGTGGTAAGCATTTAATAGACGGATCCGTAATTGATTGTTGCTTTTCAACATGATTCCAAACTTTTTCCTTTACAATGTATGCCTTTCTGTCAATGTGTTTGGCACCACAATTGACTCATTGTCATAGGAGCAAAACATTTAGATGGTTGTTGCTGTTATCAACCATTATCAGTTCCGAGCATAGGATTTCTCAACCATTTTGCCTGTCCCTCAGCCTCATATCATGCTATATTATATCTTTACATCACATTGATGATAATTGTTCAACTCTTTGGAGATTTTCCACATAAAAACTTCAAACGTGAAAGTTAGTGACAATTGTGGATTTCGCTACACATTTTACAAGTTCTGCCATGTACTCACAATCTTTTGCGAGCACCGGTGATTTCCTTCTTAGTTTAGCATGAGGCCGATATACTTAACTCCATTCGAGTGATCTATATTTGGACTGGACATTGCCAAAAACAACCCGCATACTTGAACTATATTAGGGTAATGTTATTCTTTTGCATCTTCTGCATTCATTAAGCTTCCAACAACTGAAGCATATGGTGCCATATTCTTCTAATCTTCTTATTATTGGTTGTTTGGAACACTATAGTTCCCAAAACCATTATCCTTGACTTTAAGGACAGACATAGGTTTTTACGAGTGCACACTTTATTTCTTTAGAAACATTTCTCAGCGTGCATGTGTGATATTCCTAGTACCTCTTTTCTTTCATCTTGGTGAATTCTACCGAGATTGAATCTTTAAGGACAAAACTTTCTTGTTTACATTCGCGGACTGACATCACTGCTAGCAAGTCAAAAGTCATCCACATGTACATGATTAGGAAAAGGATCTCCCTATTCCATACTTTTATACAAATATAATTGTCCTCTCATTTTCTCTAACCCAAAACTAACTGGCTACTGTCTAGAGACTTGCTCTAGACTATATAAATAACTTCTTCAAGTAGCATTCCTTATGTTCTTTTACATCCATGACAAAACCTTGGGTTATGACACGCAATTATCTTCACACAAATCACATCTAAGAATGTTGTATTTACTTTCATCTGATCTATCTCAGTTTATGATGTGCCATTGCTTTGCACAAAATCTTTCGATTTATGTCGCACAATACTTCTCTACATGTTCCCTTTGGAGTCACAATTCGTCTGTCAGACCCATCACAGCCTGATGTTTTGGCTCCATTGGGAAATAACTACTGAGTCCCCAAACACGTTGGAACTTATCGAGTTCAACTCATTTTCCATGGCCACGAGCCACTTCGATAAGTGAACGTCCTTCATGGCACAAACTCTATCATGTGGGGCTGGTGATGTTCTTCCTCATGAGCAATAATGGGTTCTATCGGCCCCTGAAGGGCAGGTTCCAGATTATCACTCATTGTTGCCACGAATGCAATAGTCGCCAAGACGGCTCCTGAATTATCGAAGTGGGTACTTGCGCCCTCTTCTCCTCAAGATCAATTTATCAACTCACCATACTCTCATCCTTTAGATCTTTCAAGTTTGCCAATGAAATGGCAGCTTTTGGGATCTGTTTCCCTATATATGGGTTAAATATTGCAGCCTCAGTTGAGTCCTTGCCCAATATAGAATACTGGGTAACTGCGCTATCTTTCTTGAAACTTTATAGAATTCAGAAATTTTAGCTATTTCTTAACTATAGGGGTATCGTAATTATGACAGTCGTACTTCCCCTGACGATCACGTTCATCGTTTATAGATCACTTTGCATTACATTAAGTATTGATGAGGAAGTTTCATCTATTCCCTTTTTCTTAATTGATCTCATATTTCTCCCCCTCGAAATGTGGTTAGAATCTTTCTACCACAATTTTGAATCCTTTCAGAACTAATGTGAATGAGAAAACTTTAATTATCTTTTTCGCCTGCATGATTACGTCATGCAAAATATAATTATTACTTAGCTCGTACGTGAGTACTTTTTCCTCATCTCTTTATCCTTAGTTCTCTTGCAAGTCACACTCGCATGTCATTCATATCTTTAGGTTTGTCTGTGACTTTGTATTCTTCTTAGACTCATCACTTGCTTGATGACCATAACACAATAAATTGCACGATCAATTCTAGGAATAGCATAAAAGCTACTCCATATTTTTCTCCCACTATGGGATACGTAAAAAGCACATGAGTTATATCAACTTTCTCCCGCCTTGCAGGATAAGTCCTTTACCAACCTTCTCCCGGCATGCGGGATTGTCTAACATAAGCATTATTTCAACTTTACCCCGCCATGCGAGTATTTTTCTCAAGTTTTTGCCACTATGAGGGGCATAAATGCCAGAATTGGCTCTTTTGTTTGCATATTCAATCATCAAATTCAGATATTAAATCTGAATGCTCTTTAATGCACATGCTTAGTCCGACTTTGGTCAAAAATAAACATGCATGTCATTATTTCTCATCATGATAATTGAAAATGTAAATACATTCTTCTTTATAGAGTACATAAAAATACTTCTCACTGATCTATCTTTCTTCTTGGATCACTGTCCAAGAATGCTTTCTTTTGAAGGCGCTCTTTAAAGAGAACATTGTCCCTTGTGCTATGGCCTTCTTCTTTTGTCATCTTCTGAGTCTCAAGTATGCAGATCATTTTCTTACTGCAGTCAAGAATGAAAGCATGAATATCATTTGTCTGAGAAAATTATTAAAAAAACAATAATGCTTATAAGACTTTCAAACATTTATATTCTATTCTATATCACCTTTGGGCATAAAATAGAACAGAACAACATCTCTTTATATTAATTCCACATCACCTTTGGGCAGAAATAGAAACAACATAAAAATCTTTAAACATTTCTCTACTTCAAGAGTATTTCTTAAACTTTATATCTCTGCATTAATTTCACATCACCTTTGGGCAGAAATGAAAATAACGTAGAAAAACTCAATTATCTTTTAAAACTATACTCCTCAAATTAAATTATTCCACTGGTTTGAATTTAACATGAGGATTTAATCAATCGAAACGGAAACTTTAAACATTTCTTTACTTATAAGAGCATTTCTTTTCTTGATCTTTATCAATTCTTACAAAATTGATCACTTTGATACAAAATTTATCAGAGATTTAAACTTTAAACCATGGACTCATAGAATTATAATATTATTATCATCAACTTTGGTCAGAAAAGTAACAATACTATAATTAACTTAAATAAATGTCTTTCTACTCCTCTAAGTTTAATTTAGAGGATGAACACTCTACTTTGCAGCGAAAACAATTAAATCTATTCAGAAGCAACATCTCAACAATCTTTACTTGTCTCTAAAACAAACACTCCCTTTGGTTCAAGTTTAAACAGAGATGAAACTTTACATAATTGAACTTATAATTGCTTTTGAAAAAGATTAAATTAACTTTGAGACATCAATGCCTGCATCTTTACTTTTGACCCAATCGCGCAAAACGGCCCACAGCCCGCTCACCCGCTCCCGACCCACTTTTTCTCGGTGCGTCCACGCCTCTGCGCAGCTCGGCCCAACGAGCTGACCATCCGGCCCAGCTCAACTTGCCTACTTGGTTCGGTGCGGTCCGAAAGTCTGGCACACGACCCGTCTGTGCTCTTAAAACTTAATTTTTCTGTTGGTTCCAATTACATTAAAAGGAACAACTTTTTAAAATTTTCTATTATTCTATTCAAAAGTAACACTGTACTTTTCTACTCTCTGAACAAATTGTCCCTTTGGTTCAAATTTGAATAGAGATGAAAAACTATCCATAAAACATCAATAAACATGCTTCTGAAAAGAATAAAACAAAAATTGAGTGTTACTGTTCACTTCTTGTTCTCGGCCCAGCACTGGAAAAATGGCCCATTGGCCTGCTTCGCTCGAGCGCGACCCGCACCCCACGCGCGTGGCCCGTGAGGTGGCCCATTGTCACGCCTCCAAGCCCGCCTGGGCTGACGGCCCAGCTCCCTCCCTCGGAATGGCTCGGCCTGCTCGAGCTCGACGCGCTCGCTGCCTGCGTAGTGGCCCAGCCGCTTGAGTTCTCTTGCCTTCCGCCTGCTCGGCTTGCTGGGCTGAAAACGCCACAGCCTTTCATGCGCGGACGCGCATCGCGGCCCACGGCTCATCATCAGCCCAGAGAACCACTCGACCGATCCTGGCCGTTGATTTGCTAGGGTTTTGATCGGACGGCTGTCCGGCAATCTCGCCCGGACAAAAAACCGCTCCCGGTCGCCCACCTCTTAATCCTAATTCATTTTTCTCTTCCACGACTCAGCAGCCGCAGAGCGGCAGTGGCCACGCGGCCGGCCTGGCGGGCCTCCAGCTCCGGCCATCGGCGCCATGGCCGGTGACCCGGAGTAGCACAGGGCCAGATCTTCTTTCTTCATCCCATCCCCTCCCCTCTCGGTCTCCACTGAACCGCGGTGAGAGAGAGCACAGAGGTGACCGTGCCTTGTCGGTGCCAGTGAGAGGTGGTGGCGCCTCCGTGCCGCTCTATTCGGCCACCGTGCCATGGACCCGCAACCTCGAGCCCTCTTCTTCATCTCCCTCTGCCCCCTCCCCCCTCGCTATCCAGCAGCGCAAAGAGGATATGGCGACGAAGAGCAGTGGCCGCCCGTGGTGGCCAGAGATGGATGGCGGCACCCTCATGCGGCCTCTCGCCGGCGCGCTCGCTCGCCTGTGGGTGAGCACGCCGCCGTCGAGCGGCCTCGCGAGGGTGCTTCGTCCAGAGCCCGATTCCGTGGCTCGATCTGCCTGGCGAGCCCATGGCTCAGGCCGGTTCTCCCGCGCATCATCGATTGATGACGGCGGTGGTGATGGAGAACACCAGATGAGGTTCTGGTCCTCTCCATCCTTTTCTTCAGTCTCTCTTTGATTCTTATTAGGGTTAGGGTTTGCAGATAGGATTCTTTCTTTTCTTCTTCGATTCGAGATCGAATCCTTTGTTCTTTCCACCCAAAATCCAATCTACTCACTGGGTTGCCATTGTTGAACCTTTTGAATCGACTAGGAGTAGATCAGTGGGTTTTTAATTCTCTTGGCGACATACCTCGTCTTTTCTGTAGGTGCTGGCCATCGCAGATTCGTTGGTGGAGCTATGCGCACGGGCAGCGACGGTCGAGGAAGAGGTGGTGCCGTAGTTGAGGACGACCACTGGTGGAGCTTCCCATCGCTGACAGCCCTCCTCTGGATCGGGTTAGGATTAGAGGACGATGGGGAATGGCGGCAGCAGTGAACCTAGTCTTTTGTGCCATAGCCCCACCTCCTCTATATAGGGTTGCGCAACGGGGGCGCACCAACCTTCTATTGGGCTGGGCGTCCCCGATCAGGACACGAGTCAAAGAGTAATGTAGTAGTTGAGACATAGTAAGTCTGATATATACAACAGCTTTGATGATTTATTACACCATAACAAAAAGAAAATAAATTAAAGCAGTCGCCTCAAGTTTCCCTTTCAGAACTAGTTAACTACTAACGACCGTAAGATCAATGCATCTAACACGTCTCTTTTGATCCGCCCGCACTTTAATTCTCAATGATAAATTCTAAAAGTTCCCATAAAAATCAGAAACATTCCGCCATTAATCCAATAGATTATAATCATTTTTAATTATAATATCCATCGGATCTGTTATATATATATATATATTTTTAAAAAGTATCTACCTCTACATTTATGAAATTTAATTTAAAGTAACCCATAAATCTAAGTCTAAATTGCTACTTCTGCCATTATAAAAAGTTAACCTAACATAACCCCTGATCTACATCTAGATTACCAAACTATGCCATAAAAATATAGTCTAAAGTAACCAGCTAAATTACTCACATGTGCTATTATTAAAAATAAACTAATTAACCCCTAATTTGTGTCTAAATTTCCTATGCGTGTCATAAATGTCACAAAAGTACGCCGATGCTTATACGATTCCAATTTAGCCATTTCTCTCATAGTTAATGTAGAAAATATTGACTTAAACGCATTCTCTATTTTCTTTTGCTCCACCTATTTTACAAATGGAGATGTACGTACATACATACCTGGTCAATGGAACGTCTGTCCCCATCTTTAGCCGTACGTACATGGACATGGACTGGTTACTGGAGACGGGCGGGTAGACCCCGTCCCCGAGCTTCCTGAGCTCCACCACGGACACGAACGGCGTGCCGCCGCCGGTGTTCACCAGGCACACCGGCGCCCAGCTCGCCCACACGCCACGAACACCGCCTCCTTGGTGACGTATATTTTAATTCTAAACTTCACAGGTAATTCATGATTAAAACAAGTGAAAGACTGATAACGTAGCATGTGCTTGTGTTCATGATTAAGACAGTATAAAACATGAACAACATACAGAACAGAGTAATTTTAAGAATGTACCCAGGGGCGGGTCCGTTTCCGGAGAAACCGGATGCGCCGTTAGCAGCTAGATCAACCATGTTGATCGTGGGCTACCCTCAATCGGAGTAGTCGAACAGGTTGATGCAGCGAAGTCGTTGATGCAGTGCAGACGGCCGTCGGGATGTAGTCGCGCTGTTCACTTGGGGAACACAGGGACGGTCGCCGGGAAGTAGTCGATCACAGCAGCAGGTGGACGATCGTTGAGCAGTCGCGCACTTGTTGCGCTACCCAAAAACCTGATTGCCTAGCTATCCCGAGCAGGAACTCAAGCGCGGCAGGTTTCAGAGGCTCTGCTCTTCCAGCAGCGTGTGCGCGCACGAAGTGGAATGGGAATTGTTTAGAGAGCAGCGGACGCAGTTAAAATGGGGATAGAGAGGTAGGAATGTTAATAGCTCTAGTAACTGACGCTCAGCCATTAGCACTAGTAACGGAAGCACAATTGCACATTAACACTGGTAACTGCCCAACCATTAGCACTAGTAACTGAATCACAAATGCTCAGCCATTAGCACTAATAATTGTCTCGCAGTCAATGTTAAGAGGTGCAAAACCTGGCAACGCTTCGCAGCGTGGCACGGCACGGCTCGGCTCGTCTCGTCTCGTCTCGTCACGTCACGTCACGTCACGTCACGTCCGGTCGGCCGGCCGAGCCGAGCGAGCGAGCGCGCGCGCGTGTGGCAACCCAGTGCTCCCATTTCAACTTCACAAGGGGTGCACAAATAGTCCACCATTTAAGTTGGTTACATTCCTTCTCAATTAACCATATGGGATTAACTAACATAACCACCATTTCGTAACTCTTAGCATTAATTGTGGGCCTGAAATAGTATTGATTTAATTGTTTGGAAATGGGCTAAGCCCAATTAAATCCAACAATCCCCACCAATATTTCACGGCTCACGAGAAATGCTTTCAAATTTACTGCTGTTTTGATATACTAACTTTAGTGGAGACTGTTAAGTTGAACTTCCACCTGGAGTAGTGGCTACACTTATCCACAACTAATCAATGGACTATGCCTTGAATTGACAGTTTTGTGCGAACAAGCTTGACCAAAATTCCTTTTTAGTACTAGGCTGCTATATGCATCCCCGCAGTTTGGAGCTTATAAGTCGTACTCCGAGCCTTTCATGAGTATCTAGAGATTACCCCGATCTCATAGACTGTGACTAGCAGTCAACTCATATAGGTGCAACCCTTAAAGATGTTCTGTAGGCCAACATCTTTATTCAAAAGAATCACTCGGATCACATTAAGGTTTTACCCAACCTGCCATACAAAATAGAAGAGAAATGCACCTTCTCTAGAATGAGCCTTATACAAAGGTTCTCTTCTCATAGTTGACCAATGGCTTGTTTCACCGTTCTTACTTCACGGGATCTCCGATCACATAGAACAGGTTACCACTACTGATCAACTTTCATGGGTCTCAATCCCAATTCCATAGATGCATTGTCTATCACATTGCGTGAAAGACCCTTTGTGAATTGATCTGCCAGATTTTTAGCCGCTTGAACATAGTCCAAGGCTATCACTCCGGAGTTTCTCAGTTTTCTGACAGACTTCAACCGCCTCTTTACATGCCTCGAAGACTTCAAGTTATCCTTAGAATTGTTCACCTTAACAATCACTGTCTGATTGTCACAGTTCATGAGAATGGCCGGTATTGGTTTCTCAACTACCGGTAAATCCATAAGGAGCTCTCGAAGCCACTCAGCCTCAACAGTGGCGGTATCTAATGCTGTGAGTTCTGCTTCCATTGTTGACCTCGTTAAGATGGTCTGCTTGCAAGACTTCCAAGAAACAACGCCACCTCAAAGTGTGAACACATATCCACTTGTGGCTTTAATTTCATCAGCATCAGAGATCCAGTTTGAGTCACTATATCCCTCCAGTACCCTAGGATAACCGGAATAGTGAATCCCATAGTCCATTGTGCCTGTTAGATAGCGCATTACTCTTCCAAGAGCATACCAATGTTCATCTCCCGGATTTGAAACAAACCGGCTCAATTTGCTCACGGCATATGAGATGTCAGGCCTCGTGGCACTAGCTAAATACATCAATGAACCAATTATCTGAGAGTATCTCAACTGATCTCTCATTATCCTTTTATTCTTTTTCAGAATCGTGCTAGCATCATAAGGCGTTGAAGCAGGTTTAGAATCACTATAACCAAAGCGACTCAAGATCTTCTCCACATAGTGAGACTGTGTAAGAGTCACCCCACCATTGCCTTCTCTGACTAGCTTAATGTTAAGGATAACATCAGCTTCTCCCAAATCTTTCATCTCAAACTTTTGAGATAAAAAGTCTTTGACTTCCTTAATCACATTAAGGTTTGTCCCAAAGATCAGTATGTCATCCACATACAAACACAAAATCACTCCTTCACCGTTGTCATATCGATAGTACACACACTTGTCAGCTTCATTCACAACAAAGCCAGCAGATGTCAAAGTTTGATCAAACTTTTCATGCCATTGCTTGGGCGCTTGCTTGAGGCCATATAAAGACTTCACTAACTTACACACCATTCCCTCTTGACCTTTTGTTACAAATCCATCAGGCTGATCCATATAGATCTCCTCTTCCAACTCTCCATTTAGGAAAGCTGTCTTAACGTCCATCTGATGAACGAGAAGACCATGAGAGGCAGCCAAAGAAAGTAACACTCGAATTGTGGTCAACCGAGCAACTGGTGAGTATGTATCAAAGAAATCTTCTCCTTCCTTTTGAGTGTAGCCTTTAGCCACAAGCCTTGCCTTGTACTTTTTAATAGTACCATCTGGCCTAAGCTTCTTCTTAAACACCCACTTGCACCCTACAGGTTTGCACCCATAAGGACGTTCAACGACTTCCCAAGTGCCATTAGACATGATAGAATCCATCTCGCTCCTTACTGCTTCCTTCCAATAGTCAGCATCAGGAGATGAATATGCTTCTTCAATGGTCTTAGGTGTGTCTTCCATGAGGTATACAATGAAATCATCACCAAAAGACTTTGCAATCCTTTGTCTCTTGCTCTTTCTAGGAGCTTCATTGTTATCTTCCTCAGTGTGTTTAGTGTGTTCCATCAAAACAACAGGTTCTTTATCAATAGACATGTCTTGACTAGATGTGCTAGCTTCCTCTCTCATAGGAAAGATATTTTCAAAGAATGTAGCATCTCTGGACTACACAATTGTACCAACATGCATGTCAGGTACTCCAGATTTTACTATTAAAAATCTATAGCCCACGCTGTGAAGAGCATAACCAAGAAAGACACAATCCACAGTTTTTGGTTCGAGTTTACGTTTCTTGATGATTGGCACATTCACCTTTGCCAAACAACCCCAAGTCCGTAAATAAGAAAGTGATAATCTTTTCTTTTTCCATTCCTCAAATGGTGTCTTTTCTTTGTTCTTAGTAGGAACACGATTCAGGACATGACACGCAGTCAATATAGCCTCACCCCACCATTCCTTGGAAAGTCCCGCTGTATCTAACATGGAGTTAACCAAATCAGTTAGAGTGCGGTTCTTTCTTTCGGCCACCCCATTTGATTGAGGTGAGTAGGGAGGCGTCCTCTCATGAATTATTCCATGTTACTCACAGAACGAAGTAAAGGCATTAGAAAAGTATTCTCCACCACGATCTGACCTTAACCGTTTGATCTTTCTCTCAAGTTGATTTTCTACTTCAACTTTATAGACTTGAAAATAATGTAATGCTTCGTCTTTTGATTTTAACAAGTAAATATAGCAAAATCTAGTGCAATCATCTATCAAAGCCATGAAATACTTTTTACCACCTTTCGTCAACACACCATTCATCTCGCATAAATCAGAATGAATGAGTTCTAGAGGTGCCAAGTTTCTCGCCTCGGCAGCCATGTGAGGCTTGCGAGTTTGTTTAGATTCAACACATACATGGCACTTTGAACCTTTGACTAGAGTGAATTTAGGAATTAAACTCAGATTTGCTAGTCGCATCATACACCCAAAGTTAACATGACAAAGTCGAGAATGCCAAACATTAGACTCATCATCAACATTAACCACATGATTCACAATGTTATTACAACCATCAGACAAAGAAAAGCGGAACAAGCCTCCGCCGTCATATCCTTTACCAACAAAAGTTCCATACTTTGAAAGCACACATTTATTGGATTCAAAAACTAATTTAAAACCGTCTTTACACAGTAGAGACCCGCTGACTAAATTCTTCTTGATTGTAGGGACATGCTGCACGTTCTTCAATTGCACGATTTTTCCCGAAGTAAGCTTCAGAACAACCGTACCAGCACCAAGAACACGCGCATGTGACCCGTTTCCCATCAACAAGGAGGTAGTCCCACTGGCCTGATAAGAAGAAAATAAAGAAATATCAGCACACACATGAATATTAGCACCTGTATCAATCCACCATTCTGGTGAATCACAAACTGAAAGAACTGTAGGTAAATGATTACCATACCCCGATGTTCCCGCAGATGTCTCGCCAATAACCACGTTCGCTGTCTTTGCAGCGCCCTTGCGCTGTGGGCACTTTCCAGCAAAGTGTCCAGGCTCACCGCACACATAGCAGTGACTATCATCTTTCTTCTTCTTCTTAAAAGTGGTTGTCTGCTTAGTCTTTGCACCATTTTCAGGCTTGTTGTTCTTCTTCTTGCCATGGGAGAAATTATTCTTCTTCTGCACAAAATTTGCGCTAGAAGCTCCAACAATTCCTTTATTGCGAGTGTCTTTTGCCATTGCCTTCTCTTCAACATCCAAAGAGCCAATCAGATCAGCAACGCTGAACAATTGTCTCTTATGTTTTAGAGAAGTGGCAAAATCCCTCCAAGAAGGTGGTAGCTTGGAAATGATACTTCCAGCCACAAACTTGTCGGGCAACTCACACTTAAAACCTTCGAGTTCCTTTGCAAGCGTATGTATCTCATGGGCTTGTTCTACTACAGGACGATCATCAATCATCTTGTAGTCATTGAACTTCTCCATGACATACAATTCGCTCCCAGCATCGGAAGCACCGAAATTGGCCTCAAGCGCATCCCACAGCTCTTTGCCAGTTGGTTTGGACAAATAGAAATCTACCAGATGATCTGCAAGAACGGAAATCACGGCGCCACGAAACAGGTTATCGGCAGCCTCGAAAGCTTGCTCCTTCTCTGGAGTAAGCTCTTCGGGCTTCCCCTGCGCGACGTGAATAACGTTCATGGCAGTCAACCAGAGAATCATCTTATTGTACCAACGCTTGTAATTTGAACCATCAAAAACATTGGGTCTAATTGATGCAGCAAAACCAGTAACCGAAAGCCTAGCAACATCAGGTTTTTGGATTGTTAGGAAACTAGGCAATTTTCGATATATTTTAATTCCAAACTTCAGCAGGTAATTCATGATTAAAACAAGTGAAAGAGTGATAACATAGCATGTGCTTGTGTTCATGATTAAGACAGTATAAAACATGAACAACATACAGAACAGAGTAAGTTTAAGAATGTACCAGGGGCGGGTCCGTTTCCGGAGGAACCGGATGCGCCGTTAGCAGCTAGATCAACCATGTTGATTGTGGGCTACCCTCAATCGGAGTAGTCGAACAGGTTGATGCAGCGAAGTCGTTGATGCAGTGCAGACGGCCGTTAGGATGTAGTCGCGCTGTTCACTTGGGGAACACAGGGACGGTCGCTGGGAAGTAGTCGATCACAGCAGCAGGTGGACGATCGTTGAGCAGTCGCGCACTTGTTGCGCTACCCAAAAACCTGATTGCCAAGCTATCCCGAGCAGGAACTCAAGCGCGGCAGGTTTCGGAGGCTCTGCTCTTCCAGCAGCGTGTGCGCGCACGAAGTGGAATGAGAATTGTTCAGAGAGCAGCGGACGCAGTTAAAATGGGGATAGAGAGGTAGGAATGTTAATAGCTCTAGTAACTGACGCTCAGCCATTAGCACTAGTAACGGAAGCACAATTGCACATTAACACTGGTAACTGCCTAACCATTAGCACTAGTAACTGAATCACAAATGCTCAGCCATTAGCACTAATAATTGTCTCGCAGTCAATGTTAAGAGGTGCAAAACCTGGCAACCGCGTGGCGCGGCTCGTCTCGTCACGTCACGTCCGGCCGGCCGAGTGAGCGCGCGCGCGTGTGGCAACCCGGTGCTCCCATTTCAACTTCACAAGGGGTGCACAAATAGTCCACAATTTAAGTTGGTTACATTCCTTCTCAATTAACCATATGAGATTAACTACCTTAACCACCATTTGGTAACTCTTAGCATTAATTGTGGGCCTGAAATAATATTGATTTAATTGTTTGGAAATGGGCTAAGCCCAATTAAATCCAACTGGCGAACTGCGCCCGCACCAGGTAGGTGGTGTTGGCCGTGGTAGGGAGCGCGTAGCAGTTCCACTTGCCGGAGGGGAAGCTCCTCAGCGACTGCATTGGAGAGACCCGGCCCGGCTGGTTCCTGGCGGCGGCGACGACGTGGTTCTCGCCGGCGTCGTCGACGTAACTGCCGTCGGAGACGTAGTAGATGCCGGTGTCGGGGTCCGTGTAGGGGCTGTGTAGCTATCGGGCAGGCCGCAGTCGATGCTTAATTCTGCAGACATGCATGCGCCACGAGTGAATGTTCTGACACAGTGTAATGCAAATGTTAAGATCGATGCATGGGTAAGTATGATCGGTTTAAACCTATCTGATCGCCGACGACGACATGGACAGCTTCTGTCCCGAACACGATGACCATGGCGACCAAAACCAAGAACGGTGCTTCCATCAGTTTGGATTTGGGACACGAGCACGTACCGTACGGCCTGAAGGAGCTAGCCTAGCTAGCTGCCATTGGAATGGAGACGGCTCCGGTTCACATATATAGGCATATGATCCCACCCAGAATGTGTTCAGCTATCTCCGTAGCCCTCGGTGCTAGTCCTGCTATGTTAGGCCAATCTCAGTGGGAGTTTCATAAACATTAAATTGATTGTCATGTCAGCACTTTTGATGATGTGGCAGTGTATTAATGAAGAGAGAGGTGAAATGAGTTTCATGGTGATGAAACTCTCTTTACACAATTACCTAGACAGATTGTGTCTTGCATGTAACCTAGGAAACATCAACGAATGAAACTATGCATTGAGGGAGGATGTTTCATCATGGTTTCAAATATGTCTTAGATGATGTGTCACTCTAGGTAATTGTGTCTATGAAACTCTCATTGAGAATGGCCTTATTAATACTTTACGCAGACCCTCACAAACACGCATGCACACTCGTCCCTACAAACACACGCACATACTCTACCCCTATAAACACCTCCGAAAGAGATTGAGCCGACAAATCCACGAGATTTATAAAGTCACCACTAAAACGATAATGCTGGTTAAATCCTAGAACAAATCTAGAAACATGCAAACACCACTAGTGTGGGCAGGTTTAGCCACAAGGACCCGAGCTACGCTCAGTTTGCATCCTGCTATGTTATTTGTTTGTTTGAGTATTGTACCCTGCTACTTTGAAAAAGGGTACATTCTCATTTTCAACATCCAACTTGGACAAAAGTTGAATTTTCAACCAACAACTACAAAATCGGATAGAAAGAGTCATCCAACTATCAAACCAAACAAATTTAACCCTTTGGATGTTTTAAGAGCGGTTTTGCATTTTTCTAGAAATTCAAAAATTTTAGTTTAATAAAAACTAATTTATTTAAAAATCTGAAAAATATCAAATCTGCACAAAAAGTTTCTTCAAATGTAGATTTGTTTATGCTCTATTTGGCATCATTTAAATCTTTTTTCTTCATTGTATTTTATTACAATCAATAAACATTAAAAATAGTAATAATAATAATTAAATAGCTCCCTATAAAGTACCAAAAAACCTGCATTCTAGAAAAAGTTTGGTGCCAATTTCATATTTTTACGATTTCAAATAACTAAAAGTTTTAAAATTTTTAGAAAATATAAAACCTCCCTTTAAAACCACCTAAAGGGTTAAATGTGTCTGGTTTTGATAGTTGGATGGCTCTTCCTATATAATTTTGTAGTTGTGAATTGAATCAGACTTTTACTATATTTGGAGGGTTTTTTTAGATAAGGGAATATATGTTAATATTCCAGCCGCTGCATCGACCAATGCATATAGCTGTTCATTATTACAAGTTTAACTAAAAGAACCACGGAATTAAGAAGACGAAATTTTGTATGTTTAGACTGAAAACAACTAGCTCAAAAAGCATCATGAAAAACAAATCAAGAAGCAATCCTGTTTCTAAAGCTCCAGCCATGAGTAGCGAAAACTTCCATGGCGGCAGACTCAAGCATCCTGCAACCCATGGTCGATGCAAAGCGATTCTCTTCCTTCTGTAGTAGCGACCAGAAACGAGTCCAGTGCGTCCCCTTGAAGAGTACCTGCAAGTATGAAGGCATGATGCCTTTGTCAAAAACCACTTCATTTCGAGATAACCAAATTGCCCAGCATATTGCACTTGCCCCTACTAGTATCTGAGACTTAAGTTTTCTATTTACCCCGAGCAACCAGCCATTAAACATATGATCCATACTAGTTGGCGGAGGTAAATTAAAACAAACTTGAACAATTCTCCAGATAAATTTTGCAAGGTGACAATCAAAGAATAAATGCTGGATGGTTTCTCTATGTGCACAAAACGAACAAGATGTATCACCATGCCATTGTTTTCGAGCTAGATTATCTTTAGTCAATATAATTCCCTTAACTAAGTACCACATGACCACCTTTATTTTTAAAGGAATTTTTAACTTCCATACTCTGTTATTAATTGGTAAAGCTTGTGTCAAAGAAAGGGCTCTATACATAGAGTGAACACTAAACAATCCATTTTGGTGTAGACCCCAGATAAAACGATCTCTATGATTGGATAACTGAACATTCATCACCATGGCCACTATTTGGTGCCAGGCCTGCAAATTATCACCTGTGAGAGATCGTCTAAATGCTATGTTTAAAGGTGTTGTGGATAAGACTGATTGTACCGTAGCACTCATTTTTCTCACAATATGATATAAAGATGGATATAAATCTTTTAGAGGTCGCTTTCTAATCCAAGAGTCCTCCCAGACCCGAATCTGTGACCCATCTCCTAGAGAGAAGCTCCCTAAATTGAAGAATTCATCTCTAACCTTCATTAGTCCAGCCCAGAACTGAGAATCTCCTGGTACATGTTGAACTTGTGTGATAGTTCTATTCTTTAAGTATTTTTTTCTTAACAAATTCTGCCATATCCCATCACCATTGACTAATTTAAAAATCCACTTGCTTAGTAAACACCTATTGTGAACGCTTAGATTTAAAACCCCCAATCCTCCTTGATCTTTTGGAGTAGAAATCACACTCCACTTAGCAAGCCTATATTTTTTTTATGCTCATGACTTTGCCAAAAGAATCTTGATCTATAGTAATCCAACTTCTTTAACACACCTCTCGGTAACTAAAAAAAAGATAGCATAAACATAGGCAAACTACTGAGGACTGAGTTAATTAAAACCAATCGTCCACCTACAGAAAGGAGTTTACTACGCCAACAACTCAATCTCTTCTGAAATCTTTCCTCAACATGACTCCAGTCACTATTACGGAGTGTTCGGTGATGCATAGGTATGCCTAAGTACCGGAAAGGCAAACAACCTATATCACATCCAAAGATTTGGGAGTATTCATATTCTAACTCTTTTGCTGCTCCATAACCGAACATCTCACTTTTGTGGAAATTTATCTTAAGCCCCGACAATTGTTCAAACGCACAAAGCAACAATTTCATATTTTTAGCCTGCTCAATATCATTATCCATAAAAATAATTGTATCATCCGCATATTGTAGTATTGACAAACCATCGTCTACCAGGTGAGGGATGACTCCCCTAATCTGGTCCTCCCTTTTAGCTCTGTTTATCAATACCGCCAACATGTCAACAACTATATTGAATATGATTGGTGATAATGGGTCTCCCTGCCGAACCCCTTTTTTCGTTTGGAAATAGTGTCCAATGTTATCATTTACCTTTATAGCAACGCTACCCTTAGTCATGATCCTATGAATCCACTCGCACCAAGTGGGTGAGAAACCTTTCATTCTAACGATTTGTTGCACAAAAGGCCACTTTAGCTTGTCATAGGCTTTCTCAAAGTCTAGTTTTAGAATAATACCATCCTTCTTTTTTGTATGCAGTTCATGAATTGTCTCATGTAGAATTACTACCCCTTTCATAATGTATCGACCTGAGATGAAAGCAGATTGAGACTGATTGACAAGTTTATCGGCCAGCATTAAAATTCTATTATTGATTACCTTTGTGAAAATCTTAAAACTGACATTGAGAAGGCATATCGGTCTATATTGCTGAATTTTAATAGTGAGGACCCAGGGTGTCCGAGGACCGGTGGATGGTCGCTTCCTGGTGTGATGAGTGATTGACAACGTGGTGTGGATTGACGTTTCCCTTGGCTCAAGTATTGCAGGTGTAGAATGCGGCTTGGTTGCATTGGTGCAGGTGAAGAACAGGCGCGAAAGGTCTTAGCCATGGCGGCCTCCGAGGAGCGGAGAGACAAGTAGGCTTGGTTCGAGGGACCCGGTGGCCGGTGGATCAAGTGCGGCTCACATGCTGGCAAGAACGAGCAAGGGGACGTGGTTCCGGTGCGAGGTAGCGGCTCACAACCGAAGCTCGTATGCGGACGAGAAGCCGGCGCAAGGTGGCGGCTAACAACCGAAGTTTGCGCGCGGGGTTTGGTGATTTGGCCACAAAATCCTCGGTGGACGGTTTCCCTTGGTTTGGGCCTCAAAACCAAGGACCGAGGACTCGACGAGGCGGACTTGGGCAGCTGGGCCTGTGTGGGCCGACAGGGGCGGTTTAACCGCCCCCCAGGGCCGGTTTAACCGCCCCCCCTGGGCTGGCCCAAGAACGGCGTCGAGGAGCTTCGATCCGGAGGACACGCGGCGTGACTGCAAGGCTTGCGTCGGAGGGAAGCTAGCTTGCAGTGGAAGGTGCCCGAGCCGGAAAATATCTGAGATCAAAATGTCAAATTTGCCCCTGAGGGGTATGTATCACTTAGGGGTAGTTTAGTCTTTAGGACACCACCACTTGGACTACTAATAGGCCCCTTCAGGGCTGGTGGCTGTCATCTCTCAAGTTATCTCTTTAGGTTTTACTTTGAACTTGTTTTCCTCTTCATCCCCTCCACCTAGAACCACTTCGAATCATTCCTAGTTTGTATAGGTGAATTCATGGTTATGTGATTGAGTTTGTGCTGCTCATCTTTGTGCCATGATTTGATTTCCCGAGCTCCCTTTCCTTTTTCTATTTTCGTGGGTATTTTCGGAGCTATTTTTGGGGGATTTTCGTTCTTCTTGTTCTAGAGCGTTTTCTCTCGGATTTCTTTGGGGGAGTCACGTATGAGTGCCTTGTGCCTCTTTTGCTGGTGATCCCTTGCCCCCAAACGCCGAGAATCGCTCTGGTTTTGAGATTTTCGGGATGAACTCGAGGTCATGGTGTTCTTCACGAGATCTGCGATTCCGGGAGTTGTACTGAGTTAGAGGCCGAGATCTTTTGGGAAAACACTCCACTGGAGGTCTAGATCATCTGACCAAAATCTCGCCTCAAGAGCTCAAGCGGTTTGGAAGATTCACTTTTGTTTTGACTTTCTCCCGAGGCTCCCAGGCCCGGGCGGTTTAACCGCCCCCCCTGGCCGGTTTAACCGCCCCCCACTGGGTGTGTTAGATCGAGCCGAGTTTCGGGTTGTTTTGGTGTTCGTTTCGATTGGTTCGAGTTCCGCTGCTCGTTTCTTGTTCCTAGGGTCAGTAGCTTGACAGTGGCTACGTGATCTTGGCAAGATTGCTCTCGGAGGTTTCGGAGTTGTTTTGGGAGAATAGCCGGATGGATTAGAAAGAATTTTTATCGGCTCCCATTCACTCCCCCCCTCTCTGGTCGCCGTTTCGGTCCTTCAAATAGCTTCCTCCTTTTTGGGCAACAAGGTAATCACTCCAAAATTAAGACTATGAAGCGGCAATCTTCCTTCATGAAACTCATGGAAAAGCGCCAAAAGGTCCGGCTTAATCACTTCCCAAAAAATTGGTAGAATTCAACAGGGAAGCCATCCGGACTCGGTGCTTTATTGTGTTTCATCTGAAAGATTGCTGTTCTTACCTCTGCCTCGCTGAAAGGTGCCGTCAATAACTCATTTTCCTCCCTCGAGACTTGAGGTATATCATCTCTCATTGTCTCGTCCATGGTGAAGGAATTTGAATCATGAGGCCCAAACAACCCTTTGTAATATTGTGTGATATAAGATTTAAGGTTAATATCTCCCATAATTATCCCTTCATCCTGCTCTAGTTGAACAATTCTTGTTTTCCTATGCCGTCCATTTGCTACAAACTGGAAATACTTAGTGTTAGCATCCCCTTGCAATAACTTTGTTGCTTTCGATCGTTGGAGCCAATAGATCTCCTCCTCTCTAAGCAATTTAGTTAATTGACCTTTGAGATTATCTCGAAGTTCTTTTTCATGTGGTAGCAACAACCTAGTTTCAGCTTGAATATCTAAGGTGTCGATCATATTTAACAAAACAACTTTCTTTTTTCTATCTTGGGATATTGTATTTCTCGCCCAACCCCTCAAAAAGCTCCTTACTCGTCTAATTTTGTTTTGCCACCTCTCCATAGGAGTATGTCCTCTAAACTCAGAGTCCCAAACTTCCTTTA
Organism: Urochloa ruziziensis; assembly: GCA_015476505.1. Lineage (NCBI taxonomy): Eukaryota > Viridiplantae > Streptophyta > Magnoliopsida > Poales > Poaceae > Urochloa > Urochloa ruziziensis. Next base: position 46,057,106 of record CM027119.1, read on the forward strand.
TTAATTCAAGGAAACCATCTTTTGTAAGCCACCCTAGCTCGAATTTAAACATTCTAGAGTTTCCTCTGTGGGATGGTTCACCCGAACTTAGCAATAAAGGAGTATGGTCTGAGAGTTGCCGAGTAAGTGCACACACTGATGCCAATGGGAATTTTAGTTCCCATTCTGTAGAAACCAAGATTCTGTCAAGTTTTTTATAGGTAGGCACATCTGCATAATTTGCCCAAGTATATTTTCTACCAGACATTTCTATCTCCCTCAAATTTAGAGTCTCTATGATAGCATTAAACAACATCGGCCATTTGTCATTGTAACGGGGGTTATTTTTTTCTGATGGATTTCTGATGATATTAAAATCTCCACCCACCATTATCAGTAAACCCTCGCAATTAGTGCAAGCCCGCACCAATTCTGATAGAAAGGATTCCTTGTGTTCCTCTTGAGCAGCCCCATATACTGACATGAGAACCCAACGGAAACCATCCACCCTATTAGTCAAGTAAAACCTAATATGATAATCCCCTTCCTCAATTTTACTATGGCAAAAGTTGATTGTTTAACTCCTACCAAGAGGCCTCCCGACATTCCTCTTGGTGGGTGCCAGTGCCAAAGGAATTCAGCACACGCTGCAAAATGTTCTAGACAATGAACCGAAAAGTCATTTCTATTTGTTTCTGATAGAGCAATAAAGTCAAGATGATTCTCAAGTGCCATGTCATACAAAAAGGTGTGTTTTGCCAGGTCCCTAAGACCCCTACAATTCCAAAATATGCCTTTCATTGAAAAAAATATTTTTTTCTTCGCTGCTACTCTCCCACTTGTATGCACTCTTTTTTGTGCTTTTGTTTTTGCTACCTTGACTGGGATATCAATTAAGCCTCCATCCGAGGCATCAGCCACACCATCCATATTCTCTTCCGTTAAGCCGCCACACAATCGACTTAAGGTTGAGATATCTGGAATGATGTCCTCCTCATCCTCAATCATGTCCTCTTCACTTGTTTTGACCATATTAGTTTTTTTAGACCGTTGTTGTTCAACATCTTTAATTAAACCTATAGCAGACTCAATGGTTTTATTTTGTGTTCCCAACCCCACGCCAATAGCCCCTAAATTACTTCTAATATTCTCATTAGAAAAGGAACAAATTGACATATTGGCATGCTTACCTTGGGGGTCCTCCAGATTCTTGATGGCGACTCTGATCTCGGCCTTTTCAATAGAGTCCACATCCGCATCACCCGCAGTCCTGATGCTACGGCGAAGGGGCGTAAGCTGTCCATTTCTATCTGGAGATAACATTGCCATCACTGTCTTGCTACCAAGCTTCTCATTTGATACACCATCAGCTGCCACTCCTGCTCCCAACATAGTGTCCAGAAGCCCACCCAAATCAGGTGTTCCACCCCCTGTTGGTCTGCCAACATTTCCCACTTTATGTGCTCTAGTCACAGGTAGCCTTTTCCCCTCCTTGCTGCTAGTTTTATCTTCATTTGTCTCCTTGTTTACAACTTCCGTGATCTGGTTATTTGTGCCCACCAAAGATGGTGCTGCTAGCATATTATTCACTAGACCTGTGTTGATCTGTTCAAGGCTATCCTCCAACATCGGCTGCACTGTAGGTTGTGGATCAGCTGCTATATGAGTGGAGGCTAGCATCGATGCTTTGAGCACAGTTAGTGGTTGTCCTTTCTTTACACCTAAGAAAGAAGAAGCCATCACACTTAACTCATGCTCCTCGCCGAGAAGGTCATCTTGCTCCAAATCAACTTCCATGCTCTCTTTGTCCTGGACAGAACCTGAAGTTGAGGGTTTGTGCTTCATGTTTGATGCACTAGAATTTCCCCTCCTGGCCCATACATGTTCTTATTTGTATCGTTCATGGTGGTGTCTTTCTTTGCTCCATTTCCTTTGTCATCATTGTTTCCATTTATAGCAGCCCTTGCATTTTTCAAACCAATGTTTGGTTGGAAAGGTTCTACTTCAAACTGCAGCTGAAAATATCGGTTTCCAATAATGACATCCAACCTTGTTGGAATCGCCTCTGGTTCTAACACAGCCACTGCGAACCTACCAAATTTGTTTGCATTCGTTGTAATGATGTCCACCTCCTGTGTGACTCCAAATAAGGTTCCCAAAGCCCATAACACTACGTACTCTCTCAAGATGGACGGTAAATTCAAGACTCGCATCCATACAATCGGCAATGCATGGCCAAAGTATTCTTCGTCTTCAGTGTATTCCTCAAATTTCAGAGTAGCACCATTTTGAAGCCCTATGTTAAATCGAGTTGCCCGTACTAAATCTGTCCTTGTTGGGAAAAGCACCTTAAACACATTGCTCTCTTTTTTCTGTGTTTCCCACTCATAATTATCCTTTATCGACAATCTTAAAGCCTCAACTATGTCCCCTTCAATCATGACTACCCCCATAATTGTGACCTTCGCATATCGTGTATCTCTCTTGGTAGGTTGAACTGGAGCATGTGGTATATGAAAAGCGGCTAAAGCATCCACCGCCTGTCCAACCAATTGTACCACCGGCTTCGGTTGTCTTGTGACTGGGCAACGGCACAAAGCATGTTCATTGTTCCGGCAAATGTCGCAATACACTTCAGTAGTACAGTCAAAAAGCAAATGTCCCTTGAGACCACATCTCCTGCATGTCATACCTGTTGTCAAAACTTGGCCATCTCCATTGTTTGCATTCTTTGTCGTCAGATCGACCAAATTGTTCTCCATCTCCTTGTCATTTTCACCTGCTTTCGACGATGATCCATGTAGGACTGATTGATTCTCTATCGTGTTCTCCTTGTTTGTTGTCCTGTCCATCGGAACATTCTAGCCAACCATCAAACCATCTGCACCCTTCGCCCTCTGCTGTTCCATAGGAACCTTTGTTGCCTCTGGTGCACCTGTCGACATGTCCTGCTTCTGCGATGTTTGCGGATGTCCAGTGACCATCCCCCCAGCTTGCTGTCTCGTTTGAACTTTGTTGGTTGGCGCATGTTGATGAACCGGGCGGTAGTTCTGTATTCTCCCACTGCTTCCATGGTAACCACCATGTCCCCCACCATATTTCTGATTTCTCTGGTCACTCCAACCAGGCTCATAGTGTGGCGGGTACTGACCAAGATTTGGATTGAAGTCAGCGTGGGTATCCGATCCATCTACCTGATAGTTGTTGTTGTACCCCTCCCTATGGTGATTGTATCCACCACGGCTGCTGTCATGTCGACCTCTGGCCCCTCGTGCTCCACGGCCTGCTCGTCCACCGCCACGGCCGGAGCCATAGCCGCGCCATCCATTATCTCCCTGACCTGGTGCGTGACCAGCTGCCCCAGCATGACTTCCTCCGCGCCATGTCCCCGCCATTGATCTGCAAGCAACGTCGAGGTACGATGGCACGCAAGAGGAAGGATTGGCGGCTAGGGTTAACTTGTTGGCGGCTTCAGTATCGCAAAACCCCAATAGGAAGCAATCTGCCAAGGCTCCCCTCCTCGTTGGACATGGGCCTGCTTTGGATGGACCCACGATCAGGTCAGCTCCCTGGCTTGCTACGATATGCTCCTCGAACGTCACCCGTGAATTGCGTCGTTTCCCTGGATCGCAATTAGCGGCTGCCAACAATATTGAATTCGAATTTGAACGTTGTTCCGAAGAGGATGTCGTCCTCACCGGCGGCTCCGAAAAATCCGAACACGCCGGCGTCAAATACAGGATCTCCCTGAGATTGCCTGCCTCCACCATCCTGTTGGAACGAACGTCCTTGACTGCACAATCGCCCAGTGTTACTGGTGGTGACAACCTCACCGGGGGCAGGCGTCCCGACCATGGCAACACCGCAGGACGAACATCAGTCAAAGATCGAATGATTTTTCTAGCTAGTATGACTGGCCGATCCGCTGATGTTGGTGTTGTGGAAGCCAGGACATTTCTCCGTCCTGCTGAATCCTGAAGAACCTTGTCAGCCTCAAATAGATTTTCCTTTGTAAACCCGTGAACGGCAGCATGTCGCACAAGATCAGGCGTTAAAGGTGTTGAGAATGCTAAGTCATCCTCGGATTCATCAGCATCTGCAAGCACCCAAAATTTTGATCTCGATCCTACCGGCCGAAGGTCCGCTGAGGGATCAGCCACCGGTCGAGGCCGTGCGCCCCAGTCCCCGACAGCTTGCCAGCCGTCGTCCTCCTCTGCCTTCTCCTTTCCACTGGAAACAAGAGTAATATTTGGAGGTTGAAAATAGAACTTATATATCCCTTTAGAAAATGTATGATCTGAGGTTCACCCTACCGCACTGCCATTTCTTAACGTTGGTTCGGGTCCTACGCAGCTCCTCCCCTAACCACTACTAAGACATACTAGCAAGGAAATGTTTGTTTGGCGTTGCAAATTGTGGACTGCAGCTTCCAGATTGTTAATGTAGGGAAGCAGATTTTTGGATTGTAGAAATCTGAATTATGGATTGTTACAATCTGGGTTGCAAGAGTTTCCATCTTCCATATTACACATTATAACAACCTGCAAACTACAAAACTCATAATCTTCAAGAACTAATAAAACATGAACCAAGACTTGGACACAAGCACAATAAATTGAGGGCAAAGAGGAAACGGAAGAGACATGTCACCCCTTCTCCTTTCCAAAATGTGATCCCCTTTACAAGAGGGGCAGATTCTCTTTTGTCTTTGATCTACATTGTGCTAGATTTGGAGACTCTTGTACCCTAAAGTCATTTTTTCCTCACATGAATTACTATAATATTATCCTCACGTCATTCATACCTCCTATTTCGTTGGCTTCTCCTTGATGCCTCCATCTTTGGTAGCTTATTTATGACGCTTCTGCCTTGGTACATCACGAAGGTTATGGTCCCCTCTGCATTCTTTTGCGCCTTGGTCCTGACCTTCATGCCCTACTTCTCGATTTTGTGATCCATATCGGGAGTCTTGGTCACCACCAACCTTCAAAAAAGACACCCACAACATTCTCCAATCCTGGAGTAAAGGTCAATGCGCCCGCTTTTTGGTGGAGCACTCCTTAGGAGAACCTTCGCCCTTGGACCCTTGCTTTATCACACCTACAAGCACAAGCAAACTTGAAGCGACAATAGAAAAAGTTAAACTCGCGTGTTAGTTGTAGCGAATTTTTGCTGCACTCGAGCCCATGCCTGATCAATTTTTATCCTGAAGGTTATGAAGCATGCACTTCCGAGTTCTTAGTACGCTCATAACCTTTGGCCATTCCCATATTGTCCCCAGATAACCATTTTCATTGATCGCGGAAACATTCAAGGGTCACTTGTTCTCCCAATCCCCAACAGTCACACAGCTAGCCTCGTCGGTAACCACTTGTGACTTGTGATATCATGCCACACGAAGCATGTCAAACCTCATTGGACTCTCTGTACCACCTCATCACCAATAATTCCTGGCATGCTATATTCACACATGGAGGATCCTGGTTTCTAACTGTGCAATGCCTCTCCCTGCCATTTGGCACCTCTAGGACACTAAGACTCGCCGGCCACCTATTGGATCATATTTATCCGTACCATTGTGTCACTGGCCAGAAATGCGTTGATCTCTTCTTTACAGTGCCTAATGACTGTTTTTGATTGCTCTGATATTCATCCGTTATTTGCCTGCGCCAGTGCTGGCAATAGAAGTTTTGGTGAGGACCAAAATGGACCACACCCCTAAATATAATATCCGCTGGAGAACATATTAAACGTTAGATTTCAAAGCTACTTAGGTAAGAAGGGGTAACCGTTTTCTATGCAATCCACCCTGTAAGAGTTCTGACGACCCTTAGTTCCCAAAAAAAAAAGAGAGAGAGAGAGTTCTGACAACCCTTCCTTTGTTCTGTTCTACCTTGATATCTACCACTTCCTTACTTAATGCTTAGTCTGTTAGTCATCAACCATGACATCCATTCCAGCGCCTTTGGATTGATCTTCAACGTGTGACAGGTATAGTTGAAAGTCACCTTATTAAGTCAGTTTGGTTGAAAATTTTAGAAACCCAAACATTGAAGCATGGCAGAAAGATGCAACCTCGCAGAAGAGTAGCTTCTAGAACAAATAAAATCCCAAACATATATCAAACTAATTACATAGTTAATGCCATATCGATCAACCACACTTCGATACAGATTACGCGTTTCAGAGTAAGGTCCAGTGAGATCAATTGACGTAGGAGGTTCATTAGTGTTGGTTCTAGCTGTTTGTCTCTATCTCCCTAGCTGCAGCATAGAGATTAATGGACAGGCTAAGAGTGTGCAAGGTTAAGAAATCCGCAAAAAGGGATACACAGTACGATATATGCATGTTCAGCATTCATTGGACGAAAGTAGGAGATAGCTAGACAAACTTGATCGTCACTAACCATCGCTACGGGAAATCCCGTGTTTGCCGTGTGCCACTTCGCGGGCACACGGCAAACAAGCGTGTTTGCCGTGTGCCTGCCCACGTGGCACATGGCAAAGCCGTGGCACACGGTGGCCCGAGACAGGCACACGGCAAACAGTCCGGCACACGGCAAAGCGGCCTGTTTGCCGTGTGCCTAGCCACGTGGCACACGGCAAACAACTGGCACACGACAAAGTGGCCTGTTTGCTGTGTGCCTAACGGCATGCACACGGCAAACAGGCCACCCCAAACGGTCGTTGCCTCCGCCGTCAGCTTTGCCGTGTGCCAGTGTCAGGCACACAGCAAAGCCTACCTGTTTGCCGTGTGCCCTTGCCACGTGGCACACGGCAAACAGGCGGTGCACGGCAAAGCGGCCTGTTTGTCATGTGCCACAGGCAGGCACACGGCAAACAGGCTGCAAAAAATTTAAATTTTGCCTTCAAAATTTTTTGCTAACTTCTTTGTCCATGTATTATTTCATGTTAGTTTTGTGCATGTTTGCGGTCTGTTTGCTATATTTAATCATTTTATACCATTGTTTTTAATTTTGCCGATACGACAAATTTGAACTGTAAATTTGAACTGTAAGTGTTTCAAATAATGTAATGTAATGTTTGGAAAAATGTTATTCGGAATCTTAAGACTAATATGATGCCATGTCCATTAGATGGAATCAAATTTTGAATATATTGCTCGCTTACTGTGTGCCCAAATTTGGGCTTGGTTCGTTTAAAATTTTTATAAAATACAAAAAAGGTCAAAAAAATTATAAATTTTGGCATGATGTCATGTTTCATACGTAGAGGCTATGGTAAAAAATGTAGAAGGTTTTGAGCAAGTTGACACATTGCCTCTTTACAAACCAAAGCTTCTCGGGAGAAGATCCTAAGAGTTGTGAAAGAGACGTTGTGATTTGAAGCAACGTGACAATTGAAATTTTGTTTTATAACAAAACTCATTTTGTATAGTCTACATATACCTTAGACAGGTTCATGCCCAAATTTGGTTATTTTTTGAATCCGTTTGGTATTTTTTAATTTTTTTGTTTAGTCAGAAAATGTTTGCCGTGCGCCCTGAGGGCGGCACACGGCAAACAATTTTAAAATCCGAAAAGTTTAAAAAAAATGTTTCCCGTGTGCCCTGGATATGGGCACACGGCAAACGGCCTTCCCATTTAGCCGTTTTCCAGCCACGCACTCACACACGCACACACGCACACACACACGCACACCGCCGCCGTCGCCGAGCCGCCGTCGCACGCCGGAGCCGAGCCGCCCCCGGCCTCCCCGCGCCGCTCCCTGCCCGACCGCGCCGGCGTGCCTCCCCGGCCGCGCCGCTGCCCCGGCTGCGCCGCCGCCCCGGCTTCCCCGGCCGCGCCGCTCCCCCACCACCGGCCGCCGCACCTCCCCCACCCGGCCTCCCCAGGCCGCGCCGTCGCCGCCGGCCGCGCTGCCGCCGCGCCTCCCCCATCCCCGGCCACCTCGGCGCCCCTCCGTTCCACCTCGGCTGCCCTGTGCACCCTCTCGGTATGCATGCTTCACCGTCGCGCTGTTTTATTTTTGTAATTTTTGAAATATTTGAGTTTGTTAGAAATTGTAGAAGTGGATTCAAGATAGTAGTTTGTTAGAATCGTTAGAAGTTTATGTGATGCTCGGCCGCCGTGTCGTTGTGATGCTCGGTCGTGGTGTCGTTGTGTATGTGATGCTCCGTTTGTTAAAATTGTTAGAAGTGTATGTGATTTTTGCAGGTTTTGCTAACCTCACCGTGTAGGGGAGGTGCTGTCGAAATTTTTTTATTGACATTTCTTTGGTTTTTTGATGTGCAGAAGCCACCGACCACGGGAGCCCATCTCCGCCTCGTCGCCGTTGAGCCTCTAGGTGAGACTTGTGGCTTCGGTGGTTAAAGCATTGTGTCCGGCCATCGAGCCGTGGGCTTAAACATCTGTGTAGCCTGACGTTCGTGTCATGATTTTTGTTGCAGGTTTGGAAACCCTCACCGTATAGGGGAGGTGCTGGCGAAATTTTAAATTTGCTATAAGCATTTATTGAATTTTGCACGAATCCGCTTCCACCTGTTCGACGACGAGTCGGAACGGGAGTCGGAGCGGGAGCCGGAGCGGGAGCTGTAGCCGGAGCCGGAGTGGGAGCGGGAGCTGGAGCTGTAGCGGGAGCGGGAGCGGGACCGCGAGTCTACACCACGTCCGCCACGCATACACCGCCGACCCACCGTAAGCACCGCAATCACGCTCGCGTTACATGCATGTTCGTAGATCACGTAACCTAGTTAGGCGTCTCCCGTTCGAAAGAGATACGGTTGGAAATATGCAGAACTTTACATATCTACGACCGTATCTGTTTCGAATTGTCCACATTATTTGGACAGCCAGAGGATGCGTAGCTAGAGTAGGTTTCCATAGTCTACTCCGATCTGGGATAGGATTTCGGCAGCATCTCCCCGGTGTTCTCCGGATACACAATCTCCCTCTGGGACATGTATTTGGAGAACAGCAGGGAGGTGCTGCCGAAATTCTGTCCCAAATCGGAGTAGACTATGGAAACTTACCCTAGCTACGCATCCTCGGGTGGGATTATGACCTATCTTCACCTAGTAGAGAGTATAGACATCGTGTAGGACCTACACTATGTACATGTAAAAGAATTTCATTTTCATTTGCCGGTGTCATAGAGGATGAATGATCGTACCTGGATGCTCACGGGTTGGAACCCTGGGGGTGATGTGACTATGTATTGGGTTCGGAGGACCGATGCTTTTATAGATGAAGCATTTGCAAAGGTTAAAGGAAGATACAAGACCACTTGGTGTCCTTGTGATAAATGTGGGAACACGCGTCGAAAAACAAAGGAAGAAATGACAAGACATGTTTTCAAACACGGATTTACGAGAGACCAAACCCGCTGGACCTACTATGTTGAAGGCAATAATCGTAGAAGTGACGAGGCCGTGAGAGGCCGTGGAGGAGTACTCGCAGGAGGGCGCACTCGCCTGTACCCTCTGCGCACAGCTCTAGTCCAGAGGAGGTGGAGCAGGAGGAGGGGGAGGAGGAGGCAGAGCAGGAGGAGGAGGAGGCAGAGCAGGAGGGGGGAGGGAGAGGAGGAGGAGGAGCACGAGGGGGACGAGGGGGTGGAGGGAGGCGACTCACCTAAAGTTTGGTTGCGAGGCCCCTCTTCCCTCCCAAGACGACCCATACCTATGGCTCAACGGCCGGTTATTGCACTCGACCCTTCCAGGTAATTAACTTGACATGTTCTTACTAATGTTTGTTCTCATGTTTTATGGATAGTTAAAACTAATAAATTTGCTTTTTTTACCTTTGGCAGGGGCTTTGAGATTGTGGAGCCAGGTGTTCACTCTCGCCTTCCTAACGGCATTCTGGGCCAGCTTTGCAGGATGCTCTACCCTAGCATCATAGAGAAAGGGGGCCGAGAGCAGCCGGCATGGTCGTGGAAGGACTACGCGACCACCCAGGACTTGGAATTAGATGAGAATGGGCAGGTGTATGGGAGCAAGGTGCGACAGGTGGTGCTCGAGCTGTTTGTAAGTATTCTTCGTGTTACATTTATCAATACATCGCATTCATCAATCATTTTTGAAATTACTAATACATCATGTGATTTGTCCACGAATTCTACAAGCCGCTGGATGAAACTATGAACCAGGCGATCCAGGTGGCTGACACGGCCTGCCGCAAGCTGGTGCCGATATGTGGTACGAGACGAAACTGTGTGCCATCATACAGTGGTGGGCTAACCATGCACCTAGACGCGAGAGGCAGAGCGTGACGAAAGTAGAGGCGAGAAGAATGATGCTGGCAAAGGAACAATTTCTACAGGTAAATGTTCAACATTTAATTCTTTTGATTAATTACACACAATTTTATTTTTATATGTCGTACTTGATGGCGTGCAGGTGCCTCCGTGGTGGCTAGCTAACAATGATCGGTGCTGGGGTATGGTGGTGGACAAGTGGTTGACGGAGGGTTTCACGGATAAGAGTGAGGGTGGTCGGCTGCGGCGAGGGATGATGCCAGGATCATCACACCACCAAGGTAGCCGCAACCTCAAGGGGTACAGAAAAAAGGGTACGTGTATTCATTTATTTATTCCAACGCTAAATTCTGCAGAATTTCTAATAAATTTGCCTTTTCCCGCAGTCGGAGGCACATGGCCAAGAAATCAGCATCCTCAGGGCCTATGCTTGCTCAAAAAAGGGGAAGGCGACCTCCGATGTCACGTACAACCCGGATGACCCCCCCCCCCCCGGCATACAGCAACTCCTCTGTCCATAGCCGCCTGAGTGACTACACCGAGATGGCAAAGGCGGTGAGGGGGCCGGATTTCGATCCACACACGGAGCCCATTGATGGAGAGGCCGTCATGAGGATGGGAGGAGGCAAGAAGCATGGGCGGCACGTTATTGCTGGCAGCGTGATCGACACGGCTAGTACTCCCACTCTCTCGCAGCTTTGTGCTCGGCAAACCGACTCCACACCGCCTATACGACCGAGGCAAAGCACCGTACAGATGCAGATGGAGCAATTCAAGGTCATTTCTGTTGCACTCGTCGTTCAAGCGCTTTACACACCCTTCGTATTCTAATCCATGCATCATATTTTGTAGGCCCAGATGGAGGCATCGTTCCAGACGTAGGTCCAGGCGACGGTCCAGGAGCAGTTGCGGGCCCAGACAGAAAGGATTGAGCAGGAGAATGCAAGGAGATGGGAGGCCTATGCTTAGTACATGCAGTCCTTGGGCTTTCCGCGGCCACCGCTGTCACCGTTCGGTCCACCACCTGGAGCTCGTGGCGGTACTCCGACTCCTGTGAGTGATTTCATAGCCATTTACTTTCATTTGTTATAGTGACTTAGCACTTTCCAAACTTAGGATACAATGTAGAAAGACTTAGTATACAAACCAATGACTTAATAAAATCACTTAGCTTAACACATTCAATATCTTCAACTTTGGACAGAATCAATCGGCGGCATCTAATGAAGGGCCAATCAACCCAGACCTATCGCCTTCGTGTAGTCAGTGGCCGTCTCCGCAGGGGATGCAGGCTCGGTCATGGCAAGGGCCGTCGACTCAGCCGTGGCAGGAGGGCTCGGCCTCAGTGGGCGCCGCCTCCGTCGTTGTCGTGTCAGCTTCCGCCGTCGTTGTCGCAGGTGCCGCCGCCCTGGGTTTGGGGTACGCAGCCTCCGCCTCCGCCTCAGCCGCCGGCGTATGAGTGAGAGGTATGTATCATGTGGTTTCTATGCCGTGTGCTTTGTATGAACTTGTTCTGGACTATGGACGTCGTATGAACTTGTTTATGAACTTTGGACTCATATCGACTCGTATGGACTGTATATGAACTTGTTTATGGACTTTGTATGAATTTCTTTGGCCGTGTATGGCTTATGGTGTTTGTGAGCTGATGAAGCGATATATGATTGTCTATGATGCATATAAACTGTCTGGGATGTTAATTGTAATGCATATGAACTGCCTGTGATTGTTTTTGTTGTTTGGGGGACATTTAAAAGCAAAAACAGCAAAAATTTGGGCGGGGGAAGGTTGTTTGCCGTGTGCAAAGATCACGGCACACGGCAAACAGCGGCTGTTTGCCGTGTGCCGCCCACGTGGCACACGGCAAACAGCCGTTCCCCGGGGTCCGCCGTCAATTAACTTTATTTTGCCGTGTGGGAAACAAGGCACACTGCAAAGTACCCTGGTACACGGCAAACATCTTTGCCGTGTGCCCGTGCTACGGCACACGACGAACTCCTGTTTGCCGTCGCAGTGTTTGTCGTGTGCCATTTTGCACACGGCAAAGCCAAAAGCACACGGCCAAGGCTTTGCCGTGTGCCTTTCAGGCTTCCGTGTTTCCCGTAGCGCATACACCATAGTATAAAAATTCGGGGCTAAATTATTCGAGGATTCAACTTGCTAATTTTCAATTTAAAAATGAAAAAACTTCCAAACCAAACTAGCGGTGATCAACAAACACAATAAGGATTTATATCTGTCACATCTTTTTGACTAGAGCTGTTTGCAAGTGTCCGTTATATGGGGATTGATCATTATTTCCCAGAATACTAAAACTAATCGCGTGTTCCAACAAAATCTTTCAGCTTATAGAAGACGGGGCAGACTTCAGCTTCTTCTATATGGTAATTATTGTAGATTTTCAACATTATTTGTCATTGCTGTTGAATCAAGTCGCAAACTGATTAATTTGGAATTGCAATGCTGTTACCTTATTTTTTGAAAAAAGATGAGAAAGAGCTAATGATATTGTTCTATCAGGATTAACTGAGCTCACGGCGACAATTCCAATAATTAGCATATTTGTGAAACTTACCTGCGTATAACATATAAATCCTTCTTTTTTGTGGGTTGTATAACATATAAACCCTTTAGCTAGGTTCATGCGACTTAAATGATGCTTGTGCCAAATAAAACCGCTTACAGAATACTCTACAAATGTATGTATATACTATAAAGAGCGAAAGATTTGACGGTCATATAAATCTTATTCTTACACCTTCTACACCATCGGATTTTATGATGATCGAACGCTCTAGATTAATCTAAAGAGTCCATGTTCGGATTTTATTTTATGATGATCGAACACTCTAGATTAATTTAAAGAGTCCATGTTGACTACATCACTCCTAGACCGTCGGATTCTATGATGATCAAACGTTTTAGATTAATCTAAAGAGTCCATGTTGCCTACATCACTCCTACACCGTCGAATTCTATATTGATTGAACGTTTTAGATTAATATAATGAGTCTATGTTGATTACATATCTAATTTAGCAAATTTTTTAAAACACGTGGTTGTGGCACGTGCACGTGCCCTTCTACTGGTCATTAAAAACACTAGCAATTTCAAGTGGTTGTCGTGCCCTGCTGCTGACAGTGGACTGTCCTGGTTGCCTTCAACTACCAAAGTAAGTATTATTATTATTATAAGTTACTCTATATCGCTGGGAGGTTTGGCGCCCTCCCAGCGATCGGTGCACTGTATCAATTTTTTATTTTTTTATTTTTTTGTTTTTCTTTTATTTTTTCATTTTTTTTATTTTTTCTTTTTCATATATGAGTACTACTTTAATTTTGTCTCAAAAATAAGTACATCTATGTCAAAAAAAGCATTATCATCTATAGTTGGTACATCGTTGCCTGCCACGTGGTTTCAAACTTTCAACGTTGCGCTTTACGTGTTGCTTCTTGGCATTGTCTTCAGAAGAAATAGGTACATCCATGTCGTCGAAAGAGTAAGTATATCTCTATAGCGCGGGGAGGTTTGCGCCCTCCCCAGCGCCTCTGGCACTATAGCACACTATAGCGCTGCAGTCAGCTTATAGTGCGCTACTATTTTTTTTTTGCCTTTTAAAACTTTTTTACAACATATTTCTTTCGCTACAGTATGTCTATTTTTTTACACGAGTATCACGTCTGGTGGTACCTCAGTATTATCTCTAGAAGAAATACATGCATCCATACAGGTAAAAAAATGCGTCCAACCAGAGTCGGTGTGTCCTCGCCACATGATTCCAAATGAAATTGTGGTGCCCTTCATGCATTAGAGCTGTCGTTGCCTCCTCACGAAGTTTAGAACGTGACACAAATATTGCGCTCCTCGGCTGCTCGCACAATCTCTCGCATCACGTGTTAACTCGCCGCCCTTTTCCTTGCTCTTGAGCCCCAGTTTGGATCAGAGGTGGTGCAGCTGCCTCGGAGGGACATACCGTCCACCACGAGCTTACCGACCTTACATGTGAAGCTCACGACCACCGTTTTTCGTGAGACGAGTTCGCCGAACCGTAGTTCCTGTCCTCAAGTTGTCCTCTCCCCTCTCTTTCTTATTCGTCGGTCAGCAGGCCAACAACGTCACATCGCACCGCTTCAGTTCTCACTTCCTACGAGCTCTAGTGCGGTAATGGCAAAAGGCCCTCCTAACTGCGCACTCTATGTCAAGACAACCATGCTCTCTATGGTCGATAACATATGCCTTACCGACATCGAGTTTGTTGAGGAGTCATGCTAGCATGACACCATCACTGTTCATGATTGCTACTGTGTACGTACATTCCATGCATATTGTCTACTTCATTCAATATGTGTGTGTTTTGTTTCATCCATGTAAGCATTTTGTATTCTTAGTGATTAGAAAAATTAAAAAATAGATGAAATAAAAAACCAACCACGACGATAACAATTAATTCTAACAGGCGCGGCGGTAGCGCGCTGCCCTTCCTTCCTAGTATATATTATATTATTATAGCGCGGGGAGTATTGGCCGCCTCCCAGGGCCTCTACGCTCCCCGCAAGTGATGTTTAACCACGTGGCCTTTTCCCAGCTACAGCAACGCTTTCTTCCAACAACCGTTTTTCTCCTTTATAAATGTAGGCCTGTTTAGTTCGGTGAAAAAAATTTACAAAGACATTTTGGCCATCTAGAAGCCGTAAAAGTAGACTAAATTACAAATCTCTTTTAGAAATCGCGAGACAAATATAATGATAGTAATTAAAGGATAATTAATCCATGGTTAGAGGATGATTACTATAGCACCACCGTTGCTATCATGGATTAAGTAGGCTCATTAGATTCGTCTCACAATTTACAGCTCATCCGTGTAATAAGTTATTTTTTGTCTACATTTAATACTCTATACATGTAAATTTCTCTTTGATGTGATGGGTGAAAAGTTTTTGAGGAGAAAATAAGCAAGGCAGTTCCTACGTTTCATTCGGCCTACTTTCCATGTGTCTGGGCTTGGCTTGCATAGTTGGCCCATACGGCCACAACATCGAGGTCACGCACCGCTTCCTTCTCAACTCCTGGCGGCGACGTCATCCTGTTTTCTCTGTCGCTGCTCCTCGCAATCTCACCTCGGTCACCTCCCTCTTCCTTCCGTGATAAGCTCCGGTTTTTTTTTCTAGCCCTTCCGTCAACTCCCTCCTTCGTTATGATTTCCATCGGTCGTTCTTTCCCGCTGCATTCCTATTTTCCCGTTATGCTATTACGGTTTGTTTTTTCTTACTGCGTTCTGCTTCGGGTTGTTGTCCTCCTCTTGCGTACGGGAATACTTACCTCAGGAACAAAGACATCAGCAGGAGGCTCATGATCACAAAGCTCCCCAACCTCTGATGCCACTAGGAAATCAGATATATATAGGCGGCAAGCAGCCCATAGAATCGAATAAACAGCTACTTTGCACCAACTCAACATGAACAACCGAAAAAGACAATATCACCGACGAGTCTACAAAACCAACTTCAACAAAAACCAACATACAACAAAAAAAAAATAGAACGAGCGCTCTTGAAGAACCCATCTGGTGCGGCGTTAGCGCGCCCCTCCGCCTAGTATTATTCTACTCGTAACCACTGGGTTGCCGTGAAATTACTGAATATGTACGTCTGTCACCTTGGACCACGACAGTTATCTCAACCTAGGACGACTTCGAACCAAATGATCTCTACTTCCTCTTTTGTTACGAGCGCGCACTCGGACTTGTAGCCGAGTCTTGGCCCAATATTGTTCGCAGCTACTAGTAGTTAACTAATACACTCGTGATGACCACATGCGCGATCGACCAGTTCAACTATGTACCAGATTTTAACTGAAATTTTTAAACATCAGCAGCTACTATATGATAATCATTTTAGATATCATTTGAGAAATCATGGCTGATTGAACAAGTTTGGGAACGCGGATCCTTTCAGTCCGCCGCGATCTGCCCTCCCACCCCTCCCCCCCGATTTCGCCGCAGTCGCCGCCAGGTGGGCCCACGCCCCAGCCGTCCGCCGCCGCGGCCAACGCTAATGGACCGACCCGCAGCGCCCCCCACTCCTGCCAGCCCGACAACCGTCCTGCACCGCCCCGGCCGGCGGCGCCCTCGCCGCCCGGGCCGCCGTCACCCCCAAACCCCTTCTAGATCCGGAAGAGCCACCCCACCCCAACCCGGAACCCTAAGAAGGCCGGTGGCGGCGGCGCCGGGCCCACCTATTGGCGGGCAGGAGCAATTGGGGGGCAGCTCACAGCGGCCTCAGCAGGACATTTACCGGCACAGGTCGGGTTTCTCATGGTGGACCGGCCGGAGGCATCCATGTGTTTAGCCAGCGCGGTAGTGGAGACGAGGCCATCAGAACCAAGCTAAACCGGACCGCTCACATCCTTCCAGCCAAATCAAACCGATCAAGATTCAAGCGAAAATGATACAGGGCGTGCGTCCGCCGCTAGAGCCTCCCAGCGAACAAAGAAGGAAGAAGGGGAGGCATGCAGCAATCCTGGGCGGGAGGTGGGCGGGGCGGTCGCCGGCGGACGGGACAGCGGTGGAGGCCGGCGGCCTTTAGGTTTTGGGGTTGCCGGAGCTCCCCGGCTATAAAGGGAGGCCGGAGCGGCAGGTCAGCCCGGTGGCGGCGGCGGGCGCGTGGGCGGCGAGGCGCGACGGCGGGGGCGCCGCCGGCCAGGCGGATGGCGGTTGGGCAGGGCCAGGGCGGGGGCGAGGTCCGGCGACGAGGTGCCGGCGGCGGGGCCGAGCTCCGGCGACGGGTTTACGGTGGTGCTGGAGGTGGGCGGCGGCAGAGGTCGTTTGCGGGGGAGGTCGCCGGAGCCGGGGGCGGCGATGGTCTGCGGGGAAGGTCGCCGAAGTGGTTCGGGTGGCGGAGCTCGAGACGGCAGCGGCGGCAGGGGCGAGCACCGGCAGTGGTTAGGGGAGGGCGGGCTGGCGCGGCGGGGGTGGGAGGTGGGCAGAGCGGCGCGGCGGCGAGGTCGCCGCCGGCCGCGGGTTGTGGTCGAGGTGGGCGGTGGTGGGGTAGTTCGGGTCGGAGGAAGAAGAAAGAAAACGGGAAGAGGAGGAAGAAGAACAGTTACCTCACCCTTCGTTCGCCGCCAGGTGCTCCCAGCGAACACGCGCCGAGTAACATCCTCCAGATTCAAGAGCACGACAACAACGCAACTCAGCTGGAAGACATGCCTGGAGATGGGTGGAACAAGCCAATGGCGATGGCAGCACCGAACTGAGTTGAACCACACCAAACCAGCCCATTAGACATCTCAACCCATTGACTATTGAACGTGGTGGTGGGTTGGAAGAGAAGTTGGATACGTGCCAGCCTGCTATTGGACCTAACATGTGTTCAAGTTCCAAACAAGATTTTCTTCGCATATTTGTTTCCAAATCCGTTTGAACCATGATGTTATTCAAAATTAGTACACCAAACTAGATGGGTATATATGTTCCTATTTTTATTTTAGATCATTCAGCATCTTTGGATCATGCAACTACGTCAACATTTTTGAAAGCCCAAGTCGTGGCCCGCAGCCTTCTAGGTCATGGGCCAGGCCGGCCGTCGGCACAAGGCAAAAATTCCAAGCCCGGTTGCTGCTGGAATATGCATGCAAGATGCAAACCTATGTCAACGGCACAGAACTCCTTCCCGGACAAAGGTTTACGTAGCGGGCGCGTCAAGGTTCCTGCAACCGCGCGCCCTATATAAACAACCGCCCCACGTCCGTCGATGCCCACACATCCTCCCCTTCGCCACCCCCGAGCCCAGAACCCTAATCCTCCTTGCTCTTCCGGCGGGCGAGCGAGCTCGAGGCGTCATCTGGCAAGATGCAGATCTTTGTGAAGACGCTGACGGGGAAGACGGTGACTCTGGAGGTCGAGAGCAGCGACACCGTCGCCAATGTCAAGGCCAAGATCCAGGACAAGGAAGGTACGTACGCATCCATGCAGCCATGGTCTCAACTTGTTGATAGTCTCTCTTAATTAAATTGCTCCGTTCCATCCATGGACACTGAAATCGATCATGCATCATGCGTGTTCAGATCTGACGGCAGCATATTAATAATAATTGCAGGGATCCCCCCGGACCAGCAGCGCCTGATCTTCGCCGGGAAGCAGCTGGAGGACGAGCGCACCCTGGCCGACTACAACATCCAGAAGGAGTCGACGCTGCACCTGGTGCTCCGCCTCCGCGGCGGCGGCGGCAAGGGCGGCAACTACCCCAGGATCGACCTCAACCTCCTCCAGCTCGCGCTCAAGTACCGCCAGCACAAGATGATCTGCCGCAAATGCTATGCACGCAACTCCGTCAGGGCCGAGAACTGTCGTAAGAAGAAGTGCGGCCACACTAGCGAGGTGAAATAAACTTCTCTTGATTCTTCTATATCAGATTGTTAGCATAATATTTAGTTATCGCAAGCATGCATGTTTTTATTTATGATAATACGGTGGCCTTTAATTTGTATATTATCCTATTATAATGTCTTTTGAGTAGCAATGGTACAATGTATTGTCATATATACTTGATATATATATGGTATAGGCTATACAGAGAGTGTTGTATCTATTTGAATGTCTTTTGAACGAACGGGATATATCTAATTGAATGTTATACAGATAGAATTAATTACTACCCGGTCCAATTTTAATTAATTTAAGGCTATGCTTGCTGATCCGTGTTTCTATAACGACAGTGAATACTTATGTAATTAGCAATGTCCAATTTCTTAACCATGCATGTGTGCTCGTGCTCGCTAGTAACTGCTAAAGCATTCTCACAAACAGTTAATTTTTGCCATAGATGTGTAGTCATTTGGTTTATTGCTGGAAGATCATAATTAAATAGATGCAATTGACTATATTTTGATTATTTGATCTTATACAATTTTCCAACATTTCTCTTCAGCTGAGGCCGAAGAAGAAGCTGGATACCAAGCGGGAATGAGCAACATAAGTGCCAAGCGCCAACTGGAACCTTTTGTCATAATAAGAGTTGTGTCAGTACAATTAGAGTACTTGTCTCTCAAGATAGCAGCTACAGAATGTCTAGTTAATTTTCCTTTGATGTCTTAATATATGGCATTATGAATCTTGATTAATAGTTTTTTTTCTCGAATACGCGTGCAGCGTATCATTGTATTAAGACGAAAAAGAGATTGATACAGTGTTCGGTTACAACCCAAATAGAACAGAGTCTAAATGGACACAAGCCGGTGAGGCAGCTGAGCACAACCCGGTGAGGCAGCTGAGATTAAAAGTTATGTCTGGGATTGTCTTGTTTTATTGTCGGTTTTCAACTTTGGTGGCTGTCTACCACATATCTGCAATTCCATTGATGGTTCGATATTCTCTTATTGGAGCATGTTGTCATCAATCATGAATATACGTCGTAGCCTGCCGGAAAGGCACATGTTCCGTAGCTTGTTATGGTTACTAGGAATAACAGCGCGCTAACGCCGCGCCTGTTGCCGACTACGTTTGTAATCAATCGTCGGTATCATGAATAGTCGTAGATTTGTTATATTTATTAGTTTTGCTAACACTAAGAACACTGCATGTATACTAAAAACCAACATACACATGCTGAACGAAGTAGACAATATGACTACGTGGCCATTACATGTTTAATAGGTAGCAGAAGGAAATGATGTCGTGGGGCAGCCACCCAGAGTCATAACATGCTGAAGCTGACCGTAGCGACGGGCCGACCGGCGGGGGGCCAGTGGCCGATCTTTTCCCGAGCAAGAACAGTGCATGGCCCCATCCGAATAGGCATGCAACGCGTCAAGCTCGATTTTTTCAGCAAGGGACAGGATGCCCGTTGAGATGTTAGTTTATTGAAAAAGAAAAAAAAAGGCAAGGCCCATACGAACGTGCTCGGAGAGCAGCAAATTCCACGCGTACGTATATGTGAAATATTTTTTTGGAGCGGTATACGTGGCTCGATATAGCTGGTGGAATTTCATTTGCCAACAATAACAAATATTAATACGTGGTAACCGAGCAATTGCGTAATAGCATGACGCCAGAAGTCTATAACAACGTGGCAAGTGAGGACGCACCGACTCTCGGTGGGCTCATTTTCTTTCCGCGACATGGATATACCTATTTCTTGTGAAGACAATGTAGAGATAGCTGCACGCGTGACGCTTGTATGCAGAGCACAACGTTGAAAGTCTGAAACCACGTGACAAATGAGGATGTACCGACTCTAGATGAGTATGCTTTCTTTTAATGATACAGATGTAGCTATTTTTTCTAGAGACAAAATTGAAATAAAATAGTGCTCATATGCAAAAAAAAAGGAAAAAATAAAATTGCTACGGTAGCAAGAGGGCTGGGAGGGCGCCAAACCTCCCAGCGATGTATATGTACTTATACTTATGCATGCAGCATGCTGATCTGTGACTTTGTCTGATCGTCATACTGGCAAAAAAAAAAAAGATTGATGTTTTTTAGGATTTTTTTCTTAAAAAAGTTCTTATTTCTACCTATTCCATGGCGGGTTTGCAATAAATTTAGTTGATATATGTCACACATATTGCGGGATTGCTGTGTGTGCCTCGCACTTCATCTGATGAGGTGATTAGATTGGTAATAGCAAACGAGTTTGCAGCACTGAGCTCGTCAATAGCAAATTAGCAATCAAGGTATTCCACCACAGAACTCTTCAGCACACAGCCAAAATAGAAGCTGGATGCCAAGCAGGAATGAAGAAGCATAAAGTTCCCGTGTCAAGCGTCAGTTGTATAAGAGTTGTCAGTTATATCATAGTACCTAGTACCTACATGTCCAATAATAGCAGTTATATTGCAGCTACAGAATGTCTAGTTAATTTCTTTTGCCGGATATATTGAACCTTTATCATTCTAAATATATGGCATATCTCCCAATCAAAAATTATGTGTGGGATGAGTTGCCGTCTGTTTGTTTTCTCATCTTTTTTGTTGTATTATCTACTAGATACAAAGCTGAAGGTCATTGAATACTAAAGATTTTTTAGATAATGAAAACGAGAGCTTCCGGCTTCAACCCCTCGTAGGGAATAAGTCCACAATTATACACATAGTAGCTCACTGCTACCCACGCCCAAAAGAAAACGTTTAACCAAACACAACGTATTAAACACCAACTCAAAAATGAAACGATCATCCATGAGAAACAAACAAACTAAGGGCGGCTGATGTCTCCTCTCAAGGGCGACGCCACATTGAATTTGTCTGGTGCACTTGCACAAGGTAAGAATTCTTTTGCCATTGGCTAGGCTGAAAATGACCATATAATCCGGAAAAATTTATGCAAGTCTTTTGAGCTGTGCACCACGGTCACTTTCATGCTAGCCTTCCTCCTGTCTCCGGTGTTCGGCATGCCTGGACCATCATCTCCTCACTATGCTGCAATAGCGCCCGATGTCATAGCCATTATAGTACCTGAATAGAACCTACATAAAAGTTTTTGGTTGGCATTTGTCAAAAAACAAACAGCATTCCTTGTTAGCCAAATTGCCTAACATAAATTGTCTCTTCTAGTGGGGCCAATATTAGAGCATGTTTAATAATATAGAAGAAGGGCACGTGCCGCAGGCACGTGTTTTAGGGAAAAAAATACTAATTTAGATATGTAATCTACATGGTCTCTTTAGATTAATTTCGAGCATTCGATCATCATAAAATCCGACGGTGTAGATTCAAAGGTGAGATGTAGTCAATATGGAGTCTTTAGATTAATTTAGAGCGTTAGATCATCATAAAATCCGACGGTGTGAAATATAGATGACGACGGACGAAACGAAAGACGACGGACGAAAAAAAATTTCATCGTGCTTTATGTTTAATAATATAAAAGACTATGTACAACCATGCCTCAAGTTCACATTTTCTCTAGTTCATTTTAGCAAAAGTGCCACTTGCTAGTTGAAAAATCGTTGTTACTCCCATTCACCCGGAGGCCGGGCATCCGGTCCCTCCAATTTGTATCGGGATCCGGCCCTTCTTGTCCTCTTCCCGTGTATTTCTGTGTATTTCTATTTTTCTTTGAAGGTAGAGCTGACAGCGCTATTTGTTTATGGCCCGTAAAGTTGTATCGCGTGCAATAATGAAAAGATCGTTGTCGTACTGTTCCGCCAGCAACTTTTTTGACTTATCAAACAGGTCCGGTACAAAATACCCAGCTGAAACCCTCCCCTGCCTATACAAGCACACATGGGTTCCATACCTGCAAAAGCATCTGCTTGTGAGGTGGAGTCTTTTGCACCACTCATTCAAATTTTGCACCGTTGGATGTTTTCTTCCCAGCCGTTGGCTATTTTTCTTTTTCTTCTAAATCTGTTTCTTATCATGGGTGTAACTCACTATTATCCTATTAGAACCGAATGACCATTTGTTACATGGACCGGCCGGAGGCATCCATGTGTTTAGCCAGCGCGGTAGTGGAGACGAGGCCATCAGAACCGAGCTAAACCGGACCGCTCACATCCTTCCAGCCAAATCAAACCGATCAAGATTCAAGCGAAAACGATATAGGGCGCGCGTTCACCGCTAGAGCCTCCCAGCGAACAAAGAAGGAAGAAGGGGAGGCGTGCAGCAATCCTGGGCGGGAGGTGGGCAAGGCGATCGCCGGCGGCCGGGACGGCGGTGGAGGCCGGCTGCCTTTAGGTTTTGGGGTTGCTGGGGTTGCCAGAGCTCCCCGGCTATAGAGGGAGGCCGGAGCAGCAGGTCAGCCCGGTGGTGGCGGCGGGCACGTGGGCGGCGAGGCACGGTGGTGGGGGCACCGCCGGCCGGGCGGTGGTAGATGGCGGTTGGGCAGGGCCGGGGCGGGGGCGAGGTCCGGCGACGAGGTGCCGGCGGCGGGGCTGAGCTCTGGCGACAAGGTGCCAGCGGCGGGGCCGAGCTCTGGCGACGGGTTTACGGTGGTGCTGGAGGTGGGCGGCGGCGGAGGTCGTCTGCGGGGGAGGTCGCCGGATCCGGGGGCGGCGGTGGTCTGCGGGGGAGGTCGCCGGAGTGGTTCGGGTGGCGGAGCTCGAGACGGCGGCGGCGGCGGGGTCGAGCACCGGCAGTGGTTAGGGGAGGGCGGGCCGACGCGGCGGGGGTAGGAGGTGGGCAGAGCGGCGCGGCGGCGAGGTCGCCGCCGGGCGCGGGCTGTGGTCGAGGTGGGCGGTGGTGGGGTAGTTCGGGTCGGAGGAAGAAAAACAGTTACCTCACCCTTCGTTCGCCGCCAGGTGCTCCCGGCGAACACGCGCCGAGTAACATCCCCCAGATTCAAGAGCACGACAACAACGCAACTCAGCAGGAAAACATGCCTGGAGATGGGAGGAACAAGCCAATGGCGATGGCAGCACCGAACTGAGTTGAACCACACCAAACCAGCCCATTAGACATCTCAACCCATTGACTATTGAACGTGGTGGTGGGTTGGAAGAGAAGTTGGATACGTGCCAGCCTGCTATTGGACCTAACATGTGTTCAAGTTCCAAACAAGATTTTCTTCGCATATTTGTTTCCAAATCCGTTTGAACCATGATGTTATTCAAAATTAGTACACCAAACTAGATGGGTATATATGTTCCTATTTTTATTTTAGATCATTCAGCATCTTTGGATCATGCAACTACGTCAACATTTTTGTAAATAGATATTGCATACCATAATATCATGGTTAGTATATATTTTTTTAATCTAGCTATGCATGTACTCGCAAACGTAGTATCCACATAAATTATTGCCCAGCCCCTGTTGATGACACTGTTGGCGAAAACAAAGTTAAAGATATTTTTTTAAGTTGATTAGCAAAGACGTATATGTACAAATTGCATGCGTGCCGGGAATTCAGTATTCCATACGAGTTTTTCATATCCAGTATCGTGGTGCTTTTCACGAATCTCGTTCCACATCCTACAATTACATAATCATGTTGTTAGTCTCAAATTTGAGTTCAAATAAAATAAGTCAATAAGTATATATGTAAGTATATAGAAAATTTTGAATTGTTGAAATTTACTTATATATACGACCTTATAAACATGTCAATGATTTCCTGATACTCTTCTTGTGGTTTCCTCAACGAATCGAAGACGTTCACCACACCTCTATCAGGATTCAGTACTATGAGCACCCAGTGGTAACTACATACATATGTATAAGTGTTTTAGCATAATGAGATAATTTAAAGAAATTAAGAAATTAAGAAAATAAAATGAGATAATATAAGTGTTAGCACTCACCCGTAGTGGTATGACAATAGTATGGAGTCCATAAAATTTTGCTTATCCACATACTTGAATAAGTTCTGATATGTCGCCTCTGGATCTTTATAAATCATGTCTTGGTTTACCTTTGACGGGTCCATGAAACCAACGTCAAAAATACGCTCCCTCCGACATCTTTGAATCTGCATTCTACATAATAAGCAATAAAGTAGCGCCGTCACTCATAGAGTTTTTTAAATGACAATAAAGAAATTGTTAGAAGAAATCACTTACAAAACCCAGGTTTGAATCAAAGACATGTCCAGGGCGTCTCGTTGGTAGATTTCGTAGATATCTTTGAACTCCAACCAAATCATTTCTTCTCCATTGAAAAAATCCTCATCCTTCACGCGACACCCGAACATGTCCCGTCCTTTCGACGCTTGAACCATGTACCATCCATGGAATAAATACATCTTTGTTTGTAGCTTTTTCACATCATCTGGCGGGACGAAAGACTTGCCAAGCTCAAAATGCCACTTAGTCACTTTAGCTTTGGGCGGGGATGCTTGGCCAGTGAGGACCGCTCTACTGAGACCTGTCTCTTCCATTTGACGTCGGAGCATCAGTTCGTGCGCATCTGGCAACTGAGTCAATCCTTGCTGAGGTTGTTCGCCGAGCTGAGGAATAGTAGAACGTTTCGACTTATGCGTTACCGGCTTCACTTTAGACTTAGGCGATGCCGGCTTCACTTTTGACTTGGGCGATGCCGGCTTCACTTTAGACTTAGGCGATGCCGGCTTCACTTTAGACTTAGGCGATGCCAACCGCTCAGCCTGCTCAGCTCTCTTCCTTTTCTGAAAAGATTTTATTAATGAGCGGTCGTAGTCAGATATTTCGGCTTTTTTTCTGTTCTGCCCTGGTCAAATTTTGTAAGAACATCGCCGCCTTGACCGGGTCAACCACGAACTCTTTCTCAGGCTCTTTCTTCTTGTGAAAATGCATGTGTACTTCTGCGGCGACTACCTCGTCAAGTTCCTCTTGCGTCAGCTCGTAAGCTAATTTCTTCTTTGCCGGCACTTTCTTTTGCTTAGTTGGCCGCTTTGTTGGTGGTGGAGGACTTGTTGGCGCAGTTTTCTTTCTGGGCGGATTCCTTTTTGGCCTCGCCAGTGGAGACCAATCTTCTTCTGCCGGAGCCGGAGGATCATCTGCCGGAGGATCATTAGCTGGAGGATCATTTGCCAGAGAATCATCGTCATGCGGAGACGGTGGACCTGGCGGAGCTGTCGAGGTTGTTGCTTCCACACCAGGTATGATGATGTCACGCTTGCTCCATAGAATGATGCCGTGACAACACTCTACAAGAAGTGTTTCCCCATCACCTCCGGGGATGTCAAGCTGCAAGCCGTTGTAATCTGAGACAACTTGTTCCACCTCGACTAGTGCGTAGCCATATGGAATCTCCTTGGAGTGTACTGTTTGTCCTTCTTTCAATGGTCTAGCTGTACCGTATGCAACCTAATATATTCGGAAAACTTAATAACACAATAATATGTTCAACATATGTAAACTAACTTTAAGTCATTGTTATTATACGTACCACCACTGATATGTTCTTCAATGTTGAATGAAGCTCGCAAGCGGTGGGCTGAGATATTTCATCCACAGGGTAACGTGCCGGTTCTGATTGAGCTGGCGGAAGCTCTGTGGAAGCGTGACTGCTACGTTGTTGTGGAGGGGTAACCAAAGCAGCAGGATCTTCTGCTCCTCTAGCTTGTGTCATCTGAATAAGTGCTAGCTCCATTCGCTGTTCCATCTCTCCCTCCATATCCTGTATCTGTGCGCCCTGGGCGGCTACGATTTCCTCTAGCTCCCTCATTCTGTTCTCTGTTTCGGTCTTCTTCCGCTTACGGTTCCTGTAGGAGGAGCTGTTCTCCTTGAAAGCATACTTCCAAGAAACAGAAGTTCCTACTCCGCGCGTTCTTTCAGGATGCTCCTTGTTTCCTAAGGCATAGGTTAGCTCATCTCTTTCTCTGTCAGGGATGAATTCTCCAGCCTCAGCTTTCCTTATGATTTCAAGGAGACGGTGAGCTAGGTCCCGCAAGTCCTCGCCAAAAATCAAAGATCCGTCTATTGGACTGAGAGTGCCTCCATGACCATAATACCAATGCTTGGATCGTAAGGGCCAGTCATGTGTCGCTGGACGAATGCCTCTAGCATAGAGATCTTCTTCCATCTTGTCCCATTTGTCGACGCTACCTTTATAACTGCCTGAACCCATTCGATGGGTGTACTTCTTTTTTTCCGCATTGCCGATGTTCCTTGCGGATATCTCAGATCCTTCTGTGGACTGTTTGTACTCCACGAATGCGTCCCAATGATGAGGTCTTATGGTAGGGTGATTGTCAAAATCCGGAATTTCTTCTGTTTTGAGATATTTCTTCCACAATTTTGTCTTATAATTTTGAAATTGAGTTGCCATCTTTTTCAGCGTCCAATCCTTCAATTTCTCTTCACGATCTGAAGGAAATCCGAATATTTCTTTCACATCAGCCCTATCATTTCTTTCTCCGTATTAGCCAGAACATACGGTTCATTGGGGTCCGTAGATCTCCATTTCCTGATACTAATGGGAACGCATTCACAAACAATAACCCCACATTGAGAGATATATTTTCTGGCAATTTCTTTGGGCTCAGTTGGCTCGCCATCATCCTCCACTTTGGTGATGTGCAATTTGACCTCCTTCAGCCTCTTAGTGGTACTTCTTTTTCCAGGGCGTTTCGTAGCGCCAGTTGTCGCCGTAGATGGCTAGAATAATTAGACGGTATAAATTAGTCACAACATTAGGTTAAGATAATGTATATAATGTTTATGAGAAATATTAGCACCTGACTAGACGTGGGCTCATCGCTACTACGTTGACCCACATTAGGTTGCATCTGGTCCAAATTATCACCACCAGAAATACCTTGCATTATTTCTTCCATGCTCGGTGGCCGATCAGTGTTTCCACCCAAATTAAAATGAGATGCTAAGAATTCATCGTTATCCTCCTCGTGGATCGTCATCTTAAAAATAAATATTCTACGTCAAATAATTTATAATTATTGTACGTTAAAGAAATATTCTACGTACGTTAAAGAAATATTCTACGTCAAACAAATAATTATTGTACGTTAAAGAAATATTCTACGTCAAACAAATAATTATTGTACGTTAAAGAAATATTCTACGTCAAATCAATAATTATTGTACGTTAAAGAAATATTTTACGTCAAATAAATAATTATTGTACGTTAAAGAAATATTCTACATCAAATAAATAATTATTGTACGTTAAAGAAATATTCTACGTCAAATAAATAATTAATGTATGTTAAAGAAATATTCTACGTCAAATAAATAATCATTGTACGTTCAATAAATATTCTACGCCAAATAAATAATCACTATACGTTAAAGAAATATTCTACGCCAAATAAATAATTCTAAGTCAAATAAATAAATTCTAGTCAAATTTATCGTTAACCCTAATCATTAACACTAACTATGAAATTAATACACATGCAGCTGTCGGGTTCTTAATGCACGTCGGAAAGGTTTACGTGTGGCCGGCTTCAAACGAGCTCGTGTTCGCGTGGCGGTCGGCTGCGGTTCTCGGTAGTCGCAGGGTCGCACGCGGCCGACTTCAGACGAACAGCCGTTCGCGCACGCGGAGCGCTTGAGACGAGCTCGCGTTCGTCGGGCCGGTACGTGGAGGGCGATGGGCGTCGAGCTAGGCGGCAGTCGCGCGCGACTAGGTGGCCGCCGAACGGCCGCGCGGGCGGCGCGACGGTGGGGGCAGCCGAGCGACAGCGGGGGCTCCCGGCGGCGCGGCGGCGGGAGGCCGCGGAACGGCGGCGGCCGCTGCTGATGGAGGGCGGCGGCGCGTCCGGGGCGGCCGAACGGCGCGCAGGTGGCCGCTGAACGGCGCGCGGGTGGCGGCGGCGAGCGGGGGCGTCATCGGGGTGGAGGCCGGGCGTCGGTGGAGGGGCGGCGCCGGGGGTGGAGACGGCGCCGGCGGCGCGGTCGAGCTTGGGGACGACGACGGCGCTTGGGGAGACGCGGCGGCGCGGCGGCGCGGTGGCGCTTGGGGACGACGGCGGTGGGGTCCGCGAGGGCCGGCGGGGAGACGAAGTGGGGAGTAGAGAAGACGAAGACGGCGAGATGCGAAAATTTTCTAAGCGTTGACTATATATAGGGCGGACCTTTAGCAACGGGCGCAGCCAAGGCCCGGTGCTAAAGGTCCTTTAGCACCGGGCGCAGCCAAGACCGGTGCTAAAGGTTTAGGCTTAGCACCGGGCGCAGCCTAGGCCCGGTGCTAAATGTAAGCCGCTTGGGCGCCAAACGAAACTGGGGACCTTTAGCACCGGGTCTTAGATCCGCCGCCCGGTGCTAAAGGTGCCCCAGTTCCGTTTGGCGCCACTTTTTTGGCGCAATTTTATACTTAGCACCGGGTTTTGCAAATACCCGGTGCTAAATAATATTACTACTACATCTAAATGTTTAGTCTTATTTATTTAATTTATACTTAGTCTTATTTATTTAGGTTATACTTAGTCTTATATTTTTAGGTTATACTTAGTCTTATATACTTAGGTTATACTTGGTCTTATTTATTTAGGTTATAGTTAGTCCGGTGCTAAATAATATTACTACTACATCTAAATGTTTAGTCTTATTTATTTAATTTATACTTAGTCTTATTTATTTAGGTTATACTTAGTCTTATATATTTAGGTTATACTTGGTCTTATTTATTTAGGTTATAGTTAGTCTTATTTATTTAGATTATAACTAAAACATTATTAGCAACGTCGGGGTTAGGTTAAAAATACAATATTTAGCATAAAAAATTAATATATTTGTTATATATGAAATGAAAGAGAATAAAATAGTTAAAATATTACAGTTTTCATCATAGTGCAATTAACTTATACAACATCATTGTTTACTTGAACAACACTAACAAACTTTCTCCTCACAAATGTCCCTTGATTGTGATCGCGACGTAGATAGGGTGTCTCCTCTGCTGCTAACAGGATGGTTGGGTCAGCAGCCACCGAGAATGGAGGTCGACCGTCGAGCATATCATAATCTTCATCTGTCTTATCCTCAACTCCTACGATTTTTCTTTTTCCAGGAAGAACTATATGACGCTTTGGCTCGTCTTTTGATGGGTCCGATTGCTTGCTCGTCCCTTTCTTTGGCTTGCTAGCCATGTCTTTTATATAAAAAACTTGTGTCACATCTTTGGCTAGGACGAACGGTTCGTCTAGAAACCCAATCTTGTTTAGGTCCACTATAGTCATCCCATACTCATCAGTTGCAACTCCTCCTGCAGTCAGTTTCACCCATTGACACTTAAACAGTGGGATCTTTAAAGGTCCATTTTCCAGTTCCCATATCTCCTCTATGACACCATAGTATGAGTTCTTATTGCCATTGATGTCGGTCGCATCGATCCGGACACCACTATTTTGGTTGGTGCTCTTCTTGTCTTGGGCTCTTGTATAAAATGTATACCCATTTATGTCGTAGCCTTGCTATTTTGGTTGGTGCTCTTCTTGTCTTGGGCTCTTGTATAAAATGTATACCCATTTATGTCGTAGCCTTGAAATTTTAAGATCATGGTCGATGGACCCCTAGCTAGAAAGGCTAGTTGCGCATCAATACCCACAACAGCCATCAGATGTTCTCGCAACCAATCTGTGAAACTACAATTGTGTTGACGTTGAATAAATGTCGCAGTCTTTCCTGGATTTTCTTCATACAGAATCTTCATGTGCTCCTCGATGTATGGAGCAACTAAGGCTGACTGTTGTAGAATTGTGAGATGTGCTTTACAAAATGTCAGCATGTCTCTGATTACCATCGTCTTTCTTCCTAGTGTGCCCTTTCCACCAAGTCTCCCCTCATGATGTGATTCAGGCAACCCAATCGGCTTGAGGTCTTCGATAAAGTCAACACAGAATTCAATCACCTCCTCTGTTTCGTATCCCTTAGCAATGCAACCTTCTGGACGAGCACGACTACGTACATACTTCTTCAGAACAGCAAAGTATCTCTCAAAAGGGAACATGTTATGAAGAAATACTGGGCCCAGTATACGAATCTCTTTGACAACGTGAACCAATAGATGTATCAAAATATTGAAGAATGATGGTAGAAATATCATCTCAAAGCTGACAAGACATTGGACCACGTCGTTCTGTAGCCTATCCAAATCTTCAGGATTGTTCACCTTTTGAGAAATTGCATTAAGGAATGCACATAACTTCACAATCGCTTTCCGCACATTAACTGGTAGCACACCCCTCAGTATGACGGGAAGCAGTTGGGTCATCAACACATGACAGTCGTGAGACTTGAGGTTTAAGAACTTTTTATCTTTCATGTTAATTATTCCTTTAATATTGGAGGAATAGCCTGACGGGACCTTGATACTGTTCAAGCATTCAAACATACTTGTCTTCTCCTCTTTGCTGAGAGTGAAGCTAGCGGGACGCAGGTACTTCCGTAGATTCAAACGTTTAAGTTCCTGCCGTGCTTCCAGTGTATCTCTTGGCTTCCCATAAGTACCAAGGAAGCCTATCAAGTTCACACAAAGATTCTTCGTCAGATGCATCACATCAATTGCGTTGCGGACCTCAAACAATTTCCAATAAGGAAGCTCCCAAAAGAGAGACTTTTTCTTCCACATCGCGGCACGCCCATCCTCACCTGCCTTGACAGGTTGGCTTCCATCTCCCTTTCTAAATATTACTTCTACATTTTTCACCATATCAAATACATCTTGTCCATTGCGGTGTATCGGCTTTGTACGGTGCTCCGCATCCCCGCCAAAGTGTGGACATTTCTTTCGTAGTTCGTGCTTCGAAGGAAGAAATCAACGATGACCCATGTAAACAACCTTTCTACAATGCTTCAAATAGATGCTTTCAGTATCATCTAAGAAATGGGTGCATGCTTTATATCCTTTGTTTGTTTGTCCGGACAGGTTACTTAGTGCAGGCCAATCATTGATGTTGATGAAAAGTAGTGCCCTAAGGTTAAAACTTTCCTGTTTGTACTCATCTCACATAGTAACACCTTCTTCCTTCCACAGTTGTTTAAGTTCGTCAAGCAATGGTCTTAGATAAACATCGATGGCGTTGCCAGGTTGCTTTGGACCTTGGATAAGCACCGGCATCATAATGAACTTCCGCTTCATGCATAGCCAAGGAGGTAAGTTATAGATACATACAGTCACAGGCCAAGTGCTATGACTACTGCTCATTTCACCAAATGGATTCATGCCATCAGTACTTAAACCAAGCCTTAAATTTCTTGCATCAGCATCGAACGTTGGGCATGCTCGGTCAATGTTTCTCCACTGGGATCCATCGGCGGGGTGCCTCAACACACCATCGTTCTTACGTTCTTCCTTGTGCCATCGCATCAACTTGGCATGCTCTTTGTTCCTGAACAAACGCTTCAGACGTGGTATTAAAGGAAAATACCACACCAGCTTCGCAGGAATCTTGTTCTTAATAGTCTCCCCATCAACCTCACCAGGGTCATCCCGCCTGATCTTGTAGCGTGTGCATTTGCAAACCGGACAACAATCCAAATTTTCATATTCAGCACCACGATATAGGATACAATCATTAGGACACGCATGTATCTTCTGCACCTCTAAACCAAGAGGGCAAACAACCCGTTTTGCTTCCCACGTTGTTGATGGCAATTCGTCTCCCTCGAGAAGAATCTTCTTCACGAGTTTCAATAATTCCTCAAAACCCTTGTCAGTAACACCATTACATGCCTTCCACTAGGGGTGAAAATGGTTATGGAAATTTCCGACCGACCGAGCTTCGTTTCCGAAAAAATGGTTTCGATTCCGACCGTTTTCGATTCTACTCAAACGCAAAACTTGATATTTTTAATCGTTATCTGCTCTACATTGCATCTCTTACATAATAGTTGATTTAGAAAATATGGTAAATTTCTGACCGACCGAGCTTCGTTTCCGATAATGCAATTTCATTTCCGACTGTTTCCGATCGTTTTCATCCCTACCTTCCACTGCAAAAAATCAAGCGTGATACCCAACCTTTTCAGCCCCTCTTTGCAATTTGGGTACAAATCAGTTCTGTGGTCCTGTAACATACGATCTATCTTTTTCCTTTCCTTGTCATTGTCGCGGCCTTGCTCGGCATCACGTAACATTTGACCAAGTGCATCATTAGGGTCATTCTGTGGAGCAACATCATCCTGGTCAGCACCATCCTGATCTGCATAATCCATTGCAACATCCGCAAAGGCACCATATTGAATGTCGTTATCATCCTTCTCTTCTTCATTGTCATCCATTGTGACTCCTCTTTCACCGTGTTTCGACCAAACCGCATAGTTTTGCATGAAACCATGGGTCATCAGATGGAAGTGAAGAACCCCTCTTGATTTGTACGATTTCTGATTTTTACATTGCCCACACAGACAAAACATGTCACCTGACGGCGACTTGTTGTCCTCCGCCACATCGAGAAAAGCATGCATGCCATCAACCCACTCCTGACTGCGTCGGTCCGACAAATGCATCCATTGCCTATTCATCTACATTTAGCAAAGTGATCTAATTAATTCATACACATTACAAAATTAACGAAATATCCAACACGACCAAGGTTCATAATTTATTCATACATTACAAAGTGATCTAATTGAAAATAAAATTGTATTTCACAAAGTCATAATGAAACACGACCAATGTTCATAATTTATTCAAGATGTCGTACATAAATTTCTCCATATCCAACATGCAACATGACCTATATCTTTAAACATCCTTCGATGGGAAAGTAGGATGCTCTGATATATTTTTTCCTGGTGCAGAAGATGGTGGAGCTGGACCGTAGCACCGCAACAGATCTTGAAGACCAAAACCAGGTTCCTCACCCCTTGCAACACATTCTTCATGTGTTTTAATCAAAAAATTAAGTTGTCCTTTCACCCAAGGTCCTGGTTTTTTCGACTTATCATGAGGTGGTACTATAGTTTTGCCCTTCGCGTGAGACGAACCACGATCCCTATCACCGGTCCCACTTCCTCCAGCAGTAGCCATATCGATATATCCACAAGGCTTTTATTTCTCAAAAAACAATAAATGTTATTGAAAAAATACTCATTACAACATACGAACTTCTATCAAAATAAACTAACCAATTTCACATATCTCCAATTAATACAAAAAATTACATAACACATTTTTAAAAATCATTCTATTCCATTTATAAATAAAATAATAAAAAACATACTGAAAAAACATTTCTAACAAACATTTCTCATATACATACCTAACATTAAATTTAAACAGCTACAAACACACATATATTAATATATATTATACCCCTTTCTCTCTCTTCTCTTTTTTCTTCACAAATTTCATATTTATAAAGTATAATAACAATAGAAACTAATCAAGAACATGAGAGGATGAAATTGTGTACCTCGTAGAAAATCATTATATTCCAAATTACATATCACACAAAATAAAAATCATTATATTCCATTTATAAATAAAATACTAAAAAGCATACTCAAAAAACATTTCTAACAAAATTTCTCCAATACATACCTAACATTAAATTTAAACCACTATGAACACACATATATAACCCTTTCTCTTTCTTCTCTTTTTTCTTCACAAATTTCATATTTATAAAGTATAATAACAATAGAAACTAAACAAGAACATGAGAGGATGAAATTGTGTACCTCGTAGAATGCTTCAAAAGAAGGGAAGCTTCACAATTTTTGAAAAAAAAAATTGGTAAAATCTCCCCTCAACCCGAGCACACCATAAACACAGCTCGGAGTGTTCATGCTGGCTCGGGCGTGGAGAGGAAGGAGGGAATATATAGGTAGATAATCAGCAATGGTTGCTGGCTGCAACCGGTGCTAACATCGGGGATTTAGCACCGATTCATAGCTAGAACCGGTGCTAAATGTTGCTCTGGAATTAGCACCGGTTGCAGGCAGCAACCGGTGCTAAAGGGGTGGATTTAGCACCGGTTGCTGGAAGGTCCTCCCCCCACCGAAGCACGCCGCGCGCGCCTGCGCGCGGCAGCTAGCCGTTGGACCCGGTGCTAATACTCCATTAGCACCGGGTTCAAAAATGGCCCTTGTTTATGTCGTCCGCGGATGTCTCATTCTCTTCTAGTGAACGCACATCATTTTCAAGAACATATATTAGCATATATGCGTGATATACACCGTCGTACCTCGTGGTACCTTTCTTGATGAACATTTTCAAGGAACGCACATCATTAACGGGAAAATCAAATAAAATTAAAAAAATTTAATCAGTGACATATATCATGGTTACCACATGTAATGACATAAACCAACAATGTGAATCGAGTTTTATAACTAGTAAATATGTACATATGCTATTCTGATTACAAGAACTAACGAGAAAACAAGAACATAGATTGTTAAATATGAGAATTGTACCCCTTTGCAAAATAGAAGTCCTCTCTAATTAAATGGCCTAATCCAAGAGACATGCTAAAACGTGGCCTTTATAGCAAATGGACAGCGTTGGGCAAAAATAGCAAGCGAGGACGGTAGGATAGCAATCCTCGATTTATAGCAAAGTAGATAGAAGAGCTGTTGGATGGAGGTTTTTTTGAATCCTTTTCTTTTTTTAGCCAAAGTAAGTCCATATACAAGAGCTCTTGTAGATGCTCTTATACTACATTGCATTTCAGGCCTCCGCGGATGTGTGGATGAGAAAGAAACAGAAAACCAACAAAAAAAAGCAAAAACATATTCTCCAAAACGACAAGAACCACAGAACAAGGAAAGAAAAAATTAAGCAAAATCCAAAACGGATCTTCAAAACATCTAACCATGCATGGCTCTCCGCGCCTGCCATGGAACAAGAACAAGCGACACACACTAACAGCAAGTAAACTAGCCATCCACACACCCAAAAAAAAAAAACAAATAGATTCAATACCAGTGCTGAGTGCTGACGCAACAAGAATAGGCAAGAGCATGGTTCCAGACTTCTGCTGTTCTTCAGAACCGGACCACGCGCTTGGCTCGGAAGTGGTGAGGCGCTGATGTACTAACTTTGATGGCCGGGGTCAAGGCCTACGCCGGGTTACGGTGCTCCGGCCGCATCAGCTTGTGCTGCCGCCCCGCGCTAGGAGGACCTCCACCGCTGTCCGCCGCGCGACTGCCGCCGTGGTCGGCCGGCGCGTGATCTGCCGCCACCACGCTGAAGGACGGGCGGCCCTTCCACAGCGATGTCTCGTGCCCCCACGCCGCGCACGGCCCAAATCCAAAAGCAGCGCAGGCCAATAAGCATGTTTCGGCGGCGCTCCATGCCCCCGTTCGCCTGGATCTGCCTTCCTTGCAGATTGCCAGCCTCGCGCCGCTTGGATCCGACGTCACCGGCGCGCTCCCGCACCACGCCGTCTGGATCCGACGGTAGCGCCGCTCGGAACAGATCTAGTGGGTACTTCACAGCACTGTCGTGCATAGGGGTTGAGCCCGCTCGGAGGAGACGGAGGAGTCGCTGTCAGTGGCCGCGGACGGGGCCAGTACCGACATCCCCTCGTGGCTTCCTCGACTCCTTCCAGCGCCAAGCCAGATCCGGGAGCCAGCGGCCGCGCACGGGCCCGATCAAGCCGGATCCAGCGCCAGCATCCTTGCGTCGCCCTCCTCTACTTCGGCACGCGCCGATCCGGATCCGAGCGCCAGTGGCCGCGGACACCCCCCTCCCTCCCCCCCCCCCCCCCCCCCCTCATCGACTCCAACCGTCGGCCGGTCCCGTGCCACGGTGGATCAGAGCCCGAGCGCCACCCCCCTCCTCCCCATCGTTGAGGCCTGCGCCGCGCCTAGATATGACCGGCGAGGCAGCCAGCAGCGCCGCCGTGCCCGGTGATGGACGTTGACGACCCGCGCCCTCCACCGTGCCCCGGCTGGCCGTTTCGAGGACGAAGATGAGAGAGACCGGTCGGAGGAGGGAGAGTATGAATTTCAAATATTTTTGAAACTCATGTTCAGAATTGGGTGATCCTTTTATTATGTACATTTTCTATACACGTACTTGTATGTTCATCTGATTTGACATAATGTACACGTTCTGACATGTGGTACAGAATCCTATCTCATCCACTATCCCATCTCCTCTCTCCAATTGCTGGTACCTCATTGGAGCAAATAGCCGGCCTCCATGTAGCAAGGTGTAGAGAATTCTACTTCCTTGCTAGTACCCTAATAACTATTGTCTACTGAATGTGAATAGAGATGTATAGTTAAAAAAAAATCAACCTGCAGAAGGTAAGATCACCCCCACGGCAGTATAGTTCTCTGAAAAGAACTTGCATAAAAGTTTTTTATTGCCATTTTTTTAAAAACTAAGATCATTCCTTGTTAGCCAAATTGTCCAACATAAATTGTCTCTTCTAGTGGGACCAATATTAAAGATCACCCCCACGGCAGTATAGTCCTCTGAAAAGAACTTGCATAAAAAAACTAAGATCATTCCTTGTTAGCCAAATTGTCCAACATAAATTGTCTCTTCTAGTGGGACCACTACAAGAGAATGAGCTATCCGCGGAGCACATAAACAGGGGTCATTTTTGGACCCGGTGCTAATGGGGCATTAGCACCGGGTCCAACGGCCAGCAGGGGCCATTTTTGGACCCGATGCTAATGGGGCATTAGCACCGGGTCCAACAGCTAGCAGCCGCGCGCAGGCGCGCGCGGCGCGCGTCGGTGGTGGGGGAGGGGATTTAGCACCGGTTGCAGCCAGCAACCGGTGCTAAATGTCCACCTTTAGCACCGGTTGCTGGCTGCAACTGGTGCTAAATGCCCGAAGTTAGCACTGGTTGCAGCCAGCAACCGGTGCTAATTATCTACCAATATATTCCCTTCTTCCTCCCCAGACCCGAGCCAGCATGAACACTCTGAGCTATGTTCATGGTGTGCTCGGGTTGAGGGGAGATTTTGCCAAATTTTTTTCAAAAATGATGAAGCTTTCCCTCATTTGAAGGAGTCTACAAGGTACACAATTTCATCCTCTCATGTTCTTGGTTAGTGTTGGCACTCCTTAGCGTCACGTTTTTAGCAACGCTCAAGAGCGCGAAGATATATGTCGTCGTATGCAAAACGGATTCTGCAAGCGCACAGAATATATATCGTTGTAGCACTTCACCTCGGGAGTTATCCCAGGGTATCGTATTTATATTTCGCAGGGAAGCAGATGGTTAAAGTGTATTGAAGAATGATATGATAAATCTTGCCAGAAATATCAAGCCAAAAACCCAAGGTACAAACTCTAGGTTTGAGGGATAATGGTCAAGTGAATGACCGGATAGAAGGTCTGAAAGACCAGCGACACACAGAAGCTCCTAAGTCTACTAGAAAAGGAAAGATGTTGGGAGAGACCGGACTTAGATACTTCCTAACTCAGAGCAAAAGACACTCTAGCCTTAGCCTAGACTCTAGCTTAGATACCGGGGACAGAGCTCGCTTCGACGGCTAGAACGGGAGAACCTTAGAACGGGGTGAGAGAGGGGGTTCTCCGGGCTCAGCACTACTGTTATGAATACACCCGAATGTGGTGGACTACGAAGGACGGACAGGGCTGTCACCATCTGCCGCCTACCACTGCAGTTCCGTGGGGTGCAACACACTTCCTAGTTAATCCACAAGCCAGATACCACGTCTGCACTCGAAGATTAATATTTCTCTTGAGGCCTGTCAAGAGAAATCCCCGTCTTCCCTAAGGCGTCTTACGGCCCGGTCAAGGCGAGCAAACCCGCGAGATAAAGCCCGATAGAGCTAAAACTAAACTCTACACTAAAACTAAAGGGAGACAAAACTTAACTCTGAAAAGAGCTAAGAACTTTACTCTAAGAAAGAGCAAGAAATAAATATGAGAAATAACTTAAGCTCTGAATAAGATAGTATTGTTATGATAAACTCTTCAAAAGAAGAAAAGGATACAAGAACTTTACCAGAACTCCAAAGAACTCTGAAGATTCGAGCGAAGCTCGACTCGACTCTACTCCCAACTCTAATCCTAATCTAAGAAATGGAAAAGATACAAGAGCTCCCTTCAAGTAAAGACTTGAGAAGTGTGGTGTGTGTCTTGGATGGAAGAGAGGGCAGCCTTTTATAGCCTCTCAAGGTCGGTAGCACTCATAACTGTCACGCCACCAGCCTGCTTAACCTCCACGCGAAAGATGATCGCATGAAGAGGCAGCAGCAGGCCGGCCGGCCTGGTGTAGGCCGATCGGCCTACACCTGGCGCCCCTGGCCACCACCTTCGTCGTGGACGCTCCAGATTGCTTCCTGAGGTCGGTAGCGGTTGCGTTCAGTT
The DNA here is from genome assembly GCA_015476505.1 of Urochloa ruziziensis. Lineage (NCBI taxonomy): Eukaryota > Viridiplantae > Streptophyta > Magnoliopsida > Poales > Poaceae > Urochloa > Urochloa ruziziensis. The sequence goes on from CM027119.1 coordinate 46,095,928, forward strand.
GAGGTTGTCCAAGAATCCGATGTTGTGGGCCCTCTAATCCATGTGTCTTGCACTCTAGGCCTTTCGGGTCCTTGGATCAAACCGACGTTGATTGCACGGTGCTTGATCATCCTGGGTATTTGCTTGAGCTTGTGGATCAGTGACGTGGCCAGACCTGGCCAGGGGAGGCCGGTCGGCCTAGGCTAGGCCGGTCGGCCTGGCTCTGTGCCAGGTTTGGCCCCTGTTTCATCTGTTTCATCCTGCAACCATAACTCATCCAAAACTTATGGAATTTGTTAGTATAAACACTTTTATGCATGGAACATGGTATGATCATCCTCATTTCACCGAATTGTTGACGGTCAAAACTGGGTTGTAATGGCCGTCAACACGCCCCCAAGCTTAGATTCTTGCTCGTCCTCGAGCAAGGCTAAACTCTAGGTTCGGTGGGTCAGGAGTTGCTTCAATGTGTATACTCTCTAAGTACCTTGTGCTTAAGCCAAAACTCGACAAATCATTTGAGTAAGTTGGCATAAAAGAGAACTCATACCATGGTTCATCATGGGGTTGCACGGTTCACGTCTTGGGCTGTTGAGAGCATGAACGGTCATCTCTGAAGTATTTCCTGCAACTTTTTAGGTTCCATCTCGGAGATATGAATTTTTTAAAAGATGGTTCATTCATTCCCCGATGGTGCTCTCGAGTCACTCAAGGTGTTTAATCCTCACACTTGGTCGGGATTGACCAATTTTTCCCTACACTAAGGCTGAAGTGGAGTTGTAGGTAGGGTAAGAGTGGCATACCTTGGTTACTTCTGTTGTCGAGTCGAAGAGTGGTTCGCGAGCAATGACACTCGTCAAATTCCGGTCTTTGGAATCCATAGGTTCAAGTGGAGAGGGAGAAGGTGTGATGCTCAAAGGTCTTGGGACTCCTTATTTTCTCTCTCATATTTTTGAGATGTTTCTCTCTTCTTCTTTCCTCTCTTTTTTTCGAATGGAGCATTGTCTCCAACTCTTCTTTTTTTTGAATACATCTCTTGTCTTACTTTGGTAACAGAGAGGAATTCAACTTTGTATGGAGTGATTGAGGACCTTTGGGGTGAGCTTTGTGGTGAGGTGAGTATATGTCATCGACGGTGGATGTCAACCCCGGAGCGGGACTTTGACTAGTCAGACATTTTGAGGCTGAGGTGGATGGGAAGACCGGTAAATGACAAGTGCCTTCTGTAAGCGGACTTCACCATTCGACAGACTCAAAGCAACTCAAGATAGCATATGGTAGTTCATGAGATATATAACTGTTTAGGCTCAGGATAGGACATTCAAACCATCGAGGAAGATTCACCAAGTAATATTTTATAAAACTTCTGAGAGGTTCCTTACTAGGCATGCAGTTATACCTCGAAACAAACCATATCAAAACTCACAATAACTTAAACAATGAACAGGTGCTCTCCTTCCACAGATAAACATGGTGGATCTTTAAATGCCAACGAACTCAAATACTTGGAAAGTAAGGGATTAAGCATGAGGCACTTAAAGGGCATAAACAGAGCAACTATTCATCATTCCAAGGTTATCAACCATATTCCATACATAAGGAGCTTTTTATTCAACATTGTTTTTGTTTTTTTAATTATTATTATCATATCAAGGCAAGGCAAGGCAAGGCAAGGTAAGGCAAGGCAAGGTAAGGTACGGCGCTTTCGAACATACCTGAGACTCCCCCAAGCTTCGCTGAAGCTCACTGGTAGTACTAGTTGGGGTCGTAGTGCATGTAGTTGAAGAAGCCGTGCATGTCGATCTGGAGGGATGTGGTCATCCCCCAGTTCTGCTGCATGAGGTCGGTGTTGTGTGCAACTTCATCTTTGAGCTGCTGCTGTTGCAGAGTCATCGTCTCCAACCTGGTACTCAGATCAGCAATCCCCCGGGAGACCGGGTTCTCGTAATCATGCCTGGCGGAGGCGGATGGTCCGACCTGCGGGCCGTATCCTGCCGTTCCATGATGGTAGTCGAAAGCTTCCTCGAAGCTCATGTGGGCAGTGGGATTCTCCGTCGGCTGCTGGTGGTAGTCGTACTCGGGCTGCTGCTGGTAGTGGTACTCGGGCTGCTGCTGCTGGTGGTACCCGGGCTGAGGTGCGGTAGACGTTCCGGCATCACTCTCATGCCTGGTTCGCCTGCCACGTGTCACAGGGCCTGCAACACTGTGGCGAGCGGGTTCCTTCCTTCTGAGCTGCATGGTTAGACTTTTCGCTGATCTCAGCGACAAAGCCGGGCATGGAAGCTCGACTTCGTCGACAAAACCAGGATAGCACATGAGAAGAGTATTGCCAGGGCCCTCGCGCAACAAGTGACCCTGGATAAAATGGTCTAAACCAATGCAAGCCTGATACTCTTGTGTAGCGGGAAGGAAAGTGACTTGAGCGCCCTGCAAAGCACCAACGTGGGTGGCAATGCGGGTGACTAGCGAGGTTATGTCAATCGTGGCTCGGCCAGTGACTAACCTCTGCCAGTCGTCAAGCATGCTCATGACAGGCGAGAAACGAATTTTCTTGACCATGGCATACAGGCACTCTAAATCAGATAAAAGGCAAAGACGCAAATCAGCTCGTGGGTGAACCACCATAGCAATCCACTTCGCCAGAAAACGAAGAGTGGGGTTCTGGATGGCAGTGATGCTATTTTTCCTCGAGGATGGCTCGCCTGTGATGCTATCCCACCATGCGGCACGGTTGTACCGGTGGTTAGTCACCAGCAGGTTGGCATCAATGATGCATCTCTTGTTGAAACCAAGAGCCTCACTGAGTTGCTTCGGGGTCAAGTAAAATCCTCGTTGAAAAATCGAAAGCAAATATTTGTCTCGTTGGGAAGAACTTCGACTTCAAGTTCAAACTCATCAAAAACTCCATAGTGAGGAAGTGTGAACCTGTTTCCTGAGACGGGGTAGAAGTTTTGCCATCCGACGTTGTTGAAAGCCCGTTCCATGTCTCCTCCGAGACCGGTCCTGATCAGCAGCATGGGATCGAAGTACTTGGCATGCGTGTAGTAGCGGTCCTGGAGCTTGGCCAGCACCATTCTCTCCCCTTCGGTCCGAGCAACGATATGCTCGATCCGAGTCATGATTCGGATGCGGAGCCTGTTTCGAGGCACTTCCTCCTCCTGGGACTCTGTGTCTTGTCGAGTTGAGTCGACAGACATAGTGTCCCGGGAAGCGGATGATCCCTGAGAGCGGCGGGAGCTCGAGGAGCTTAGCTTGGTCACGACTCCACGTGCCGTCTGACTGTGCCTTTGTCCACATGATTCGGCAAAAGGTTAGTCTCACAATACCCGAAGGAAATCAGGGGTTAGACAGTCAGAAGTTAGGCGTTCTTGTGGGAGATTAATCACCACAACTCGGTTAGTCGTTCTTGCGGGGTAAGAACCACCACAAACGTTCTCGTTCAACCGGCAGGGGTTTGTTCTCACAAGAATTCAAGAATGGATTTTAGCAGAATTTTCTTGTGGCTTAAGCTCTAACCTTACTTAAAGATTTTCGAAATTCGGAGCGAGGGAGAAGGGAAGTGCTCAGGATGCATGCATACCTGTGCTTGGGGCGAGTTGCTCCTGAGCTGGGCATTGCCTTTTATAGAGGCGCGGCAGGGGGAGGCCGGCCGGCCTGGGGCAGGCCGTTCGGCCTGCACATGGCGCCGGTCGTGCCCATCCCGTGCGTCGGTGGTCACTCCACTGCTCCTGGTGCTGCTGGTAGGTGAGGATGGGACGGCGACGGTGGAGAGAGGCCGGCCGGCCTGCATGGGGCCGATCGGCCTGGTGTGCTGCCCAATTTCCTCCATCCTTTTGTGTCGTGCCCATCACATGTGCTTGTTCCTTGCTGCTTTGATCTGGCCATAGAAGATGACAAGTGGGGCCACGGCCTGGCCTGAAATTTGGCCGATTTTTTTTATATGCTAAGTGATGCATAAGTAAAATATGAATGTAAGTTTGAAAATCAAACATGCTGATTTGAAAGAAAGATTTAGAAAGGGAAACCTATTCTATATGCAATGCATGGATACGTACCATATACCTTATGGCGAGGGCTCGAGTTTTACGTCCTGAGCGGAACTCTCCGATTCTTCGTTCGGGGCTGATTTCACCCGCCATTCCTTTCGGTTTGGACGGGGCTTGGTTTCAACTTCCTTGTCGCGCTTTGCTTGCTCTTCCAGTACTTTGGCTCTTGATATCCTTCGCCGCGCATGATAGCGGTCATGTCATTTTCTTTTCCTTGGCAGCGAGGGCTTCCACCATTTTCATGAGTGTTTCTATGGTTGGCATCCTGGGATTTCTGGGTGTGATTTCTCTGACCATATTGACTTGTTCAGGGGTCTCTTTAGGACGGAAGGAGAAATTCTCGGTTTCTCCGATGAATCCTGAGTTGAATGGTCCCTTTTCCCACGTCGATGTTTGCATTCGCGGTACTCAAGAATGGTCTCCCAAGGATGAGAGAATTCTTGGCTCCATCTTCCATGTCAAGGACGATGAAATCCACAGGGACGAAGAAATCCCTGATCTTGACTGGGACATTTTCCGCGACTCCGTGTGCGTAGCGGATCGATTGATCCGCTAGCTGCAAACACATGGGTGTAGAGACAAGCGAAATATGCTTAAGGTGGTCAAAAACTACCTTTGGCATTACGCTGACGCTCGCCCCCAAGTCACATAGGGCATTGTCGAAATCATGGCCTCCAATTGAGCATGAGATTGTGGGGCAACCAGGATCTTTCTTCTTCTTGAGGCGGGGACCGAGTATGGCAGAGCTGCATTCCTCAGTCAGCTGTACCGTCTCCTTGTGGGTAGAGTCCTCTTGTTGCTAAGTATGTCTTTGATATACTTGGCATACGTTGGGACCTGCAAAGCATCAAGAAGCGGCATATTGATGTATACCTTCTTGATTACCTCGACGAACTTGTCAAATTGTTCGTCGGCCACGGGTCTTCTCCTCCGTTCCGGGAACGGGAGGAAAGTGGGATCTCGGCTGTCGCTTGAGGCTTGTGGTGCCCTGTTCCCCTCCATCGAGACAGGGATGGATTCCTCGTCGTCTTCCTCTTCGGCAGCTGGCTCAGCGTGGCTAGCTTCCTTCTGTCGGGTACCTGCATCTTGAGGATTGTGTGGATCCCGCATGGACTTGCCAGTCCGCGTGGTCACCGCACTAACATTTTCCTTGCAAGGAACCTCCGGTTGCCCAGGTAGTTTTCCCGCATTTGGGTTAGGACAAGATGCAGCCAGCTGAGCCACTTGAGTTTCAATCATTTTGTTGAAGCTCAACTGGTTCTTAACGACAGAATTGAAAGCTTCTATCTGGGAGGCCATCGACTCCATAACTTTATCATTAGCAAGAAATTTCTTGCTAATGCTATCATTAATCTGTTTTTGGCCATACCAGATGTCCTTTAACGATGGTTGAAAACCGTTGTTAGAGCCATTACCTTGCTGTTGGCCGAAGGGGAAATTAGGCTTGGAATTCCAACCTTGTTGAGGACGGAAGCCTGAATTGTTGTTATTTCCAATGAAGCAGGCCTCCTCTTGTGTCATCGGGCAGCTGGTGCCTGAGTGTCCTGTTTCTCCACATGTTTCACATGTGATTCGGTCTTCCAGAATCTGACTCATCTCCTTTCCAGGAGATTCAATCTTCTTCAATAGAAGGTCCATCTTAGCGGTCAGCATGTCGATGGAGTCAATATGGTGTACTCCCTTGGTGCGGAGAGCTTGTCTCTCTCCCACCCAACTTTGGTGAGAGGATATTTTCTCAATGAGCGCCTTCACAGCGTCTACATCTAGCGAGAGGAAAGCTCCTCCCGCAGCTGCATCCAAGTGCTCTTGCAATCGGCGGCTCAGGCTGTGGAAGAAGTTTTGATTGATCAACCACTCTTCCACACCATGGTGGGGGCAGGCTGCAATGTACTCTTGCAGTCGCTCCCAAGCTTCTGGGACTGACTCTCCGTCTAGCTGCTGAAAGCTAGTGATTTTTCCTCGGAGGGCGTTGGTCTTGCCCACCGGAAAATACTTGGTCAGAAATGCGTTGGCGCATGTCTGCCAGTTTCCTTCGAAGGATGCTTTGTTGGCATAGAACCACTCCTTGGCTTTCCCAAGTAAAGAAAATGGGAAGAGATGTAGGCGGATGTTGTTGATCGGCGTGCCATTGGGGTTGATAGTGCTACACACCTCCAGAAAATTCTGAAGGTGAGCGTTGGCATCCTCAATTGCCCTTCCAGAGAAAGGACTGGCCTGGACCATGTTGATTAGGCCAGACCTCAGCTCAAATCCCCCTTCTTGTGCGTTCGACAGTCCTGGAAAGTTGCTGCTTGACGGGGCTGAGAACTCACGGAGTGTCTTCTTCGGTTGAGCCATCTCTGGTGATTCTGGGGCCGAAGAATACGACAAACCTGTGTCTAGTTCGGACTCGGAGTCGGATGACGACTCGAGAATGTTGCTTGAGCTGAGTGAAATCTGAGGAGGTACGACTCTTTTGCGCACTACTCTTCCAATGCGTTCTGGATTTGGATCAAAGTTTGACGATAGGTCGAAACCAGTCATGCACTACCCTGCAAACACATCAAAAATAGATGAATGTTGCAGTGGTGAGGTCACTAGGGTTAGTGGTTTGGTAAATCTGTAAAGACTATCAAATAATTCAACAATAACTTTAGCCAATTGCTTCCCCGGCAACGGCGCCAGAAATGCTTGTTGGCACTCCTTAGCGTCATGTTTTTAGCAACGCTGTGGGGGATATAGTACCCGGGTACCTCACGAGCAAGCCTGGGAGCCCACCAAAAGGGGGCGGCCCAGCCCACCGTTCTGGACCTGAAGACGTGCGGGACAAGTCGGCGCACGGAGGAAGGATCTGGAAGGAGAAGTCCTAGTTGGAATAGGAATTATTGTAAAAAAGGAAAGGATTCTTAGAGATAGGATCGGATACAAACCGACTTGTAACCCTGCCCCCCGATATATAAGGTGGGCAGGGACCCCCTCAAAAAACATCTGAGCAACTACACCACAATCCAACTCACAATCTACGCAATACAACACCCCAAAACAGGACGTAGGGTATTACGTCGAGTCGACGGCCCGAACCTGTATAAACCCTTGTGTCTGTCCATCCTAACCATCTTGCTTCCGATCTTTGCGATCTTCCCTACATTACAAATCACTTCCGTGGGCTACCCCGTGGAAGACTGCCGGAGATAATATCACCGACAGTGGCGCGCCAGGTAGGGGATATCGCCGAGATCAATCTGGTAAGCTCGATGGATCGCGTCAAGATCTTGGACAGCTGCAACCTCCCGGACGTCGACGAAGTCGAGATCCAGTTCGGGGACGTCATCACCACCACCGCCTTGGATACCCAGGCGGCAGGAGCTACGGTCGCCACGGAGGTCTCCTCTCTGGCGCCGACTTCGGCCATCACGGCCCAATCCGGTCCGATCGCCTCTGATCGTACCGGATCTACCCCGCTGGGTCCTTCGCAGAACGCGAGGCCAGACCAGTCGGGAACAGATCTACAATCACTCGGTTCCGATCCGACTCCTGAGAGCCGCGTCGCCGAATCATCGCAGAGCGTAAACGCTCAACCCACACGCGTCCAGAGCCCTGAGGTCATTGCTGTTCAGACCCCTGGCTTTTGCGCGCTAACTCGGAAGCAAAAGATGAAGGACATCATCCAGTCGGATGATTACTTCTCCGGGAGCGACTCCTACGGGTTAGATCTACTGGGACCCTCAATCTTGGACGATCTGCCGGAAGGATACACGGTGTCCGATGCCTCTACAGAGCCGGAACTGCTAAGGATCACTCGGAGAATTGACTCCGAGTAGTTTGGAGCGTTACACGCCCACATCCGACTTCTCCGAGTCCGAGGAAGACTACCTCGCGCAAGAGGGAGTCGGATCATATTGTTACATGGTGGCGCCAGCAACGCCAACCAATCCTGTCTCAGAAGATGAGGTCACTCCTGCTGAGGAGACGACCGAAGCTAGGAACCAGCGTCGAGGACGCAATGCCTGTCGGGCGACTCGCAGAGCCGCACGACCGCACGGAGCCGCCGCGTCAGGATCTGGTACTGCTCGACTCCAGGAGCCTCGCTCTGAAGATCATCGTCGCCAACAGGATCAACACGAGCGGAGGAGCGCCCGGAACGTGATGCGCGACGGCACGTTCGAGTTCAACGGACACGAGGTCTACGAGACACCGGTCCAGAACCTCGTTACTATCAACGAGGAAATCAATCGGCTGCCGCCTAACACTCCGGGCCTGGAAAAGGTAAGGGCTCTCGTGCAGGCCGCCTCCGTCCAGGTTCACCAGATGCAAGGCAGAACGACCACCGACGCTCCTGAACCCGGTTCATCTCGACACCGGGCCGGCGGCGGATCGGGTCGTGATGAAGACCTCCGCACCACGATCAACAGAGATCGAGATGCGAGGGACATCATCACCAACAGCACTGAAGAGCGCCATCGCGAGGAAATCCGACGGCGCCAAGAGTACGATCGGGATCATGGAAATCCCCGTCGTAACCCCAACAGGAGCGGCTACTCGACAGAGTCAGACTACTCTGACCTCTCCGGTAGCCCGAGGCGCGGCAACGGTGGCGGTCGACGATGAGTGCTTCCACCACCCAGGCGACCGACTCCACCAAGAGATCGAACTCCACCGCGCAGCAGAACCTACCGGCAGGACCGAACTCCACCCAGGACTCGGAACTATCGGAGGACCCGTTCCCCGCCCAGGGACCGGGATCGCAGGAGGGACAGCACACCCCCAAGAGCAACTGACGGATCGGGTCCGAGCGATTCCCGCCCTAGAGGTCGGATCGGCGGATTCCAGTCGTTCACGAGCGCTTGAGAAGCGTGACGTGGCCCAGAGGCTTCAAGCTGTCGGATCGACAAGTACGACGGGAAATCTGACCCATCTAATGGCTTCAGAT